>OY744515.1:24736053-24741053 GCA_963556195.1 Sepiola atlantica | reverse complement strand
ACGGGGCTGCCCAGGCAATTTTTAAACCCCACTTTCTCGACCCGACCTTGGGTCACATCTTACTTGTGGGAGTAAGATAAAAACTGGCCTTGTGCCTAACTCCTGGAGAGGAGTAAATCAATACTCAGCCACATGCGATCCCATGGCAACAACCAATTATACAAGGGACAAATGAGGAGAATTCAGTTGAATCATCTGTCATATGTTCAGCAAGTAAATTTGGACTGCTGAGATATTTTCGTGCACACAAACTGGCATCCTCGTAAGGATGTCGTTCGTCTGTAAAGAAGTGGCAATCATCATCTTATCTATAAAATTAAGTCAATCTATTTCTCGAAGTTAGACACTGATAGCATTGCATCTGGAAAATAGATATTTGATTCAACTTAGCCAATTTTTTAGGGGAGGAATTGTGTCACCATGTTTTTCAGAATAATACATTGTAATTCAATTTCATTACTTTCAGAAAGTACTACATCTGACGAGGAATATTTTTTAGATGGAAGCCATCTTTGTTATCTGTAAAATGCAATGGACCTCATTTTTCTTCTTAGCAGCAAATTCCACTACCAATAGTAAATACTGTTACTAACACATTCTTTCGTTTATTATTAATAAATAATACTGAAATATATTATATTTTTCGTCAATATAAAACCACAGGTGTAAACAAATAGTAAATCTCAGAAGACTTTGAAATTTCTGATCATGTGACATAACATGTATTTCGTAAACAGTGTCTGCCAAATAAATACCTCATATCTTACAATAGTGCCTTTGTTTCTATTAATTCTATACTACCTATCAGAATAATTTCGGGTAAGAGATTCTCATTATAATACATTATTCAATTATGAAATTCTACATTTTACATATTTATTTTTCCAGTCGTATGATGTATGCCGGATCAGTTTAATTACTGTTTATTTCTATTTACTTATTTAAAAATACAATTTTAAGAACGAATTCTAACTATTACAGTCGCACTCTCTCAGACTCAGGATCTCCCACATCATGCGATGCATTTAAACAGTCAAAGTTTTCGGTCTGAAGTCAGATCCACAGTGCCCCTTTTCTTTCTACCCGTATAGATCAAATCTCTGTCAATTGTTTGCTTCCAGTTAATTTTTGGTCTTCCTCTTCTTCTTTCCCCCCAGGGATGCACTTGTTTTACAAATCTATTACAGTCGGTATGCCAATATTTAAATTACAGGGAGCTTTTTCTCTCTGTCGACATGCGACCATCACAGCTTTTAACATTACATAAAAATATTTATTTTCTACTGATTTTAAAATCATAAAACCCCTTTACTATCTAACAGAAATTAAGAGAGACAAATCCTGTAGTGCTTATAGAGAAGATAGTGCATTAGCCTATATATATATATATATATATATATATATATATATATATATATATATATATATATGCAGTAAGTAAGCTATGGAAATATATTTATGTCAATTAAACTACGTAGAGACTCCCACGTTTCATCCCTGGGGGGAATCTTCAGGCCAAAATACGGGAGCCTCTGTGTAGCTTAATTGCCATAAATATATTTTCATAGCTAACTACCTAGCTCTACTTACGTATAGAGCACTGTCGAAGTAAGTACTGAAAATTGATACATAAAAAATTATATCTCCTTATAAAATTTTATGTGGATACATGAAATAGTAATATATATATATATATATATATATATATATATATATATATATATATTATTAGTTTGAGGAAAAAGTTTGTGCAACATATTAAAATAATGATTTTTGATGCAAGGATTTATTAAAAAACGACAATGTTTCTTTAAAATAAAAAGCATCATTATTTATGACCTTTTGCAATGATCTGCAAGCTTTCGAATTTGGTCAAAGTATCAATTCTTCAGCTTTGAATAGAGACATTTTTAACAGACTTCTTCAACTTCATCAAAAGACTTAAATCGACAACCCCTTCATAAAGTGTTGCATTGATCGTATTGAACCATAGTCAGATGGAACCATGTTTGCATATTAGGCTGGATGAGGCAGGATTTACACACCCTCCAATTATTTTACCATAGTGTGCAAACTTATTCCTCAACCTAGTATTATTATTATTCTTTTCAGAATCAAATTTATCCACAAAATATGCCGTTGTCAGATAGCATACAAATTCTCTCTCTATGAAGTAATTCAATGACTATCATTTTTATTTCTATTTTATTTTTATTTTGGTAAAGTCGGTTGAATATAAGCTTCAAGAAATGAATATTTTAGACAAGCTGAAGTTTTTGGCAGATTCACAGGTTTAAATAAATATGAATCAACACATATTTTATTTATATTGTCAAATATATTTATTGCTTTTTTGCATCAAATGTAATATAATATTCATCACATATTTTGTTTCTGTCTGGCAGACACATAAACACACACACAATGCATTTCTGTTTTAAGCCTTGTGTGTAGAAATAAATGATAGTAATCACAGCAAAGCATATTTTCCTATGCTCTGAAGTTTCCTCTTTCCATTTTAAGGCCTTTCATTCTTTGCCTTTCCTATGATGAAGTAGTTTTCTTAATGGTATCAATGCACAAAATATAACGTCGCCGTAGATGATCATATATATATATATATATATATATATATATATATATATATATATATATATGTTGCATAGCCCCTTAAATAATTCATACCTTCGTATCTTCTCGGTTTGCTCTGTCGTCTAGTGGTTTAGTACTTTCTTCGCCTCTGCACTGTAGTTGCCATCTCCGTGAGCTGTCTGTAACAAAAGACCTTTCTCGCTTCATAAGACAATAATCTTTTCATTTTAATTACTTTTTTATTCGGCGGCAGTTTCTATTGCCGTGGAGGTGTTTTGCTATCGTTGAGAGAGAGAGAGAGAGATTTACGAATATCGTAGTTAGATTATTAATGTTTTCCTAACTATTCCTAGAGAGAGGGGGAAAGAATTCTTGCGCTTGTTTTCCCATTTCTTCTGTATTCCTACATTGGAATCACACATCTTAACAGTTCGCCCTCTGTAACCAGACTGACTCAAATTCGCTTCTCACGAGAGCGAGTGACGTCATATATCCCTTTGTTTCCCACGCAGGGCCAGCGAGTCTCAGAGCCCTTCGCAGCTGCAGCTGACCCCCCCTGAACTCAGGTCCCATCACTCGGTAACCTTGTCATGTCTGCCAGCTCCGAGTGTGAGAACAAGCCTTGTTCTGCACTCGACTGCCTCGCGTTAATTCGCGCAAGTCAAACCCGACTTCCACAGATGCGTCCATCTCTCCAGGGCCATTATCTAACACTCTCATTAAGGTTTTTATAATCCAACAAGTTACGTCCGTCATTATATAACATATATATATATATATATATATATATGTTTGGCAATGAGAAAGCATAACTGCTCCAGTTAGTGGAGACTATATTGATGTTTGACATGTCACATATACAATCAGCCATTAGATAAAACAAAATAAAGTTCAATAATAGCATGAATGTTTCATCGTCAATTGATGAATGACTCAAGTCAAGTCACCCATGGCAATGCTTAAATAAGATCCAGCAACAGGAGGACAGTCCTCTTCGGTTTTATTTGTTCCATTACACAAAAGAGACAGGGACGGGTGGAAGCTGTGCTGAAAGCTGAAATGATTTTTGTCACCACACTCCTAGATAATCCAAAGGATCTGATCCCCATATAAAATTGAAGTTGTGTCAACCTTACCCTCTCATGGAGAGACAAGTAAATAACTTTATGAGCTAACATTCTGATATAGAAGATGTTAGAAAAATGTTTCAGTGTGTGTATAACTAGTGCATGAAAAAATAGCATATAAAACTATGACTTACTTTCAGTGTCGAACTGTGATGTCATTTTTAAAAAAATTCAGTTTGTGTATGAAATGTAAAAATGTTTCAGTGTGTGTATAACTAGTGCATGACAAAATAGCATATAAAACTATGACTTACTTTCAGTGTCGAACTGTGATGTCATTTTTAAAAAAATTCAGTTTGTGTATGAAATGTAAAAATGTTTCAGTGTGTGTATAACTAGTGCATGACAAAATAGCATATAAAACTATGACTTACTTTCAGTGTCGAACTGTGATGTCATTTTTAAAAAAATTCAGTTTGTGTATGAAATGTAAAAATGTTTCAGTGTGTGTATAACTAGTGCATGACAAAATAGCATATAAAACTATGACTTACTTTCAGTGTCGAACTGTGATGTCATTTTTAAAAAAATTCAGTTTGTGTATGAAATGTAAAAATGTTTCAGTGTGTGTATAACTAGTGCATGAAAAAATAGCATATAAAACTATGACTTACTTTCAGTGTCGAACTGTGATGTCATTTTTAAAAAAATTCAGTTTGTGTATGAAATGTAAAAATGTTTCAGTGTGTGTATAACTAGTGCATGACAAAATAGCATATAAAACTATGACTTACTTTCAGTGTCGAACTGTGATGTCATTTTTAAAAAAATTCAGTTTGTGTATGAAATGTAAAAATGTTTCAGTGTGTGTATAACTAGTGCATGACAAAATAGCATATAAAACTATGACTTACTTTCAGTGTCGAACTGTGATGTCATTTTTAAAAAAATTCAGTTTGTGTATGAAATGTAAAAATGTTTCAGTGTGTGTATAACTAGTGCATGAAAAAATAGCATATAAAACTATGACTTACTTTCAGTGTCGAACTGTGATGTCATTTTTAAAAAAATTCAGTTTGTGTATGAAATGTAAAAATGTTTCAGTGTGTGTATAACTAGTGCATGACAAAATAGCATATAAAACTATGACTTACTTTCAGTGTCGAACTGTGATGTCATTTTTAAAAAAATTCAGTTTGTGTATGAAATGTAAAAATGTTCCTGTTTAATATATGCTGGTTACCTTGGCAATTGGTGTGCAAAAAAAAAACGATCAAATAAAATTTTAATCTACTTTCAGCTCTGAACTGTTCTATCATTTTGGACATGATCTGCCAATTT
>OY744515.1:24678553-24731053 GCA_963556195.1 Sepiola atlantica | reverse complement strand
TGTCTCGTATGAACACAGAGCCAATGATAGCAATGTAAAAACCCTAATACAAAGGTAATGCTATTATTAGATTCTTCTCAAAATTTTACTCAGGAAAAGTTGTTTGTTCTTGATATAGGTTTTTGTTTTCAATTGCACCCCGGAGAAAGACAGACATCATCTCTATAATATTGATTATAAAAACGCAAAACTTTTAACTTTGTATGTAAAAATAACTTCAAGCATACTAATATCTTTATTTATTTATTGAAAGCAAAATTAAAATAAGTGAAAATTAAAACGAATTCTTTAAAATCTGATTTCAAAAAATATTGTAAACATGATTTTTTTTTTCTAACTCCTTCACCTGGGTAATGCTGGGTAAATACAGTTAGTTTATTATGTAAGACTAATGTAGTTCACTTGCTAACTTTGAAATTGTTTTTCAATGAAATGCAATTGACTCAAAAGGTCTTATGTAGACTATACAGCAACCATCCTCTCCCACAGACTCACATGCCATCGACCAGACCAAAGTGCTATAAGCATGCACATTAGTATCATATTTGAGAATTTGTGATAAAAAATATTCAAAATTCTTAATAAACTCTCATGCATAAAAAGATTGAATATTTTGAAATCAATTTTTATCTAATTAAAACAACCTTTGCTCAAGAGAATTAGGAATGGTTTTTGCACTCTTAAATGCTTATAATGAACCATATTTGTGGATCATAACTTGCTACATGATAATTTCTCTGTATGATTTAAACGGCATCCGTTCTTGCAAATTCAAAATATTTTCTTTTCTGTTTAAAGATTGTTTGGTTATGCGAGTCAGACTTCTACATAGAGCTCACGTAGATCATGCCTCAGGACAGTCTGATGTGCACGAAGTCCGCCTTGCTGGTCACAGCTATTCGTTTACCTGCAGGATTTTTACCTCGACATAAAAGTAGCAAGGCTCAGTAGTTGCATGTGAAGTCGGTAAGGATTTGCCTACCAGAACACACAAAGGAACGGCGCAGAAGTCCGTTGCCATTTTCACCCATTGATTTGCGGTTGTGTGCCTAACACTTCTTTGCTTGCCACACACACATAGGCAGAGGATGACAGATCCTGATGCCAACTCCTTTTTAAATTTTACTAGAGATCTGTTAGCCAGATTGCGAGCCTATACCACTTTGTGCCAAACCTGTCTGGCAGGGTGGCCCTGCCAGGGAGCAGAATTCCAGATGGCATAGCTCTGAGACTATTACGTTGCCACCATCTCTACCATGGTATACCACGGTGATGAAGTTTTGGATTGGGGGGGGGGGAGGGTCCATATTTGCTTGCTCTGAAGCAGCTTACATGAATGGACTATTTTTTGTTGATCTTTGTGAGTTGTGATTCGGCTTGGTGAACCATTGTGATTATCGCCTCTTCACCAGGTGTGCGTCTGCATGTAACGAGTTTCATGCATGATCGCTAAAGCCAGATCATGTGATCGACATGAACAGTTCAAGATTGTTTCCCAACCAGACAAGATGTGATCCTGCAATTCTCTGCTGTCAGCCCAGCAGGGAATCTACGGACTTCAGGAAATTATTATTTCGCCTTGGCAACCCATACTCTACCAAATGTATTATCTTTCCTTCTGTTCCCGTGTTTCTCCTACATAAAACTATTACCCGTCCGTGCATTGTGTTGTTCAATTGTATAATGTCATAAAGAAAAGTTACACCTACCTGTTTTTTAGTTCCCGTCTTTATCTTAAACTAAAATTTGTATTTGTATGATTGCTTCAGAAGATGACAAAACTTCTGTAGTGAAGAATTGTTCATGGCCTTTAAATTTAAGTGAAAATAACAGCTTTCTTATGTCAAAACATACAACATGTGGTAACAGAATATTTTCGTCAAAGAAAGCTAAAGTAATCTGGCTTTCATTTTTTAACTAGATGGCTACATGCATTGATTGACCAGTCAGACATGGCTTGACATAACATAAGACAGGAGAAATTTGAGGAGACCGTGTGTTTTTCACATTTCTCATAGTGAGTTGATTGAGCATATACAAATACGAAAAACAGTGTTTCAAAGTGATTTTTGAGAATCTATAGATATGATGGGGTAAATATAGTAAATCGAATAGACTTGCTGGCTACATGCATAGTTTTCCAACCTTGTTATAGATTAAACAGTCAGAACAATAAAATAATAACTACTTTTTGGTTTCTCGAGTTCCCCATCTCTAATGATATTTCTTTACTGACCTCTTTTCACCCTGCCCATCAATCGGATTGAAACGCATAAACAATGGCAGTGATTATAACGATACTACCTTTCAGCTGCTTCAGCTCCATTCGTTGTTTCAACGGTGAATGGGCTCTTCTGAAGATTTGTTTTCCTCAAGGCAAACAGAAATTATCTTTTCCTCTGACTCTTTTCTTCAGATTCTTGCCTTTTTTCATACAATTCTTCTTCGTCTTCTTCATTTGTCAGCATCACGTTTCTTTAATGACTACTGAGGAAATGAATGAGGTATGATCAAAAAATCTGCAGACTATATCTGCTTTGATGGTAGCGTTCGAGCCAACTGTTGATTAATAAACTGTCTTATTGAGTCAGTGTAGTCACTTAACTCCCCACGAGGGTATGGTACAAGGCTAGGGACTCTGCAAGAAAGTGAAGACTAGTGTGTTGACGCATCTAAAGCAGTTAAAAATAAAATGCTATGATCTCCTCTGCTCGTTTATCACTGCTAGCTTAAAGCATTAGTTTGCATGTTTAACCAGGGTAAAAGGCTACTTTGATACAGGCCAGATTTATAGGGGTCAACTTAAGTGGGAAGAAGAGCACAATGAGAATACTGTAATAATGCTACTCAAGATTGCCTATGTCATAAAATATATCAACTCGGATACATTTACGACTCTGGATACATGTGCACTGTAGACAAACAAACCACACAGGTCATTTTTGAAGAGTGTGCTCTCCACTCTGCACCAAATGGTTGGACCTACTCAAGCTTCACTGGTTGCATGACTTCCTCTTGTGGGTTTGGTTTCTGCTGTTGATCTTGCGTATTCTAATTCAATTGAATATTGTTGTTTTTTTTGTTTCGGTTTTTCACTATATATGAGAAAGGAAGAAAAGTCAGAACTGTTTTTGCAATCCCCTCCCCCACATACGGTGGGGCCACAGTATTCAGAGACTAATCCTGACCCTGCTTAGAATGTAACTTCATTATTCTTTCCTTCAAAAGAATGACAGAAAAAATGAGATTGTATATGTGGAACGCATAAAAATATCATTATATTTTTAAGAAGACACTGAAAATAAAAATACAGCACATATTAATGTAGTACAGGTGTTCTGTAAAGTTAAACGGTTTAAAATGTACTTTGCCAGAAACAATTATATTATGTCTGCATAAAAACATGGCTTACTTAATAATCTTACAAGAATAAAACATCAAAATCGTTACAATGTAGATGACATGATTTACGTAAACGACTTAATTGGTGCCATGTAATAAACTGCATTTTAAAACGTTATCAACTTCCTGCCTAAAAATGAATTATTCTTTTGTTCTTTTACCCAAGGGCAGATAACTACGACTCTTAAAACAAAGTGCCCATATACCAGTGCTACATTGTTATTTTCTCTTGCTTTTTAGTCTCATCAATTTTAAAATATTTTGTCAACGATTATTATGTGATACTAGACGTACCGTGACCCATTAGGTCACAGCCACTATTTGTTCAAGTTTGATTTCATTCGAAAATGTATAACCTGTGACATATATCTTAAGAAATTCTTCTATTATAAGTAAAAGTAATAAGTCGCTTTATTTATATATATTCCTAATGCACACAAAATAAGTAAAGAGTCCTATTTGACTATCTAATTTACAGACATGTTTACGGTGTGCCCGAACACACTAAGTAAATTAGCTAGAAAAGAGAAAGTCATCCAGTCTGTAAATTTCCACAAAAACAGTAAAACTATTAGAGAGTGGTTAAATCAACATACAATGAGAGAGGGCGATATAAATACATAGATAGCTAAATGAGAGATGAGTGACTTGTTCACTTAATTACGACTAATTAGAAGAATTAAAATGTTGTTTTTTTTCAAACATAACTCAATCCCAGAATTAAGCAATATTTTACCATCTATTTTGCATGATTAAAGTATGTAGGAAAAAAGCCTTTAGGAAACAAACGTTGATTAACTCTGCTTTAGTATACGATTCCTAGTTTATCCATTTTAATTATTTTTCTGTTTTGCTTTACCCTTTTATAAACAAATCAAGTATTTCTGGATTATTGAATGCTACACACAATAACTATTGTGAACAGCCATTGTATACAATTAATAGAACCCAAGTTGATATTTTATGCATAGCTGGGGTGAAGATTGAAAGTTAATACATTTATCGACTCTATTATCTTTGTAGTCATTACTTTCATAATCGCAATAGACCCAATAGGATCTTCATTCAGTATAGCTGATTGCATAGGCTGTGATAATATCCATTAAACCAATCATGCCTCCACAATTCTTTCATTGTGTTTTTAGTTATAATTTTGTTATTTTACATTTTCTCTTTTCTCTTTTCTCTCAGTTTAAAACGTCTTCCTCTTTCTATTTTTTCTTCCATCTATTTTTTTCCATAAAGGGGGGGGGGGTAGAACTTCTTTCTTTTTTGTTCCTTATATTTTGTCTCATTCTTGAACATAAACTTCCATTATTTTTGTTCCAATGTTTTGGACTCATCTTGATTGTTGTCATTTTTCCAACATTTCAACCGTTGCACTCTCCAGTCTTCTGCAAGTGCCTTTTGTCATAGTCAGTGAAGAATTTTTAACTGAATTCTTTATTTGATCCACTGTGGTAAACTGTTCTCATTCCACCTTTTATGCCTTCTCGTATTAGTCGTTACTTCAATTGTTTCACTAGGGCCTGAGTTCAATCCCTACTGAAGGAACTCAAGATAAAGAAATTAATCATTACGAGACGCATGAAACCCATAATAAAGCTGTCTCACTTAGTGATGAATGAGACCAAACTCAAAGTTTTCAAGGCAACTCAAAGGTCATACAAGGGCGCTTACAGGGATGTTGTAACTTCCAAAAGGTTCGTAAACACTTAACAATATAAGCAAACTTGTTTTATTTCTCTCCCACAAAATGCTCAGAACTTTCTGAATGACATATATATATATATATATATATATATATATATATATATATATATATATATATATATATATATATATATATAACTGCTTTCTATTTTATAATATATTATCAAATAATATATTATGTATATATGTTTCAGTATTTACTTCACCAGTGCTTAATATATGAATAGTGCTTAATAGTAATCAGAAAATATAATTACGGCAAGTTGACCAGACTACACATAAATCTTTGTGTTTCGCTATTTAAGAACTCATCAGGCTAATTGTTAGCCTTTTGTGGAAATTCAGATACCTCTGATTTTTTTGAAATTTTAACAATAAATATCAGACATCAATTAATGAATATTCCACAAATTTCAGTTTCTTTGGAGTATTTTAATTTTGTTTTTAGAGAGCATAATATGGGTATAACCTCCTATTTGAAAATTCAGATATTTCCATTAATTTTGATCAATAGTCATTAGACACGAAGTAAGCAAGATTCCCTGAATTTTAATTTCTTCTTAAGACTCCTTAAACTTAAGCCTTAAATTTGAGACATTTTCTAGAATGTGATGGAATTTGATCAAAATTGGAATAAGAATTCTAATACATAAAGTTTAGTATTATTATATCTTGGTTTTACTCTCTGTAAGGGGACATAAAGGTGGTGCAAAAGAGTTTAATAGTAATATGACAACATACTTATGGCAGGCAAAGTACACATAAATCTTCGTGTCTCATTACTTAAGAGCTCCTCAGGCTAACTGCTAGTCTGAGTACCACTCAAAGAGTGAAAAACAAAGATTTATGTGTAGCTTGTTTGCCATACTATATATATATATATATATATATATATATATATATATATATATATATATATTATATACAACAAAGGTCACTGCTTATCAAGGCCCAAAGGCCACTGGAGGATAAGGGTTAAAGAGTTTGACTGGTGGACGGTGAGGCAACATCAGGATCACCGGCACGATGGTTGTAGCAGGGCAGAAATTGATTATTTATGGAGACGCTCAACAAGAACTTGTTTACATTGGACTTGAAAATTGCCCTATTGTAGTCGGCTGAGAATCAGGCTTGCGGCACTGTGTTTCACAGACGGGCAGTTCTAGGAAAGAAACTCTGCCCATGGAAGTTTAGTTTCGTCTTGGGCATGCAGAGGGAGAAAGGGAAATCATTGGCAGTGGTAGAAGCTAGGCGGGGGCATAGATTTGAGCTCAGTCGAGTGCCTGCCATGAAAATAACAGTAGAGCAAAGAAAGACTAGCAATATCTCTTCTGTGAGAGAGTGAATGTAGGGAACAGAAGAGGACACCACGCCCCCCACACTAAATTTCGAAGTCGGTTTTGAACTCTGTCAAGACAGGAATGAGTGCTCTGAGCGGCACTTCCCCATATGTGGCAGAAGTACTCCCTCTTAGGACGTATTTGACTCTTGTATAAGTAGAAGATGGTGTCAAGCATGAGATACTTTCTGGAGCGGTAGATGATCCAACCATTTTTCCAGCAGTCCTAGCAACAGATTTGATGTAAGTCTTCCATTTCAAGTCTGAAGAGAAGGTCAGTCTCAGGAGTATATCAAAGCAGTCGGCTTCCTCAAGGGGAGATCCAGTCATTTCAACTGGGAGAAAGTGGGGATCAAAGCGTTGGTGGTGAAAGGAGAGGAGCTTGGTCTTTGAAACATTAAAAGTAACCAGCCACCTTTTCCTCCATTGCCCCACTGGTTCCAGGTCGGAAGAGAGAGAGCCAGAAAGAACCTGATCATTAATGCTCTTCGAGGTGTTTCCATAGATGGTTGTATCATCAGCATAAATGTCGACAAATGATCTCAGAATGCGGTTTGGGAAATCATTAATGAAGATCACAAAGAAGGTTGGTCCCAGAATGGAACCCTGAGGCACGCCGGTGTTGATACTGTGTGCTTAAGACTTCTATCTATCAACAACTTTTATAAATTTATCAGAGAGAAAGGATTTGATGGTTAAGAGTACATTTCCAAATATTCCATGGCTAGCAAGCTTGTGAAGTTAAACCTTTATGCAAAACCATATACTGACAGCTCTTCAGAAATATCTAAAATCCTTTATAAAAGTATGGTGACGGTGGCCCGCACCTCCCCCCTCGCCCTCATCTCCATAACAGTTGAGATGGTTTGCAAATCTGGGGTTTTCATTAAAGAAAATTCTTGTCACTTGGAACACCTTCAGAGTTGGACGACGATCTTTTGAGGGTACATGGTGAAAGTAACCTACAACCAGACTAATCATTGGAAGTTCCAAAAAGTATTTTTTATGAATGCTTAGTCAACATTATAATAATGCAAATACATTTGTTTTGTTTATATCATTCACGGTGAAGTGCTTGATTGGCCCAATGGATACAATTACGGATTGTGGTATTGGCTATGACCAGTCCAAATCATTTCATATTTCAGTGTGGTCATCTATGCACAAATAATGTTAGGAAAGATATAAACCCACAATTCCTCTCCAGCTATGGGTAAAATAGCAACTTGTTTCATTAATCATATACAATGAATAATTTCTATTAACTATTCTGCCTATTGTATGAATGTTTGGAAATTGTTATCTATTATTTCGTAAAAGCCCCGGGATGTTAATTTCTATTTATTACGCTAAATGGGGGTTTTCACCAGAATTCTTTTCTGTGTCTATTTTGTTGTTTTATTTTTGTTCCTATTGTGATTATTATATTAGTATATATGTTATTTAATCCTATAGATATTGAGTGTCAGCATTAAATAATGCAAAATAGTTGATATAGCATCAAACACATGAACCAGCTAACTGAAGAACTTCAAATAGGCATACCTGTTTGTATAGCTATGAATGTGAACAAGATATTTTTTTCACTAATGGGTCACCACTTATCAAGGCCCGTATCGGGCTCTTAAAATAGATCAGTAGTGAGGGACTTTCTGGAGTGGTAGAACGAGCCAACCATTTTTCCAGTGACCTTAGCAACATATTTGATGTAAGTCTTCTATTTCAGGTCTGGAGTGAAAGTCAGTCCTAGGAGCCTATTCAAGAATGGGGATTCTTTAATGAGACAGCCATTCATTTCAACTGGGGAGAAATGAGGATAAGAGTATTAGAGGTGTTAAAAGCATCACATGCTCCAAGCCGGAAAAGAGAGAATCACAAATATCTTGAATATCAATGCTGTTTGATATTTTAATTAATTTATATATATATATATATATATATATATATATATATATATATATATATATATATATATATATATATAGGTCTTGGGTTTTTCAAAATAAAATAACACGAAAACGGTTGAATTGCTGTTAAACCGAAAAAGAAAATTTACAAAAACGCTCAGAACTTCTTAGATGACACAATAGCTTCTCATTTTCTCTCTCTTATCTCTCCAAGTAAATCTTGTTTCTCTTCTCTATATTTTTGTCATCATTCTTTATTCTAATTCACCCGTTCTGCTATTTTTCATGTCTGCTTTCTTTCCGAACACCTTTTATTCAATCATGTTTTTCATGTGTTTAATTTTTGTTTTTTCTCCTACTTTCTTCCATTTTTTGTTGCATTAACCGTTGTTCTTGATGCAGCTAAAAAATATCCAATATCCCAAATACTCGAGCTTGTCAAACTTTGATTTATTCAAAGAGTAAAAGAAAACTGTTAAAAGAGAAGAAATAAAAACTGTCATATTTGTAAAGTTACAAACAAAAGGCAAAGGTTTTGAATTATTTTCCCTGTTGTTCGTATACAAGGGCGATAATTCTGTCATCCAATGCTATCAATGGACTGTCATAGTGTATTTACTAGACTGTAGTAGAAAAGTAGAATATATTTTGTTTAATTTTTTTCCTTTTAATATACCGATACATGTTCTGTAACAAATATACAACCGATTGTTATATCGAAGTTAGTTTTATCAAAATTAGGTTTGGTTAGTCCGTTTTGTGGCATACGAGCCCTTTTAAGGGCATTTCATTTAATGTCGATATATCATATTCCTTTTCAAAGACATAAATATGCATTTCAAAAGAATTTTTTTAAGAAACGATGTTATTTTGCGATCAAGTGAATTTGAAAATATATGTTTTGTTTCTGTTATAAATAACATGAAGTCTGAGTGACAGCAGATACGGTGTAAGGCTTAACACGTTCTTTTCAGCTGCCAGCAGAACTTAGATGTCGAATCTATACTTGTTCCAACAATTCTTACATTCTTAGCTATAATCTACACTAAAATATTCTATAAATAGTTTTGATCATAGAAGTATAAATTTCTTTTACATAATATATTAGGAATATTTATATAAAAAAAGGAATAATTTTTTGTTGAAATTTCCTAAAATATACTTCTAAAAGAATCCAATAAATTTATTCCTACAGGAAGTAATGTTTTGACCAGAAGGGGGTTTATATGGCATAAAGCAGTTTGTTTTACAGAATATCAACATCTTTTGATCTATTTACTACCGATTTTCGGTAAAAGTTTTTTATGCATCAAGTCCTTAATATCTTTAAATATGTATCCATGTTGTTTACTTTCATAAGTTAGTCATGATATGTTCTTGTGGTGTGCAAAGGAGGGCGATAAGGCGGTAGCTCCGGGTATTCAAATTGAAGGGGGGGGGGTATCCAATAATCTTCAAACTATTTCCCTTTCTCATAATAGTTTTCAATCCTAGGACTTATACTTGAATCTTTGGTGCATACAATCAAGAAGTTGGCCTCGGGCATCACCAGACCTCTGCACACCATTGTGTGGATATCTCCGGATGCAGTTTAATGTCATATCTCGGAAGGATTATATTTCACTTATAGTATCACCACTCTAGGTAATGGTAACGATTGAGGTGACTTCACATTATCCTAAGCTCTCAGATTGAACCCTACCACCTGATGCAATTTCATGCCATGCTCACGACAACCATAAAATAAAAAAATCTAACCAAAATGTTATCAATGACCTGCTGTAGTGTATTTACTAGACTATAGTGGAAAAGTGGGGTATATTTTATCTAACTTTGTTCAATATACATATATGAGTTTATACTTCTAAAATAATCCAAGTGAATGTATGTTTTGATTTAGAAAAGAACAAAAGATGTTCAATAATATATTTAAACTGTGTTATTGTTGTCTGTTCATCTATGGTCACTTAGAAGATCTGCAATTATTTAACCTTTCAATAATAGAGCTCCTTAATTACAGACGACAAATCTTATGGAATATAAAAGAAAAATGTATTCAACGCAAGGATGTCTTGCAAGAAGCATATAAAAGTGTTTCAGAAAGATCATGCACCGAAGAAGTGCAAAACGATGTCACTTCCTGAGGCAGTGTTGAAAGGGCAATTGCAGAAGTGGTTCAATTTATGAAACACGGATCAGTGCACAACCGAACATGGAATTCAAAATTGTCTTGCCTAAAAAAAGATCAGACAAAGAAGAAACGAAATCTCAAATCCATAATGAAGAGAGCAATCTCAAAAATATTTGAATTAAGGACATGTAAAAACTTTTTCCATTTGTTACAAAAACTAAAAATCTCTAATATTATGCACATACTCATTTGAGAAAAAAATGAATTCCGTTCAATCTTCGATGACAAAACAATATGTATATTAGAATATATTTTGTAATTCAGCTTCATTTATAGTTTTCTAAGATTTTCAAGCATATTTTAATGCTTATTGAAAGAAAAGATAACTCATTTTACCTCATGTAGTGAAAACATAATACAAATATATAAATGAATTAAATACATTTTAATTTCCTTATCTGTTTGAATATTTTATCTGGGATTCAATATTAACGGATGGGTTACTCCTGATGAACCCCTCTACCTATATAATAAGGGTCAGATACGTCTTAAGATGGAGTATTGCTGTAACATCTGGGGAGATGCTACTTAGAACGCACTTTCCTGCCTTGACATAGTACAAAATCGACTTTGCTGTAGATCACAACATGGTCGCTTCAAATACAATATCATAAATAATCCAAACAAATAATTAAACAATCCCCATAATCAAACTTTGTTCATTCCATTCATCGTTTTCAATCTTTTCAACAATCCATCTATCTTATCAATTCTCATCCTCGAGTCGCTTTTGGCCTTGATAAGTGAAGAATCGGTAGTATAAGCAAAAAGTTTGTATTTATTAATTGTCTAGATAATCAAAACTTTTGATTTTGTTTTCTTAATACATCAATATTGGTATAAGCAGTGAAGATTGTATAGATTTTAAGGTGAAATTAAAAAAATACGACACATACCCGTGACCCGTTGGGTCACAGCCACTACCATTATTTGTTCCACTTTGATTTAATACGAAAGTTCATAAACTGTGATATATCTGAAGAAATTCTTCTTGCATAACTAAAAATAATAAGCATCATTATTTCTATATTATCCTTCTGGAAAATATCAGAACAGAGTGCTGTCATCTTCACATACATATTTATCGTGTGTACAAACACATTATACTGGGAAAGGAGTCACTTTCTGCTTATCGTAAAGTCTGTTCTCTCTATCGCTCCAAACACTTTCTCAAGCCTGAGGCTATTCTCTATCTCTACAAATCTACTATCAGACCATGTATGGAGTACTGTTGCCATATTTGGGCTGGGAATCTCTGTCCCATTTGAAGGTTCTTGGTAAGGTGCAGAAACGTATCTGTAATTTGATTGGCCCCACCCTATTTTTCTCTGCACTCTCTCTCCCACAGACGTTATGCTGCTAGTCTCAGTCTTTTTTATAAATACTATTATGGCATGTGTTCTTGAGAATTATGTGATCTATTCCATTCTTCTTTTGTTCCAGCTCGTTTGACATGTTGGTCTCGTAGTCTCCATCAATTCGCTGTTTTGATACCTCATTGTAATACAGCTTCCTATTCCAGTAGCTTTTTTCCAAGAACTGCAGGATTGTGGAACTCTCTTCCTGCTGACTGTTTTCCTCTTACCTATATAGCCTTGGTTTTTTCAAGACTAAGGCCAATATGCATCTCCTGTTTTTGCGATAATCGTCTTTTGTTCTTGTTAGCTTATTATATCAAGTGACTTCATTCCTTGTCTGGAGCAATTTTCATTTAAAAAAAATGCCCACAGAGACATTAAAAGCTATCAAAACAACGCACGGTAACAGAGAACGAGAGAAATAATAGATAACTAAGAGAGAGAGAGAGAGATATATATATAGAGAGAGGTGACTTGTTAAGTTAATTACAATTTACATTTAATTAGCAAAATTAAAATGCATTTTTATTCAATCCCAGAGCTCAGGAATATTTTAACATGTATTTTGTGTCATTAAAGTATACAGGATAAAACGCCTTAGGGCAACAAATGCTGATAAAGTCAGCTTTGGTATAATACTAGATATATAATAATCTTTTCTGAGAAATTAAATTTGAAGAATTTTTTTTTTAATGATTAGATTGATACATTTGCTGACTGTTGACAAGGCACATTAAAATGTTTCGTTTTGCTTGTAAATTCGAATGTTCAAATATCGGAATTTAATTATTTAAAAATAAACACATTAACATGTTTTATTTTCGTCTGAAGAAGATGATATAGCTATAAAATAAAAGTTAATAGTAATTTGAGTTTAATTACAATAGTTTAGGATATCGGCAAAGTAGAATGGTATAATTTCGGGAATTTGTACGAATTTTGTCAATAAAAGAGCCAGGCGAGATGACAGAGGGAGCCGAGTAAGAGTGCAGCACCCTCTGAGGATTACAGTATTCTGATGAGTTCAGAGAGCTTGCTCATTTGAAACCCATGTTCTGAACATATAATCAGTGCATGCCTGCTGTGCATGAGGAATAGTGACATGCAATCACCAGACTGACATGTATGTCTCAGAGAAGCTGATGTTCTCTCTCTCTTCTTTCAAGAAATGTTTTGGAGTTCAATCATCTATAACTTAAATAACAACAATTAAAGTGATGCAGAATCTGGAATTAGTAAGCCAAGTTTAAATCATTTCGCCAGTAATACAACCGACAATGGTATGCACTCTAACTTTCTCCAGATGGGCAAAATAATTCTTCACTATCAATGAATTTATTTCTTCAAAAAAATGATGTTTTTGCCAAAACATGGTTGATATGCCATAAAACAGTTTTTGTTTTACAGCATATCAACTCTTTATTTACTGTCAAATTCAATCATTTTGTTAAAAAACAATTATGCTTCAAGTCCTTAATATTTTCAGATATGTATCCATATTGTTTGCTTTCTCAAGTTATTCCTGATATGTTCCTGTGTATAGAAGGGCATGCAGAGGTGGAGTGGGATGGGGGTCTTAGGACTTCCAAATTAAGGCAGATGGAGTGCATCCAATCATATTCAAACATTTTCTCTTTCTCATAATAGTTTTTGAGTCTTTGGTGCATACAATCAAGGAGTTTGTCCCAGACATCACCAAACCTCTGCATACCATTGTGTATATATCTTCTAATGCTGTTTCATGTCATACTTAGTAAAAATTGTATTTTACCTACAGATGGGAATTTAACAGGTACTACCAATCCAAGTAATAGTAAGAAATGGGGTGACTTCACATTCTCAAAGCTCTCAGATTGGACATCACCACCAGATGCAATTTCATGTCATGCCCATGGCAGCCATAAAATCGACAAATCTAGCCAAAATCAAAGAGATCTAAACGAAGTAAAAACAAATATTAACCCTGTGCTTTGTCTACCCAGCAGCTGTTCAGGGCAAACTCCTTCATTCAAAATAGGCAACAGATTTTCTTTGTGTTGCATTGACTTGTCATTATTAATTTCAGGGTCAGTGTATTTCAATCACAAAGGTTCAGAATCTCCCTTTTCTAAATTTTATCACTACAGAATTGTTGATTCTAAGAATGCACCATTTGCCTTTAAGCACAAACGTTCTGGCTAAGCTGAAGAGCACTTTGTCTTCCTTGCTAAAATACAGAATGCTTATCTGAAAATATTGATGGCTTTGACAGGTTTCTATTGAAAGAATGTTTTCCCACAAGTACAGAAAATAATTGGTAGGTCAGTGTCAGAGCAGAGTGAAGTATTTGAAGAGGAAACTAATTTGAATTCTATTACTCAAAAGAATTGAAAGAATTCTTAATTGGTTTTAGTGCAATGTGGTGTAGGTGGCAGACTTTTGGCAACTTGAATTGTCATCATTAGAAGAGTTTACTCTTTTAGATGTTTAAATTATATATAATAATTAACTATAGTTGCATTAGGTTCTACGGAGGGTGATAGAGTCTGTGTAGATCTAAGCGATACGAGTGTAGGCATAGAAGCAACAGTGCATGGTTACTGGCAGTTTCTTGCCTTGTGTTCAACAGACCAAGACTTGATGTATGCAAGGTGAGAAATCACGTACTGTTTATTCTATGTTTATCTAATATATATTTGCTCTCCTAGAGAAGAGTACTCTGATCTGAGGAAAAGGATGGTTCTCCATAAGCTAATAGGCAAGATTCTTCTCCTGAATGGAATTGAATCTTCCAATGAAACTGATTAGCATAATCAAATATAGTAAAAATTTCTTCTACATTATCAGCTGACAAGTCATCTGAGACAGCTGAGATGTTGGACTTTCACCGTCAGTGGTGACTAAAGACCCGTAATTTGAGAATCGAGGTTGGTGTATTGGTTGGATAAAGCCACACTGATGATTTTTCAGAAGTGAAATACATGTCCATAGATGTTAATATCTCTCTCTTTCTCTCTCTCTCTCTCTCTCTCTCTCTCTCTCTCTCTGTATATATATATATATATATATATATAGATAGATAGAGAGAGAGAGAGAGAGAGAGAAAGAAAGAAAGAAAGATATGAAAAGAGGCTCCTTAAGGTATTTGATGTCTGGTTATTTAGAAAAGTTGCATATTTGTTTTTATAAAAAAATATTAAAATTATAATGACACTTTTAATGTACATGTTTTTATGTTTTCTATAAGGTTATATATTTATGTTTCGAATGTAAACAAATTGATCATTTTTAGCCGAAAAACACAAGCATATGTTTAAGTGGTCACCTTTCAATCCCGAGAGACAATGGATATCCTCTATAAGAGTGCCTTTGCAGGGAGTCTATAGTGAAGCAAGGGTTGAGAAATCTCCAACTGCAGCTCTCCTGAACCAGCATTGATTGAGTTAAGTAGCAAGGAGAAATTCAGGATGACTAGAAACAATGTCAAGTAGATAAAGACTTTTTTTCAGAGTTTTCCTTCTTCTAGACCAGTTGCATGGCTTGAGAGTCTATTCTGCCTTACTATTTTATCTATAAATGGGAGAAGGATATATGAATTCATACCCTTCCCAAGAGTATTAGCAAAGTTATGCAGTAGCCCTGAGAGAACTCAAACTAGACATGTCAAGCCCACAGTCCGTGCCTGTAACTTCCACACACACACACACATTATCTCTCTCTTTATATATATATACAGGGTGTCTCAAAAAATGTACTCACTCTTAGAATGACGAGAAAACCTTTATTTATGAACATAGAGAGAAATGAGTTATGAACATAGAGAGAAATGAGTTTGAACATTTGCGAACATGATTCTTCAATTACATCTGTCTCATGTATTCGATGCTATTTCATTTCACTCTATGTTCATAAATAAAAGTTTTCTCGTCATTCTACGAGTGAGTACATTTTTTTGAGACACCCCGTATATATGGTTGTGTGTGTGTGTGTGTGTGTGTGTGTCCGTGTTAGTAATATAACCTTGAAGTTTGATTTCAGGTTCAATTTTTACAGAATTCCTTATTTAATATAAAATCATAATATGTTAAAATATAAATATATATATTAAAAGAAATAGATCGGCAAAGAGAGCTCGATATGCCTTTTGTACAGAGATAATTTTATAGTGGGTAAATGATAAAATTAAAACTATATCAGAAAATGAAATAAAAAGTTTAGTTAAGAATTCACAGAAACTCACTAGCTATGACAAAAATCACCTGAAGAAGGCCTGAGAGTACAACAGTTGAAATGTTACGTCGAGAGCAACCAGGATGACAATTAGTCTGAATTATATGAATGATAGAAAAAAATTCCCGGTGTTGTTTCATGCATTATCCTTTAAAATAATATACTTAGCTATGTACGATAACTTCTCTGGGGTAAGGACAGAAGGCAGGTGTAGTTTCTTCATCTAAAGATGATGGAAGCATCTAAAGATGATGGAAGCATCTAAAGATGATGGAAGCAGGCTTCATAAAGAAACAATACAAATAGGACATATATTACTCATTCATTCATACATAGACATACATAGAAATATTACAGCAGATTAAAATAGTTGTCCCTAACATACATCGATGGACGTATTGATACCTATCTAATCCTGAGTTCTTGTCTCTAGAGACGCAAGATGTCCGTTTTAGTAAATCTTATTTTAAAGTAGGTAAACATAGAACTAACAACACATGATTGCTGACAGTTACTTACCTTTCAGTCATCAGCTAAAAAATAAAAGAAATATACAAATGTAGTACACAGTGTTGTTTCAAAACATGCTATGCAAACCATAAGATGTTTTTCTACTTGGCTAAATACGGACATCGTATGACTTTGCCAGCAGACACTTGGGAGATAAAAGACAAATGCATGATTGACCCCATGATGAATGTGGAAATGTAGATTTTCGATGGAGGAGAGGTTGGTCATTGATGAATACACCCTCAGCTTTAATGAAGGGTTGAATTACAAGTCTGAAAGACAAGTTATAGAAAAAACTGATTTGTAACAATGAAATCCACATTTACGATGTCTCGACATAAGTGCTAATATAGTGTTCCTGAATTTAAATATACACATCAGTTCGGCTTTAACTATATAATGCCATTTAGTACCTAATTAAAGAGAAAGGAATCGTCTATTTTACTCGAGTCAAAGAATGAGATGTGATTTAATTTAAACGTTCAAAATAAATAACGGCATTTCTTACTGTAGTCGACATTTTTTTATATCATCTTCATATAATACCCACATCTCATGGATACGGAGTTACAAGTGAAGTTACAACCAATAAGTTTGTTATTTCATGCTCCTCTGAAGTATGTCTCCTAAACAAAAAGTTACAACCAATAGTTTGTTGTGTCATGTTCCTCTGAAGTATGTCCCCTAAACAAAATGTTACAACCAATATGTTTGTTGTGTCATGCTCCTCTGAAGTATGTCCCCTAAACAAAAAGTTACAAGCAATAAGTTTTTTGTTTCATGCTCTTCTGAAGTATATCATCTAAACAAAAAGTTACAACCAATAAGTTTGTTGTTTAATACTCTTCTGAAGTATGTCCCCTAAACAAAAAGTTATAACCAATAAGTTTGTTGTTTCATGTTCCTCTGAAGTATGTCCCCTAAACAAAAAGTTACAATCAATAAGTTTGTTGTGTCCTGTTCCTCTGAAGTATGTTCCCTAAAAAAAATGTACCAACCAATAAGTTTGTTGTTTCATGCTCCTCTGAAGTATGTCCCCTAAATAAAAAGTTACAACCAATAAGTTTGTTGTTTCATGCTCCTCTGAAGTATGTCTCCTAAACAAAAAGTTATAACCAATAAGTTTGTTGTGTCCTGTTCCTCTGAAGTATGTTCCCTAAAAAAAATGTACCAACCAATAAGTTTGTTGTTTCATGCTCCTCTGAAGTATGTCCCCTAAATAAAAAGTTACAACCAATAAGTTTGTTGTTTCATGCTCCTCTGAAGTATGTCCCCTAAATAAAAAGTTACAACCAATAAGTTTGTTGTTTCATGCTCCTCTGAAGTATGTCTCCTAAACAAAAAGTTATAACCAATAAGTTTGTTGTTTCCTGTTCCTCTGAAGTATGTTCCCTAAAAAAAATGTACCAACCAATAAGTTTGTTGTTTCATGCTCCTCTGAAGTATGTCGCCTAAATAAAAAGTTACAACCAATAAGTTTGTTTTTTCATGCTCCTCTGAAGTATGTCTCCTAAACAAAAAGTTATAACCAATAAGTTTGTTGTTTCCTGTTCCTCTGAAGTATGTTCCCTAAAAAAAATGTACCAACCAATAAGTTTGTTGTTTCATGCTCCTCTGAAGTATGTCCCCTAAATAAAAAGTTACAACCAATAAGTTTGTTATTTCATGCTCCTCTGAAGTATGTCTCCTAAACAAAAAGTTACAACCAATAGTTTGTTGTGTCATGTTCCTCTGAAGTATGTCCCCTAAACAAAAAGTTACAACCAATAAGTTTGTTGTTTAATACTCTTCTGAAGTATATCTCCTAAACAAAAAGTTACAACCAATAAGTTTGTTGTTTCATGCTCCTCTGAAGTATGTCTCCTAAACAAAAAGTTATAACCAATAAGTTTGTTGTTTCCTGTTCCTCTGAAGTATGTTCCCTAAAAAAAATGTACCAACCAATAAGTTTGTTGTTTCATGCTCCTCTGAAGTATGTCCCCTAAATAAAAAGTTACAACCAATAAGTTTGTTATTTCATGCTCCTCTGAAGTATGTCTCCTAAACAAAAAGTTACAACCAATAGTTTGTTGTGTCATGTTCCTCTGAAGTATGTCCCCTAAACAAAAAGTTACAACCAATAAGTTTGTTGTTTCATGTTCCTCTGAAGTATGTCCCCTAAACAAAAAGTTACAATCAATAAGTTTGTTGTGTCCTGTTCCTCTGAAGTATGTTCCCTAAAAAAAATGTACCAACCAATAAGTTTGTTGTTTCATGCTCCTCTGAAGTATGTCCCCTAAATAAAAAGTTACAACCAATAAGTTTGTTGTTTCATGCTCCTCTGAAGTATGTCTCCTAAACAAAAAGTTATAACCAATAAGTTTGTTGTGTCCTGTTCCTCTGAAGTATGTTCCCTAAAAAAAATGTACCAACCAATAAGTTTGTTGTTTCATGCTCCTCTGAAGTATGTCCCCTAAATAAAAAGTTACAACCAATAAGTTTGTTGTTTCATGCTCCTCTGAAGTATGTCCCCTAAATAAAAAGTTACAACCAATAAGTTTGTTGTTTCATGCTCCTCTGAAGTATGTCTCCTAAACAAAAAGTTATAACCAATAAGTTTGTTGTTTCCTGTTCCTCTGAAGTATGTTCCCTAAAAAAAATGTACCAACCAATAAGTTTGTTGTTTCATGCTCCTCTGAAGTATGTCCCCTAAATAAAAAGTTACAACCAATAAGTTTGTTGTTTCATGCTCCTCTGAAGTATGTCCCCTAAACAAAAAGTTACAACCAATAAGTTTGTTGTTTAATACTCTTCTGAAGTATATCTCCTAAACAAAAAGTTACAACCAATAAGTTTGTTGTGTCATGGTCCTCTGAAGTATGTCCCCTAAACAAAAAGTTACAATGAATAAGTTTGTTGTTTAATACTCTTCTGAAGTATGTCTCCTAAACAAAATGTTACAACCAATAAGTTTGTTGTTTCATGTTCCTTTTAAGTATGTCCCCTAAACAAAAAGTTACAACCAATAAGTTTGTTGTGTCATGTTCCTCTGAAGTATGTCCCCATAACAAAAAGTTACAACCAATAAGTTTGTTGTGTCATGTTCCTCTGAAGTATGTCTCCTAAACAAAAAGTTACAACCAATAAGTTTGTTGTTTCATGCTCTTCTGAAGTATGTCCCCTAAACAAAAAGTTACAACCAATAAGTTTGTTGTTTCATGCTCCTCTGAAGTATGTCTCCTAAACAAAAAGTTACAACCAATAAGTTTGTTGTTTCATGCTCCTCTGAAGTATGTCCCCTAAACAAAATGTTACAACCAATAAGTTTGTTGTTTCATGCTCTTCTGAAGTATGTCCCCTAAACAAAAAGTTACAACCAATAAGTTTGTTGTTTCATGCTCCTCTGAAGTATGTCTCCTAAACAAAAAGTTACAACCAATAAGTTTGTTGTGTCATGATCCTCTGAAGTATGTCCCCTAAACAAAATGTTACAACCAATAAGTTTGTTGTTTAATACTCTTCTGAAGTATGTCCCCTAAACAAAAAGTTACAACCAATAAGTTTGTTGTTTCATGCTCCTCTGAAGTATGTCTCTTAAACAAAAAGTTACACCCAATAAGTTTGTTGTTTCATGCTCCTCTGAAGTATGTCTCCTAAACAAAAAGTTACAACCAATAAGTTTGTTGTGTCATGTTCCTCTGAAGTGTGTCCCCATAACAAAAAGTTACAACCAATAAGTTTGTTGTTTCATGCTCTTCTGAAGTATGTCCCCTAAACAAAAAGTTACAACCAATAAGTTTGTTGTGTCATGTTCCTCTGAAGTATGTCCCCTAAACAAAAAGTTACAACCAATAAGTTTGTTGTTTCATGCTCCTCTGAAGTATGTCTCCTAAACAAAAAGTTACAACCAATAAGTTTGTTGTTTCATGCTCCTCTGAAGTATGTCCCCTAAACAAAAAGTTACAACCAATAAGTTTGTTGTTTCATGCTCCTCTGAAGTATGTCTCTTAAACAAAAAGTTACAACCAATAAGTTTGTTGTTTCATGCTCCTCTGAAGTATGTCTCCTAAACAAAAAGTTACAACCAATAAGTTTGTTGTTTCATGCTCCTCTGAAGTATGTCCCCTAAACAAAATGTTACAACCAATAAGTTTGTTGTTTCATGCTCTTCTGAAGTATGTCCCCTAAACAAAAAGTTACAACCAATAAGTTTGTTGTTTCATGCTCCTCTGAAGTATGTCCCCTAAATAAAAAGTTACAACCAATAAGTTTGTTGTTTCATGCTCCTCTGAAGTATGTCTCCTAAACAAAAAGTTATAACCAATAAGTTTGTTGTTTCCTGTTCCTCTGAAGTATGTTCCCTAAAAAAAATGTACCAACCAATAAGTTTGTTGTTTCATGCTCCTCTGAAGTATGTCCCCTAAATAAAAAGTTACAACCAATAAGTTTGTTGTTTCATGCTCCTCTGAAGTATGTCCCCTAAACAAAAAGTTACAACCAATAAGTTTGTTGTTTAATACTCTTCTGAAGTATATCTCCTAAACAAAAAGTTACAACCAATAAGTTTGTTGTGTCATGGTCCTCTGAAGTATGTCCCCTAAACAAAAAGTTACAATGAATAAGTTTGTTGTTTAATACTCTTCTGAAGTATGTCTCCTAAACAAAATGTTACAACCAATAAGTTTGTTGTTTCATGTTCCTTTTAAGTATGTCCCCTAAACAAAAAGTTACAACCAATAAGTTTGTTGTGTCATGTTCCTCTGAAGTATGTCCCCATAACAAAAAGTTACAACCAATAAGTTTGTTGTGTCATGTTCCTCTGAAGTATGTCTCCTAAACAAAAAGTTACAACCAATAAGTTTGTTGTTTCATGCTCTTCTGAAGTATGTCCCCTAAACAAAAAGTTACAACCAATAAGTTTGTTGTTTCATGCTCCTCTGAAGTATGTCTCCTAAACAAAAAGTTACAACCAATAAGTTTGTTGTTTCATGCTCCTCTGAAGTATGTCCCCTAAACAAAATGTTACAACCAATAAGTTTGTTGTTTCATGCTCTTCTGAAGTATGTCCCCTAAACAAAAAGTTACAACCAATAAGTTTGTTGTTTCATGCTCCTCTGAAGTATGTCTCCTAAACAAAAAGTTACAACCAATAAGTTTGTTGTGTCATGATCCTCTGAAGTATGTCCCCTAAACAAAATGTTACAACCAATAAGTTTGTTGTTTAATACTCTTCTGAAGTATGTCCCCTAAACAAAAAGTTACAACCAATAAGTTTGTTGTTTCATGCTCCTCTGAAGTATGTCTCTTAAACAAAAAGTTACACCCAATAAGTTTGTTGTTTCATGCTCCTCTGAAGTATGTCTCCTAAACAAAAAGTTACAACCAATAAGTTTGTTGTGTCATGTTCCTCTGAAGTGTGTCCCCATAACAAAAAGTTACAACCAATAAGTTTGTTGTTTCATGCTCTTCTGAAGTATGTCCCCTAAACAAAAAGTTACAACCAATAAGTTTGTTGTGTCATGTTCCTCTGAAGTATGTCCCCTAAACAAAAAGTTACAACCAATAAGTTTGTTGTTTCATGCTCCTCTGAAGTATGTCTCCTAAACAAAAAGTTACAACCAATAAGTTTGTTGTTTCATGCTCCTCTGAAGTATGTCCCCTAAACAAAAAGTTACAACCAATAAGTTTGTTGTTTCATGCTCCTCTGAAGTATGTCTCTTAAACAAAAAGTTACAACCAATAAGTTTGTTGTTTCATGCTCCTCTGAAGTATGTCTCCTAAACAAAAAGTTACAACCAATAAGTTTGTTGTTTCATGCTCCTCTGAAGTATGTCCCCTAAACAAAATGTTACAACCAATAAGTTTGTTGTTTCATGCTCTTCTGAAGTATGTCCCCTAAACAAAAAGTTACAACCAATAAGTTTGTTGTTTCATGCTCCTCTGAAGTATGTCTCCTAAACAAAAAGTTACAACCAATAAGTTTGTTGTGTCATGCTCCTCTGAAGTATGTCTCCTAAACAAAAAGTTACAACCAATAAGTTTGTTGTTTCATGTTCCTCTTAAGTATGTCCCCTAAACAAAAAGTTACAACCAATAAGTTTGTTGTGTCATGTTCCTCTGAAGTATGTCCCCATAACAAAAAGTTACAACCAATAAGTTTGTTGTTTCATGCTCTTCTGAAGTATGTCCCCTAAACAAAAAGTTACAACCAATAAGTTTGTTGTTTCATGTTCCTCTGAAGTATGTCCCCTAAACAAAAAGTTACAACCAATAAGTTTGTTGTGTCATGTTCCTCTGAAGTATGTCCCCTAAACAAAAAGTTACAACCAATAAGTTTGCTGTTTCATGCTCCTCTGAAGTATGTCCCCTAAACAAAAAGTTACAACTAATAAGTTTGTTGTGTCATGCTCCGCTGAAGTATGTCTCTTAAACAAATATTACAACCAATAAGTTTGTTTTTTCATGCTCCTCTGAAGTATGTCCCCGAAACAAAAAGTTACAACCAATAAGTTTGTTGTGTCATGCTCCTCTGAAGTATGTCTCCTAAAGAAAACGTGCCGGGGCAACCTCTGTTTGATTTTAATGGCTTCGTGAAGAAATTGATAATTTTAATATCATAAGAAAGAAACTATTAGGTTCCGGTAATAACTTGTTTATTCTCGTACATTGAGATGAGTACATATAAATGCGGGTTGCGGAAGTTATATATTTGGGTATTAACGATTTTATATTGTGTTACTTTAGGAGAATATTTCAAAGTCGGTGCTATGACTCATACAAGTGTATCACTCTGTTTTTTCTGGAAGATAAATCATAGCAGTAGGCTTTGATGAGTAAGAGAGTAGAAAGTGGACATTGGGTTTACTGTCGACAGCCTCGTAACTCTCATTTCCCTTATTTTGTCCTTTAGTCTTCACATTCCATGAGCGATGTTTCTGACAAAGGGGAAGAATTGCTGTTTTCTGGGTCGGTATCTATCAATTTAACGTTGATCGTTGGCTACTTTTTTACCTTGATGTGGTATCCTTTTTAGCTCCTTACATCAAATCGGAAGCGATTTCTATTTAAAAAGAAACACAATTAAACTGTCTGTTATCAGAGATTCTCAACCTTGTCTGCATTTCTTTTTTCTACATGCCTTGTGATTTTATTAAAATGCATTTATAGTGGAATGGATCTTTCTCCGGTCAAAGACATCCTATGCGGCTCAAGCATGATGTTTGATAGTCTATCTTTTTCACCTCTTAACTTGATTCTCAAGGAACTGTAGGTGACTTCTAGCCCATTCACCCCACAAATAGGCATTGATGAGTAATATGCACATGGTTGGTTCCATCGGATCAATCCCAATCCGCTATCTGACCTCAGTCGACCTTTACCAAGTCCTGAGAATCGACATCATCTGAAAATATATCAATATTATCTTTTACTGGGAGTAGTTACTTTGCACTGAACTTATTAACGTTTCATAAAATCAATATTTCTTTATAAATTTTGATTGATTGTTTAAATGGAAAATCATTTCTCAATCGTACTGTTATTTGGGGGTCGAGCATCACCTTGCAACATCCGATCTGGAATTTATGATCAAGAGAAATTTTCTAAATCGATTAACTGATTGAATTTGTTTGTTAATAGAGTAATATACTTTTGGAATAAGTTGCCGGATCAGATTAACAACAGCAATAGCACAGATAATTTTTAGATGGGTTTGCATGAATTAAAAAATTAATGGCAAAAATAAAAATTAAGAAGACATTTTTGTGAACTCTCGGATGAAACATTTAACAGAGTTTGATTCCTATATTAATATTGTATTAATAGTGTAAATATTCTTGCATTTACTTAAAAAAAACTGGTACTTGCTATAGCAAGGGATCTATGTCGACTCGAATGTTTCTGATTGCAATTTGCAGAACAGACTAGAAATGACAGAGTCGTCGCCAAACAGTCAATTAGTACCAACATTAACTAAACCGTTTTCATTTTTACCCTGACTTAAGAAGTTTAGTGTCGATTGTTAAGAATGAGTTTAATAATTTTCTTAAAATCAGTAACTGATTCAAAGTTTTAAAATTTTATTTCATCTTTAGGAAGTTTTTTCAATCTTATTTTTTTAAGTGGCTAGATATTTTTTAAATCCTAACCTAACCTTAATGCTTTTGTATTTGTATGCTTTAGTGTGTCTGCCTTTTTAGATTGTCTTTGTAGCTTTCAAATCGTAAACTGACTCGGACCTTTCCGGTTCGTTCTATAAATCACAATCAGAAATACTTAAGATGATTGAAACATAAAAAAAACATTTTTCGTTTATAAGAGGTGTATTTTAAAATTGGTTTAAAAGGAGATGCCCGAAGAGGCATATGAAACAATTAAAAATGACAAAATGCACTTAAATGTCAACAAAGCTTTGTCGGTCATCTTAGCAAGTATACTGATTCAACTGTGCATTCTTTTTGATCATGTTTTGTAAGGGCAATGAGGTTAATAAATGCTTGTCTCTGAATGCTTTCTGGAAAGAAGGCATAATTGCTGTAAATGGCAGAGAGAAAAAACGGTTAATCATTCATATTCAATTATTGAGAGAGAATGCATGGTGCAGTGGTAGGAATGGGCATTATGTATTCTTTGATGTTTTCAAGTGACATGAAACTGCTAATGACAGAGAACAGAAAACTAAAATTGCAGGGTAGGCGACAAACCTGGCTTTATAACGTCTCCGCACAGAGCGCAACGAAAGCCAGAAAAACATAGTCATTAATTACACACTAAAATCGACCTGGACATGCATACATCTACATTAATATGAGTAAAATATGCAGTTTAGACTTAGGAACATGAAATTCTATAAGAATGATCCCTATCTATTTAGTTAGCTTTCAGGTGGGTTGTGAATAAAAGAAAAATGCTTCAATGTTGTTCTGTTGTTTTTCACTATCTCTGTAGACCTTCGGTTGTTTCACTCTGAAACATTTGTTTTACGACATATCTTTGTCATTTACATTGGTTGATTAACATAAGTGACAATGTTTTCATTTAAAATGAATATAGTTTTTATTCTAATTTTATATACAGATATGTTCTTCATAGAAAGTAAAAGAGACAGACAGACTGGAAAATAAGGAGAAAGGTTTAGCAAACGATAGAGTGGGGAGTTGAGAAATTGGATTTTAATTGCTTAACGATTACTGATAAAATATGAGATGATGAAGAAATTATAGAGATAGAGTGAGAGTATTGATTTACTCCTCTCAAGGAGTTAGGCACAAGGCCAGTTTTATCTTACTCCCACAAGTAAGATGTGACCCAAGGTCGGGAAAGTGGGGTTTAAAAATTGCCTGGGCAGCCCCGTCGGCATTCCCCGGTAGAGGCGCCTCAGACAGTAAGCAATAAACTTACTCCTCCCCAAAGAGGGGAGGCAAAGCCTGGGAAGGTGGACCTCTCAGAACTGCACAGGACAGACCCATTGACTGGCGAAAATCAAGACCCGAAGGCCAAGACAACACCAGTATGGGGTGCAGTATCCATCGGAACAGATACTACACTTTGATCTTAGCCAAAAGGCCAAGATAAGAAGTAGATCATGAGACATAATGAAGATAATATAAGAGAAACTGAAGAAGTATTTATAGTGACTGAGTTTATAATAATTCTTATACCATTATTTACTCTGATTCCAAACCTCCACTGCCTTACGGTCATGGAAAGAGCTTCAAAAGTCAACTCTAAGGAGAAATCCAGAGCCGGTATCCTCAACGTTCTGACAACTGCTACGGGTCTGGAATCATTTGTATTTGTGCTTGCCTTACCAATGGAGTATTCCAGTAAGAGGGGGGGGGGAGGTATGCTGCATGGTTACTTACCCAAACTTTGCGTTCTGAGTGCCACTTCATAGACTTCCAAGACTGAAAGATGCCACACAATTTGCTCTAACGAACTTACTACACCTGTATCCCTTCAACATAAATACTCCCAAAAAACCTGACTTGCAGCAAATTCCCATCCTTTCACTGTAGAGGTCCCCAGATGTCGGAGAACTTTCTACTCTAATTGCTTCTGTCCTCAAGTTGCTTGCCTTTGGAATTCTCTCCCTGATCCCTGTTACCCTACTATTCACTTAGGATGCCCTCTAAAAATCTGGCCCCCTAATCACAGTAGGCCCTTATGTCTCAGTGGTAATGTGTCTTGTTTGGAGTGAATATAGGTAAAATTTTATATCTATATATATATATACATATATATATATATATATAGAGAGATATATATATATAGTGAGAGAGAGAGAGAGAGAGAGATGTAAAATTTTACATTATGTCGGATCATTTTATCCCCACTTTATATATATATATATATATATATATATATATATATATATATATACTCATTCTCTCTATCTGTTGCTCTCCCTTTCTCCTGTTCTTATCTTCACCCTTCCCTGTTAACTACTTACCTTGTTTAATGGAAATAGCTCCAGACAAGGTATGAAGCCACTTGATGTAAGGAACTAAAAAGATTCTACTTCAAAGTCAAAAACTAGCCAACAGTAAGTGTTAGATGGATGGATTCCGACCCAGAAAACAGCAATTCTTCCCCTTTGTCAGAAACATCGCTCATGGAATGTGAGGACTAAAGGACTAAATAAGGGAAGTGAGAGTTACCAGATTGCCGAAAGTAAATCCTTTCATTCTCTTTCTTCAACTTCGTTATCTTCTCATATTTGGTTTGCACTCTTTCGATAATGTACTCATCCCATCCCCCCCTCTTGTTCTACTTTAACTTTTATTTGACTTTCTTTTATTTCAGCCTCACTTTTTCTGCAGTTATCTACTCATAGTAAGAAAGGATGAGAGGAGTGGGACGATAAAATTACTGAAAGAGTGAAAGTAAAATAAAAGAAGATAAGGAGAAAGGGGGTGAGAGAGAGAGAGAGAGAGTGTGAGTGAGGGAATGAGTATAACCTCACTCGCTATAATTTCTTTATCTTCTCTTATCTTTACTCTCTACTCACCCCATTCCTCTCACTCTTTATTTACTTCCTTATTCTCTCATATTTGACCTTTATTTTCAGGAATTTAATTATCCCATTCCTCCCACTCTCTCTATCACTTGCTTCAGCTTTTTTCCTTATCTTCTCTTAGTTATCCCTCACTCTTTTGTAAGTCATCTACTCACCCCATTCCTCACACTGTCACTATAAGGTAATAACTGAAGAAAGAGTGAGAAATAAGAGAAGATAGTTAGAACGTTAGAACAAAATAAAGTGGGAAGAATGGGATGATTGAATTACTGGAGTTAAATTAATATTTAAAAAATAAAGGATGGGTAATGGGGTGAGTAGACAATATGATAAAGAAGAAGTTATAGTAAGAAAGAATATTGGGATTAGAAGATGAGATAGAGACAGTTATAGTGAGAGGAATGGGATGAGTATTTAAGATAAAGAGAGAGTTATAGTGTGAGTGGGAGAAGGAGGGGGATAGGATGAGTAGATAATATAAAGAAGTGAGAGGAAAGGGATTAATAGATCAAATTAAGATGAAGTTATATTGAGTGAGAGAAAAAGGAGAAATAGGATATGTAAATTACTGAAAGACTAGAGATAAAATATGAAATATGAAAAGTTATAGTGAGAGAAAGTATGAAGAATGTGATAACTGCAGATAACTGTTATAATCTGTTTGATAAAAGCAAATCCCATATTCATTTTCATTGGCTCCTTTTAACCAAAAGGATATGTCACAATAAGGACGTAAAAGCTTCCAATAACAATTGAATTTTATTCATGGCAATTCATGGCATTGAAATAAAACTGCATTGCTTGTGTGATGCGTTGAGAGAATAAAAGAGTCCGATATGAATCGATATCCTTTCCTGTGAAAATATGTTCTATGGGATAATTTGCTATTTTCTTCCTGCATGATGCTGAGTGGATCGACTGGAATCTCAAATTTACCTTGCATCTATTGACACTTTCATTGAAAATATAATGAAACAAACGCTGTATTATTTAGATTACTGTTCCCATCTTAGATGTTATTCTCACAACGTTTTGGCCGATGTAATCTCCGATCATCTTCAGGCGTGTCTTGTCGAACTTAGGAATCTGAACAGAATTTCAAAAAGGTTCTGTTTGAAATTCCGTACAGATTTCCGAATTTGACAAGACGAAACTAAAGAAAGTCGGAGGTTGTGTCGGCCAAAACATTGTGAGAATAACATCTAAGATGAGGACAGTAGTCCGAATAATACAAATTATCAATCCTCATTTAAAAAAATTCCGAAACACTAAACAAGCTCTCTCAAACTAAGAAACCTCATTTAATCTGAATTTCTGATGTTTTCAGCTGAATCTTTTTTTTTTAATTTTTATATCACTTCGTTTAATTAAGTTTTGCAAAGAGAAGAGATACTTTGTCATAGCCCGGTTGGCCGTTTATTGTACTATATTCCAAAGTTTCAAAGATATAGTATTTCTCTTTCTTGAGTAAAACAGCATATTATTAAAGTATAACAAAAGAGGGGAAAAAATCACCTCCTTCGAAAAATGATCTATGCACGATCTGCCAAAGGAAAAAAAAAACAAATACTAAATACTTACTTTTCGTCGTTTGTAACTCACAACCAATCGAAAAATGTATCCCCCTACCCCCTCAAAAAAAAAAGAAGAAAAACGCTTCTTCTTTCACAACTGATGATGCAAATCTTTTTGGTTTGTGAGTGAAAATCAGTTTGCTCTGTTACAATTTCAAAGTTTGATGTGTGACCTCTTCGTCTGTTATTGATTTGCCCCTTGGAGTTTTCATGTTGGACGTGTGATTCTGGAGTTTTTACTTTATTACCTTTAGGATTTTTGAACCTGGGTTTGCAATACAGATCCCTTTATTTTACTGAATTCCCTCTTGGCACATTTATTGCTAACATACAATGGCTAATACTTTTTCATGAAAGTAATTGCTTGGCATGACAACCTTTTACCGAAGATCTTTACTTTAGTTTGTCTGTTTCGTAGCATCGCAACCATTTTTAGATTATTCAATGTCAAAGTACAATACTTATTGTCAACCATTCATTGTATACAATTAATTGAACACAAATTGCTATGCTAACCATAGTCGTGCAGAAATTGTGGGTTCATACTTTTCCCAGTGGTATTAGTACATAATCTGAGAAGATTTGAACACGACATAGCTTATTTAATAGTCAATATTGGTATCCATTGGGTGAATCATGCGCTGCCCCTAACCAGAGGAAATGTCATGTAAAAGCTACAAATTTGTATGTTTGCAAATTAACGAAATGGAGTGAAAAATGTATCTCCTACTTGCGTATGGGCTTCAGTGGTTCCCAAACATTTTTCCATGTGTCGCATTTTATGAAGAACAAATTTGCTTGTGGCAAAATACTAAAATTCTTGTTGATATGAAATGCATTCAAGAACACAAATTGATTCGTAACATCGAAAACAACTAGTTTACAATATGATTATTGGGCATCCAGAAAGTATAAAATAATGAAGCTACATATGACATTTTTAAAAAATGCTTCTAAATCCTTGATTGTCTTTGAATCATCCTGCCACGCCTGACACCTTCTTCTTGTCCTTTTAGCTAGGAGCAAAGTTGAGTATCTGTTCTGATACTATAATTCATCTTTTGGCCTCGATCAATGAAGGAGAATTCCTTTTAGACCAAGACAATTTTAATTTTTATCCAAATTCAGAGTGCTACTTTTTTGGCGAACTTGATTTTCTCTGCAAAAAAACACCATCTTGTGTCTAACTCTGCCCTCATGAAGAGGCAAGTAAATAGAGGCAACCTCTCGCACCATACCGTTTGGCAACCATTGGATGTGATGCAGTTTAAGCATTGTAAAAAGAAAGATTAATTAACATCATTTTCTCTGAAAGTTCTTTTCTTTTTGCATGCAGGTTGTTGAATCTAGATTCCTATTGGATTTGGCTTGATTTCTTAAATTTATGTTGTGACTTGGAATATTTACACAAGCCTTGCTGAATCGTTCCCTAGGCCTTTTGATATTTTCATTTTATTCCTCACTAGTTTGAATAGCTGAGAATCAAATAAAAACATAAATTCATATGAATCAGCATCGTACAATTTGACCGGTTTGGTTTTCTTGTTGGTATCTGTTAATATAGTTCTTTTTAGAACCAGATGCTTACAGAACGAAGCACATGAAGGTTGCCAACTTCCATAGTAACGGGGTGCTATGAAACCGACAGGATTCGAACTTGGCATGCCCAGGCAGTCAGTCTGTATTGGTATATATTTCACCACAGCAACCCCCTGATGTTCAAATGAACATGCCATAACTTGTGTCTTCAGTTATAACTTATTAGGTTGTGCAATTTAGTTTCTTTTTCAGTCAGCTTATTGTAGACTCGACTAACTCACACGAAGGTTCAGAGTGAATGATGCAACAATTTGACGCATGTTCAAAATGCATGATTCTTTCTTTTGCGTTTCCACCAAATGGAAATCATGATCTTTCCAACACATGACCAACACATGACCAACACATGACCAACACATGACCAACACATGATCAACACATGACCAACGCATGACCAACACATGACCTTTTACTTTAATCTAGTACTAAAAATTTACATTTGAAAATTTCAATAGATTGATTACTTCTTACTAATGTCATTCTTTAGATGCAGGAACTGGCGAAATTCTATGAAGCGTTTTGGAAAACCAAATTTCTTGTTTAGGAATTGTATCTCTTCAGACTAAGTGACATCGAAACAATTGCAACGAAGCAATAAATCATGTAAAGATGAGACAAAACATTTTTTCATGAGATTTATTTTATACAAACGACATAATTCTGTTACAAGCGAGTTGAACAGTTCAGAATGTGCACACGCCTTTTGTGTTGAACTAACCACATGAGTGTGCTATTATCTTTTCGAGCACAACATTTCAACGTCATTTGACATTATTTGAACATTAGGAGGTGAATAGATACCGACATGGACTGACGACGTGGGCGTGTAAAGTTTGAATCCTGTTGGTTGCATAGTACTACTTTTACAAATTCCCACCTCCAGCTATGGGTAAGATAGAAATTTACTTATGTAAAATAGGAAAATTTTACATTCTATTCTTACGTTTGTGTAGCGACCATGTGTTGGAGTATCTTCTTCAAGCAGGGAGTCGCCAGATTGAATATGTGTTTTCTTGAAAACACACGAGGTTCGGAAGAAAACAGAAAAATAACAATGATGAAATGGTAATAATAAAGAGTCGGTTGCATTTACTTTATTTTTATATATATATATATATATATATATATATATATATATATATATATATATATATATATAAAGTTAGGTATGTGTATATGTTTATATATCTATATGTACATGATTCACTCCTAAACTAATTAACTAATCATTATGAATTTTGGAACACAACTGATATGCGTAAACGGTGGTAATGTGGGCTCTATTTAGTTTAATTTAGTTTCATGCAAAGGGAGTAAAAAGGGGGTGGAAACCCTTTGTGAAAATTCAGATACCGCTGATTTTTGTGAAATTTTAACAATAGGTATTTTTAAAGGGTTTTGTTGGCACAAACGTAAGAGGAACACAATACAACATTATACATGGAATGTGCCAACAACAGACGTAATTACTAAAAATAATTCTACATGAATGTCCCAAACAAAATCAAAATGCATGTATTGCAAGGATAAACACATTATTGAGAATGCATAGGCTATATAAAGTAAAATACAATTTATCTGGGAACAATTCTGTTAAGAGTTCTGCGACTAGTAGAAAAGTGTCATGTTGAGATGGCTAGCTGTCTGGGAGTTGCGTTTTAACTGCCCATAAGTGAGATGTTACAACATGGCATCAGCAGTGTAAAAGTACATAAAGACAAAGTTGTCCACCCAGCTTGAGCCCAAAACCAGAAAGAGATCTGATGATACTGCTACAGCAGCATGGAAATCACCCAGCTTGAGCCCATAGCTAAGGAAGAGGCTGAATCTGGTTTTTAAATTCTCATTCATTATCATCATATTCGGTTTAACGTCAATTTTACATGCTGACATGTTATGGGCGGCTTTTAGAAATTGACTTCCAAACTAACCTATCTCTGTCCAGGTCTTTATTTATCCTTCTTTCTCTCAAGTCCATCCTTATCACTTCCTTCCATGTTGTCCTTGGCCTTTCCCTATAGGCTAACCTTGCTACCTCAATTGTTCTACATTTACTAACATAGAAAGTTTCATCTTTCAATGTGGCCATACTATTGAAGACTTATGTTCTGCACAAATCTCCCTATACTGTCCAGACTTAATCTTCCTCTGAGCTCATCAGATCTGAGCCTGTCTTTAAGACTTGTATTAGACATCCATCGTACCATTCTCATATAATTTCTCTCCATGCAATGCATATCCTCAATCCTCACTAACCAACTTTCATTTCCATACATCATCACACTGCTTATATATGCCTGATAGACTCTTTCCTTGGTCGACAGTGGTAATGCTCTACTAGTTATTAATAGCAGAAGCTTCCTGAGCCTACTTCATTCACTCCTAATTCTTGCTATCAAACTAGCACCTTCTCCACCCTATGCTCCAATGGTATCAACAACTTAACAAAATTTCTGAACAACCTCAATAACTTTGCCATCCACATATATTTTCTCCACATCTGAGTTCACACTCCTCTTTGTTGTCTTACACTTTTTGCACACAGACTATTTGTCCTCTTTTAACTTAATAGTAATTCCACTGCACTTCTTATGAACTCAATGCCTGCATGTACCATAGAAGATTGAGTTGCACCCGACTCCCTTACCACAAACTGAACATGGGAACTTTATTCTTTCCAGAGGAGTTCCAACACAACACTATGTAGTGTAGAATTTAATATTGTTCCCGGAAATAGAGTTCTTTCTTCGTTAGCAAGTAATGAACAGGGGAGATAACTTGAGTTTGGTCCAAGAGAGAAAACTTTTGAATATTCTAGCCAACTATTTTATAAATAATCATCTACATTTTTAGCAATTTAAGTTATTTTTTTACCTGCTATAGTCTAATAATAAACATGAATTGTAATGTTTTACCACATTTGACACTACCTGATACATCTTGTATGTATATAAATATATTCTAGATAGAGTATCTAATCAAGCACCCAGACAATAGCTGTGATTGGTGCAGAGTTTAAGCCTTGTAAGAAAACTGTTTTTTATTAATAAATTACATTTGATTATTTCATCATTTATGGATCTCTTGCAAACTTGATTCTCTAGATACAAATCTGATTGAAATGCTATAAATCCTCTTAGGGGATCACATTACTTGTTAAATGTTTTCAAAATCGATACATAAATTTTGATAACTAATTTATTAAAGTCCAAGATATATAAAGAAACTGTAAATTTCTCTTCAGATTAGATGATAAATGATGGAAAAAAGTAAAGATGTACAAAAAGCATAAAACATTTGAATTTTTCATGTTATATGCATATTTACAAAAAATGACATTTAGATTAACTTTGACATTAGAAAAATGAAAGCATAAAAAATTTGAATTTCTCATGTTATATGCATATTTACAAAAACTGACATTTAAATTAACTTTGACATTAAAAAAATGTAAGCATAAAAAATTTGAATTTCTCATGTTATATGCATATTTACAAAAAATGACATTTAAATTAACTTTGACATTAGAAAAATGTAAGCATAAAAAATTTGAATTTCTCATGTTATATGCATATTTACAAAAAATGACATTTAAATTAACTTTGACATTAGAAAAATGTAAGCATAAAAAATTTGAATTTCTCATGTTATATGCATATTTACAAAAAATGACATTTAAATTAACTTTGACATTAGAAAAATGTAAGCATAAAAAATTTGAATTTCTCATGTTATATGCATATTTACAAAAAATGACATTTAAATTAACTTTGACATTAGAAAAATGTAAGCATAAAAAATTTGAATTTCTCATGTTATATGCATATTTACAAAAAATGACATTTAGATTAACGTTGACATTAGAAAAATGTAAGTATAAAAAATGAGAGCAGAGGAAAAACTCTAACTTGCAAAATAAAAATTATTTATTGATTTTAATGATAACTTCTCTAAGAAAAAGTAAACTCAGCTGCCTTTGATGGAACTTTAACCTGGTTTTCCAACTTCCATGGTCTGTGCTGATAACCACTTTTCTATTTGCACCGACCATAATTTTTGAAATTGTATTTATCAACTAGCTAATGTACCTGTCACCATAAGGTTTATAAAATCCTCCTCTACTACACGTCAACTCAACTGGAAAAAACTTTTATTTTAAATTGTAAAACATTTGGAAATTACTCTTTTTGAGCTGTGAACGTTTTCTCAGAATAAAAACAATTATGAATTACTTCTTATAGCCAAATAAGTAACATTAATGAATGATTCATGTTAAAAAATGTAAGACTGTATAACGACTGCTATGTACCACTAGTTTATAACATATAACTTTATGATATAATACATAGACATAAGTAGAAATAAGCTATTTTTTAATCAACTAGACACATTGTTCAGAGCTAGGAGTCAGTTTTTCTTTTATTTAGCTCCTCCAACATTTATTCGGCATGAAAGACACTTTACAAGGTTTGCATTTAGAATCTTATCAGACCACAAAGTCTATGAAGAACTTTAGCCAAATTATTGAGTGTCAGATGTACTTAATACTCTAAAGAATTGGCCGGCATCCAACTGCACCGATTGACCAACTGTCTCCTCCATTGGCTCTAGCAGAACCTCTATCCAAGTCATAAAGTCAATATCCTGTTCTTTTTCATTTAAGATCTCTTATAACTCAACATTTTCAAAGTTTTGTAAAACTCAACGGCGTTCTTTCACTCACCTGTAACACCTTACCTTTTCCCTCTTTTACTTAAACTTCTTCTTCAGTTATCTACTCATCCCATTTTTCACACTCTTTCTCCTTCTCCCTCCTTCTCCCTCTTTTCTTATTGTGTCTTCACTCTTTGATTATTTTCTCCCCTTCTCATCAATAACATATTTTTGCTTCTTTTAATGAATTCTTTTCCTTTTTCAACTATTTCCTTACTCATTCCCTCCCTTCTCTCTCATATACAACTTACCATTCACTATTCCTCACATGGTTTTCCCTTGTCTTCTCTTTTACTTACTGCCGCCCGCCTTTCTCTCTCTCTCTCTCTCTATCTCTATCTCTCTCTCTATCTCTCTCTCTCTCTCCCTTTTCCATAACTTAATTTCTCTATTGTGTAACTGTTATCTGTTCCCTGGGGTAGAAAGCAGACAAAATGACAAGCGAGACGATTGAAGTCATTTTGAAATTTAACACATAGCTATTAAAATTATCTATGTACTTCCTTCTCACGAAGAGATAAGAAAATATTGTTTACCGGTTCATGTGTGGACCCTTGGTGCCAAACGAGCAAACGCTAGCTCAATCTCACATGACAACCTCAGTCACTCCATCTCATAAAACACATTTCGATATTTCCTTTTCTTTAACCAAACAAGATATATTAAAATGTGCAATTAATTTATTGCTCTCAGCTCATAATGATGAAGGAAGCAATGTAAAAACAGAATTGGTCTAATTAGTCTGGGCGACTGACATAAATAGTGAAGTAATAGTTCCAAGAGAGGGTGGTAAGATTGCGATTCTCTGATACAAATAAGCACTCTCTGTCAATGACCCTGCCCTTGCCAGCTTCCCCCAGCCGTCTTAACAAAGTCAGTGTCTTCATGGCAATGTATGCTAGACATCTTGATGGAGATAGGAACACTATCAAAACTATCTGTCCAAAATGACTAAAACACGTTTGGTCTTCTCAATCTTAGAATGCTCAGCAATAGATCCGGACTTGATAGCAATGTCTGCAATTTGGACCGCAGTAAAAGAAATCAAAACAGTTTTTAATAGTTTTACTAACGTAAAAAAAAAAATGTTTACAATCTACCGGTACAATTATTCTAGCAACAGAAAGGAACAGGTTTAGCATGACACCATATCTGATGTAGCTGGAAACCCCAGTCATCCACAACCGTAAACAAAACACTTATTTGCACATCAGTTTAGTCTTGGAATAACATTTATTTCACTAAAAATTCGAAATAATTTATATATTTTCTTACAAAAATTACATGTACATATATTTAAGCCTAAATTCTAAAAGCTTGCTTCAAATATTAACTAAAGTATAGTGATGAGTTTAAATGCATGGATAGTTGCATATATATAAGGAATTGACATGTATTTGTGTCTGTACCGAGATGTAGGTGTAGATATGGGTCGTACGTGTGTGAGAGTGTTTATATGTGTGTGTGTTTGTGTGTGTATAAGTATGTATGTGTAGACACATGTGCATATATATATATGTGTGTGCATGTATGTATGCTTACATGTAATGTATTGAAGCGTGAAAAGTGGGAGATATAATTAAATGCTTGCTAATTTTTTTTTCTTCTTTCGATATATTCTTCTTTTAGTTCTATTTTTTATTCCTTTATTTTTAGATATTTTTCATTTATATATATTTCTCTGGGAAGTCTTTTTAAATGGCGTATATTTGTAAATATATAGGAATGTGTATATATATATATATATATATATATATATAAATAAATATTTATTAAATATTTTAATACCTACAGACATCGATGTTTCATGCTGACGCAATCTTCAGTGTAGGAACTAATTCTCAACGGTCGGTGGGCGCGAACCCCGATCACAAATCGCCACTGATTCGTAGTCGAGAGTCTTATCCCATCGGTCATAGCCAATTAGTTAGTAAATAGAGAGGAATTTAAATGTAAATAGCGAGTCGGCGGCTAGATTTACCCAAGCAGTTTTAGAGTGATCTACGAACGGCGTTCGGATCGTGCATGTAGCTATTTGCACTGCTTGTTATTAAAGTCACTCGAGAGTGCCCGGCCTTTGTTGGAGGGGGCTGATAAATATTATTATTTATAAATAAATATTTATTAAATATTTTAATACCTACAAACATCGATGTTTCATGCTGACACAATCTTCAGTGTAGGAACTAATTCTCAACGGTTGGTGGGTGCGAACCCCGATCACAAATCGCCACTGATTCGTAGTCGAGAGTCTTATCCCATCGGCCATAGCCAATTAGTTAGTAAATATATATATATTTGTATATATATATATTTTCTGAAGACGTTCGCCACGAACGAAACCGGTCAAAAAATCTCTTGTTTTTGTTTTTCTCCTGCACTTTAACTTGTTTTCCGTTTGTCATTTTTTCACACACACACACACACACACACACACATATATATATATATATATATATATATATATATATATATATATATATATATATATATATATGAGAGAGAGAGAGAGAGAGAGAGAGAGAGAGAGAGAGAGAGAGAGAGAGAGAGAGAGAGAGAGAGCGAGTAATATATATTTAGGTTTATGTTAGCGTCGTATATAAGCTTGTGTATATATACAAACATAAAGAAGAGCGGGTATGAATTTCATATGTTTAGAACTAGATCCATATGTTGGTAAGGGCATGTCGTCCTGAAATCAGTTGAACTGACCGAGACAGAAAGAGACAAGGTACTTGAAGTTATAACTGTATCATAAAAATAAAATGAAAGCAGATAGATAGAAAGTAATTAATCGAGAATGCATGGTTAAGACAAAAAAAGAGAGGTCTGAATGTGTAGAATTGTACCAATCAGGATAAATGCCTTGCCAATCCACTAAATTTCACCCTTCTTCTCCCCTCCAAAATCCAACAAGGTTTGTAAAATTGTTTTTCTTCAGTTGATGAGATAGATTGAGGAATCTGGATTTCAAACGAGATCACATTGTAAACATGTATGTACATATGCAGCCAATAATGTTTATCTAAATAAAGGAATGTATACTATAATACAGTTCTACATGTTATTGAGCACTATTTTATAAACACTGGAATCTTATTGGATTAACATCTAGGAAACAACAATGCTACAATCACTATATATATATATATATATATATATATATATAAATGAATATATATATATATATATATAAATGAATATATATATATATATAAATGAATATATATATATATATATATATAAATGAATATATATATATATATATAAATGAATATATATATATATATATATATATATATATATATATATATATATATATATATATATATATATGAATGAATATATATATATATATATAAATGAATATATATATATATATAAATGAATATATATATATATATATAAATGAATATATATATATATATAAATGAATATATATATATATATATATATGAATGAATATATATATATATATGAATGAATATATATATATATATGAATGAATATATATATATATATAAATGAATATATATATATATATAAATGAATATATATATATATATAAATGAATATATATATATATATATAAATGAATATATATATATAGATATATATCATATATCATATAATTCTATATTGTATACATTTATATATTTTCTTACAAAAAACATTAATTTGTGGCACTCCAAGAGTTGAAGGTAACACGTGTGACTGTGATGTCATACGAGAATTAGGAGATACAATCTCGTTTCCTATCAAGGCCTTGAAGAAATAAGGGCAAACTTATCTCTCCATCCCACTTGCTTATGCGTAGGTGTCGAGATATAAAAGGTAATCATCAGGGGGCATTCTGCTATGTGCCTGGAAGGTTTGTGTTCTTGAAACAAACGAATAAAGTTAAGCAAAACTTCAACTCATTTTGTTATGTTGTGTATTCCATCCCAAAGAAAGGGAACTGGCTAAAAAAAAATCATGTTGGAGCAATGTCGTGTGAATGGTGGGATGGGTCCAGTCGAATATGTTTGCTGATAAAATAATTTAAAAAAATCTAAATACATGAAACAACTCCGCAGATGACTCTACACTCTCAGGTAACTCAGGAACTTCAGTGGGTAGATAGTTGATATGTATTTTCAGCATTGTTCCTGGTGCAGCACGATGTGTCGATTGTAACAGAGTCGCTTCCTGTGTTTTTGTCACATTACCATGAAAGAACTCGGCAACGAAAACTCAGCAACGAGATGTCAGGGAAGGAGCTCCTAAAAATAACCTCCAAATGTCGTCTACGTTACACAACGATCTGAAAGACGCAATACTTTTTTTTTTTTATAAGTTAACGAACTTATTTATTTTTATAAGAAAAGTACATAATAATATGACATACCTTTTACAGTTTTGTAATACCCGGTTTTCATACTTGAAAAGGAAATAGAAAGATGACAAATAGATCTTTTGTTTATGGAGTGAGGACTGGATTATTTCCTGTACCTGAACAGGTAAACCGCTTGGCCTTCACTAAATCACTACACAGGAGTATCTTATCTAATTAGACTGGTTTGTAATCTCTACATTAATTAAACTTCTTGTGTACTTGTGTACCTGTTTATCACCTCTACATGCTTTACGCTTCATTTGTTATTTATAGAAATCAAAAGTGCAATAGCCTAAACTACTAAAACATTTTTTAAATCCTATTAAAAAAAAACTAATTTAATAAGTAAATTCAATCCACCAGAAAGCATTTCCATTTCTTAATAAAAAAAAGTCAGCCATTTTAATATTTGGTTATTAGTTAAAAGAAAATGAATTATTTCGTAACCATTCGAAATTTCCAAGGCATTAAAACTGTCAAATAGAAAGTTATTAAACTGTTTTTTAAATTCTTAACAAATCCTCATGTATTAAAAGATTGAAAGTTTTCGAAGCAACTTACATCGAATAATTTCATGAATCGAGATTAAAATTAAGGTACCATAACAAAGTTAGTTATAATTTTATAACAATTTGGCTTAATTCATCATTTAATGACTAAACGATGACGTAATAATTAAATTTAATTTTCAAAACCGTATTTAAAAAATAATAATTTGGTAAAAACAAAAAAACGGCATAGTTAACACATCACTCAATAAGTCCCGAGTTTGGCATGTAGATGGCGCCACTAATAAAAAAATCAATATGATTTATCGAAAGTAATAACCTTCAAATGGTATGTATCAAAATTCGAGCCTAATCAGAATGTTAGTTTACAAATCACAGTTATTGAGGTGAAGCGACTGTTGCAAATTTTCAAAACAATGAAAAAATCTGAATTTCGTGTGTTGATAAAGTATTGCTCTCTGATGGGGAAAATACTGTTCAAGTAAAGCAATGACTTGATAAGTGTTATTCAGACTTTGCTCCATCGAAAATAAAGGTTAAGAGGTTGTATGCTGACTTTAAACGCGGTTGTCCAGACACAAATGACGTTGAATGCTCAGGTTGCCTAAATGTGGCAGTTGTCTCGGAAAACATAAAATAAATAAGCAAACTCGTTTTGGTCAATCGTAAATTGAAGTTGCATGAGATGGCAGAGGAGTTGAAAATATCAGAAGATATCACGAGGGAAGTGTGTTCATCATTTACCGCAAACGTTTGTTAATGAGAAAGCTGTGTTGAAAGTGGGTGTCGCGTTTGCTCACAGTCGATCAAAAATAACTATTCATTGATGATTCATAGCGTTCTTTGCAACTGTTTTAACGAAACGAAAAAGAGTTTTTGCATCAATATGTGATAATGAATTAAACATGCATCAGCCACTTTACTCCGGAGTCAAATTGACAGTCAGCTGAGTGGACAACAGCAGGTGAAAGCCGTCCAATGTGACCAAAGATGCGAACATCAGCAGGGAAAGTTTTGGCTTCTGTATTTTGGCATGTACAAGGTATTTTGTTCATCGATTATCTTGAGAAAGGAAGAACCATCAATAACGAATATTATATAGCATTATTAGTGTGTGTGAAGGAAGAAATTTCCAAAAAACGACCACAAATGAAGAAAAAGTTCTCTTTCATCTAGATAATGCACCGTGTCACAAGTCGACTGCAATAATGGAAAAACTACATAAATTGTACTTGGAAGTAAAAATTTGTTTCTATAGAAGTACCTCAAGATAAGACCTGAAGCCACTTTATATACAGAGCTAAGAAGAACAAGAGATGATTATTCCAAAACAGGAGATGCTTACTGACCTCAGTCTTAGAAAAATAAAACAAGGCTATAGGAAGGAGGAAAACAGTCAGCAGGCAGAGAGTTGCACAAGCCGACACTTCTTGGAAAGAAGCTAATGGAATAGGATGCTGAATTATAATGAAGTATCAACACAGCAAATTGATGAAGACCACTAGAAGAACGAGTTAAACGAGCTGGAACAAAGGAAGTGGAGTATAAATCAGACTATTCTGAAGAACACATGCCATAATAGTACTTATAGAAGAGACTGAGACTAGCAACATATCATGTCTGTGAGAGAGAAGCTGCAGAGAAGAAGAAATGATGGGGCCAACAAAATTACAGATTTCTATTCTATTCTCTAGATCTGGCCCCTACCGACTATTGGCTGTTTGCAGACCTCAAAGAATGCTCCAGGAAAAGAGATTTTGCTCCAATGAAGAAGTGATATCAGAAACTGAGGCATATTTTTAGGCCAGAGACAAATAGTTCTACAAAAAATACTGAATTGTTAGAAAAGCTTTGAATCAGTGTCTCACCCTAGAAGGAAACTGTTGATGAATAAAGTCAAATTTTACCTAAAAGTTGTTCTTTTAGTTAGGCCCTGGACTTATTGAGTTATGCATCTAAAGAGAAAAAATAGCAAAACAGAAAATGAAAGTAAAAAGACTCCTGGACAACGCCAGGTCAGTAGAACTAGTTGTTACTCATTATTATAGGAACTTTTATTTAGTTGTAGTTTATTTTATTCTTTTTCTTCATCAATATTATAATGAAACGCAACATTGTCACGTGAAGATGGTATACAGAAGAGTTAAAGACTCGAGCTATTTGCATTCCATCCTCAACCCGACAACCCTCTTTGTTACAGACTTAGAACGTTAATCGCAAGTGGCACATTGGTTTGATGTTATGGAGTCTTGCCCAGTGCTTTCAAGTGTATACAGTCTGTCCAAAATTTGTGTTTGTTGTTCGTTTCTGGGAAGTCACTTTGCTGAAATGACCTAAGATGGCCGAAACAGTTGTGATTGTTGGCAGCACTTTGTGGCCATCTTAACTTATTCAAACAGTCAAACATTATGAAGGCTTATTAGTTAGGTTCTTTAACTTGACTCTCTACCAAATAAAAGATAGCTGTCATGTTCATTGGTCATCGCAAAAGAAGTTCTTGTAAGAGATCACATGATCAGAGGCGATATATATATATATATATATATATATATATATATATATATATATATATATATAATTTATTTCTTCATCGTTGTTCACTGGACGTTTATGAAATAAGACCAGATGGAGACAACCTCACACCTGCCTGTGAAAACCTTAATATGATGATGATTACGATACTAGGATATAAAGGACGATGGGAATTTTTCTTTTGTATAAATTTCTCAGGTTGAAAATAGAAAAAGCGATTTACCATAAACATAATAAAAGAATACCTGATCCAGGATGAGTAAAATTAATCCCTCAAGTAGAACAGGCTTGCACGATTTTTATTTCCCCTTACGAAGATTAAAATCAAGATGTAATGATACTATGAGTTGTTTAGTGTATTCGTTGTTTTAAGATTTTTTAATTGTTATTCAGATGATTTGCAAAAGTAACTGTTGGAATTTTTTCACTCATTTCGTTTTCTATTTGAGATTTCAGATGAAGGGTTTGAAACGGTATGTTTAAGTCCTGAAGCAAAATCTTTTAGTACTGTTTTTTCTTACAACAACTATATTGCCATTATTAAGACGTCGACATACACAAATAAATGTCAGCTTGAGACTTAAAAACAAATGTCGAACAAATTGGAAGAGAAATATAACCAGATCAAATGCAATATTTACGACATGTAGCTATTTACGGTAGAGAAAAAAAAAGGCTTTTAAATTGTAAAACATTAAATTTACAGGAGTTGATTTCAGTAAACCAAATTCTGAAGTCATTCCATAATAATGCTGAATGTAATATAATGTATATGCATGTATGTGTAAACATTGCCCTAATGTTTTTATTAGTTGATATATTAAACAAAGTATATTTATGATGTCTCTTTAATTTTCGAAAAATAAAATGTGACAAGTAAATATTCTTTAAGTTAAGTAATTAGCCGTGAACCTTTTAAGACAATTTGAAAGTCATGTATCAATGTTAGTAAATGTTATAGATTATTACTATAATGCACCGTTGAAGTGAATATTAATTATGTTGCTAAATAAATTACATTTGTGTAATGAGTGGCGGTTCTAGTACATGTTAATGATAGGGTAAAAACTCCTCAAAATTTCTCTTAAGAAGACAAAAACAAAACTAAAATATCGAACTGGACTAAATAGTAAAATCGATTAATGTGATTGACAATGAATTATTTTTTCATGACACTAACCAATTTAGGGCAAAATAAATGATAAAATAGTTTTTTATGTAACTTTTGTTAATTAAGCTATTTCGGTCAAGGAAATAGAGGAACATTTCACTTAACTCAATCTAAATAAATAAATCCATTTTTTTCTAATTCATCGCTCTTATATTACTACCAAAACGAGGTACTGTTATTTAAATTAATAATACAACATAGTATTTCAAAATACTATGTTGCATTATTAAGTTAAATAACAGTAACCTGCTTTGATAGTAATATATGAGTGATAGATAAAAAACTTTTCATTTAGATTTTGCATAAGTATATTTTAAATAGTTCATAATAAATTAATGTCTAGTGTTATACATTTGAAATTTTATTGTTCTATTTTGTCTCTATATATGCAATAGTTTCGTTGATATTTAGAGTAATTAAAATAACTTATTACAAAATTCATAGCTTCATTTATAAAGGTTTTTAGTAAGCTAACATCGTTCGTTAAAATTCTTACCAACAGGCAAAAGTAAGAAAAGAAAGGGGAAGGCAGCAGGTGGCTGGCTGGCTGGTTTTAATACTTGCTTTTACTCTCTCTTTCTCTCTCTCTCTCTCTCTCTCTCTCTCTCTCTCTCTCTCTCTCTCTTTCTCTCATCTCCCTTCTTCTCTCCTGTAAACGACGCCATATTTTTCTCAGGCAAATTTGATTTCATTAGGGTCTTATTTAAAAGATAAATAAATGAGTATCAAAATCACCAAAATGTTAATGTTTATCGATTTATAGGAAAAAATGCGAAAGTTTTATTCTTGTGTTTGCAGGAAAGTCATGAATGGAATGTTAATTATTTTAAATTATTTCAAGTAGTGAACTTTGTGAAGCGATAGCAAGCTGGCAAAGCCACTTAATATATACATATATATACATATATACATATATATACATATATACATATATATATATATATATATATATATATATATATATATATATATATATATATATATTAGCTGACTTTGCCAGCTCGCTATATATATACATACTAGAAAATAATATACATAGTAGAAAGATACTGCTGATGGGTAAAATTAATCCTGCGAACAGAACAGTTTTGCACCATTTTTATGTTCCCTTACAAAGATCAAAATCAAGATATGATACTAAACTTTATGTCTAGTATCCTTGATCTAATTTTGATCTAAATCCAGTACATGATTTTTATTGTATAAAATGTCTCAAATTTAAAGCTTAAGCATAAGAGGTCGTTAGAAGAACCTGCAATTCAAGGAAACCTTGCTAAATTGGTGTCTAATTACTATAGATCAAATGCAAATCTGAAATATTTGAATTTTCAAATTGAAGGTTGTGCCCATATTATGTCCCATAAAATCCTTTTAAACTGAAATTTGGGGAATATTTATTAATTTATGTCGAATAGCTATTGCTAAAATTTCATAAAGATTGGAGGTATTTAAATTTTCACGGAGAGCTTTCACCCTCTTTTTACTCCCTTTGCATAAAACTAAATTAAACTAAATATAGCTAACATTTGGACCCATATGCCTAACAGTTCTGTTCCAAAATTCATAATGATCGGTTAACTAGTTTAGGAGTAAATTCTGTATATACAAATATATAAACATACCTAACGTTATATATATATATATATATATATATTAGTATAAATGTTTCTTTATACAAAAATATGAACAAAAACAAAACACAAAGAGATATATAAATTAAATGTATACGGTTGCATTTTAATTTCTTCTTTGGCCTCAATGTGGAGAATGTTCACTGATGAAGCCTCTTCATAAGTATTTTTGATATTTTGTATATCATGAAAATATATATTTTCAGAAACAATTGTCTGATAATAAAGTGTTTTTCGATGAAATCTGGAATATTTTCAGAATAATTATTATTATATTACATTATGAGCTCTAGTCGCTATTTAGCTACTACATACACTTTTGTGTGAGCTTATATATATATATATATATATATATATATATATATATATATATATGCTTTCTATTTACTAACTAGTTGGCAATGGCCTATGGGTATTATCCCCTACTGCGAATCAGTGGCGATTTGTGTTCGGGGTTCGCGCCTACCGACCGTTGAGAATTAGTTCCTAGACTGAAGATTGCGTTAGCATGAAACATCGATGTCTCTAGGTATTTAAATATTTAATATTTATTTATAAAATATTATTGTATATATATATATATATATATATATATATATATATATATATATATATATATATACAAGGTGAGCCAAAAGTAGGTAGACAGTAAAAAACTTTTTTTGTCGAAGCGTAAGAGGCAGGCTTCAAAGCTGTGTAAATCAAGATGTTTTTTAATGTCCACCTAATTAATTTCGGAATAAAATTCCATCATCAGAGTTGACCAGTATTGTGTCATTTTTTTTTTTCATCAAAAACAAGAATAAACAAACTTATTTCTTTTGTTACTTGATAAATGTTGTTGGAGCAATGTATCCACACCAGTGTTAATTGGCGGTTATGAATTAAATTCTGGTTGTCGAACGAAGAAGAGTGATGGCGCACTCGACGTTAATAATATGTGTGGGTCGTTCATTTTTTAAAGCATTGCTGGATGAGTAATATAAATTGAAAATATAAGCCAATAACAATACAAGATTAATTTATGACACAATACTGGTCAACTCTGATGATGGATTTTTATTCCTAAATTAATAAGATTAACGCAAAAAAAATAATAAATTAATCTTGCATTGTTATTGGCTTATATTTTCAATTTATATATATATATATATATATATATATATACATATATATATATATACATACATACATATATATATATACATACATATATATATATATATATATATATATATTTGTAGTAAGACTTTCAAGGTCAATAGATATTAATTTTAAATTCCAGAGCATGTATGAATTAACAATATAAAATTAGATTCGAGTGACCATGTCTTTATTCATTCTTAAAGAGACCCAATTCTTTACAGTCCGTTTTCTTATCACTTAGACAAAAAATACAGAGTGATATATCTTGGATTTTAAATAGGTGTGACTCATCAGAAGGAAAAGCCCAGATCGTATCCAAAATATCAGAAAATAAAGAAAACTCAAATTATTAAAGCAGGTTTATTAGGAAACTTTCATAAATCAGCTCAATGTGTTAATACTGAAAGAGTTAGTAAACATATTCATATTTTTCTCAAGATATCATTCTAAAGTAGATCAAAATTAGAAAATTGAAATAAAATAAAAAAAACTAATACACAATTAATACTGAATTAAAAAATAACTTTCAAATTAAAAACCAAGGGAATTAACTTTGGATTTTTTAATTAAGAGCTATTTCCCTTTTTGTTCTTCTCTGATTTTATATATATTCTTTTAAGCATGAGCCTAATTGAAAAAATGTTGTTTTTTTATATATTTTTAATACAATTTATAATACAGAAAAATTGCATAAAATTCTGAAAAGTCCTCCAATTTGCAATAGTTTGATCATAACATTTTCTAATGGGAACTGAATTTCAAAAATAGGTAAATTTCTGAGCCCATAACTTCAGTTGTGTAATATTTATTTTTACAAAATGTTTATTATAAGAGTATGATATTTATTACATTGAAGTATTTTGAAGTTCAAAGCCATTAGCACTTATAGATGTGTCTTAATATGATGGAGCCATCCTACAACTGGTATTAAAACTATTAGTAATCAAACAGAATAGCCTGTTTAGTTTATATCTATAAAGTGATGCAAGGGATGTAGTTTTTTTCTTCAGATCATGGTTATAAAAATGGGTGCTTCAGATAGTTATAAAAATGGGTGCTTTAGATGGTTATAAAAATGGGTGCTTTAGATGGTTATGAATATGGGTGTTTTAGATGGTTATAAAAATGGGTGCTTTAGATGGTTATACAAATGGGTGCTCTAGATGGTTATAAAAATGGGTGTTTTAGATGGTTATAAAGATGGGTACTTTAGATGGTTATAAAAATGGGTGTTTTAGATGGTTATAAAGATGGGTACTTTAGATGGTTATAAAAATGGGTGTTTTAGATGGTTATAAAGATGGGTACTTTAGATGGTTATAAAAATGGGTGTTTTAGATGGTTATAAAAATGGGTGCTTTAGATGGTTATAAAAATGGGTGTTGTAGATGGTTATAAAAATGGGTGTTTTAGATGGTTATAAAAATGGGTGTTTTAGATGGTTATAAAAATGGGCGTTTTAGATGGTTATAAAAATGGGTGTTTTAGATGGTTATAAAAATGGGTGGTTAAGATGGTTATAAAAATGGGTGCTTTAGATGGTTATAAATATGAGTGTTTTAGATGGTTATAAAAATGGGTTCTTTAGATGGTTATAAAAATGGGTGTTGTAGATGGTTATAAAAATGGGTGCTTTAGATGGTTATAAAATGGGTGCTTTAGATGGTTATAAAAATGGGTGGTTAAGATGGTTATAAAAATGGGTGTATTTGATAGTTATAAAAATGGGTGCTTTAGATGGTTATAAAAATAGGTGGTTTAGATGGTTATAAAAATGGGTGCTTTAGATGGTTATAAAAATGGGTGCTTTAGATGGTTATAAAAATACACTGGGTTGACAGTGTTTTATATACTTTACCTTTTTCTGTATGTGCATTTCATCTTGGTTTTTCCTCCTGTGAGCTGGCTTGGGATGAATAGATAAATATGGACACATCAAATATTGATGATATTAATTTATGTAATTCTACCAACAATTATCTCTGGAATTTACATAATCTATTCCTTTATCAAGGCAGCCCTAGAGATGGAAGCAACTGAGTTATTTCACTAGGTGACTGTTGCTAAACACCATCTGAATACTTAACTACTATTTCAACTATCTCTCTCTCCTGACATGATCAATCAACCAGCATTTTGTATATATCACCCCCTTTACTATATGACATATTCTTTTCTAACCAAGTTCATATTTTACTTCCTTCTAAGGGGAGATAACTTTTGTGAATTTCTGACTCCTAGGTTTATAAGACTAGCAAGTGATGTTGATACTCAGTGTGAAGTGTCATTAATATATGTCCAGATAAAATTGAGGAAGGCAGAAAGATCGTATCTGATTATTTTTAATATAAACAATAAAGATATTTCTCTGAATGATTGATGGAATAATGAAAACTTGTTGGATTTAAAAATATTTCCTCAGGTGTTGACAGCTAAGATATTATCATTGCTTTCACATATATATTTTTAGAATCGTTGACAGATTAAGGATACCATCAGTTTATTAAATATGTATTCATGCATATATGATTAATAAACAAAACGAATGAGAAATAAATTGGTTAAGCTAGAAATAGAAACAGAAGTGGAGAATGTGAAAAGGAATGAAAAGAGAAGAGAAACACCAAGAAAGCATACATAAATGTGAAGAGAGATAGTACAGAAATGTGAAGAAGAAAGAGTACAGAAATGTGAAGAGGGAAAGAGAGTACAGAAACGTGAAGAGAGAGATAGAGTACAGAAATGTGAAGAGGGAGAGAGTGCAGAAATGTAAAGGTAAGAATACAGGAATTTGAAGAGAGAAAGCGAAATGTGAAAATAATGTAGAGAGATTTAATAAAAGGAATAAAAGTATGTGAACCATGTGAAGAAATAAATAAAATGTGTGAAGAAAGGGAGTAATGTGAGGAAAGACTACAGAAAACTGAAATATATGCGCCTTTCAAACAAACATATAAAAGGTTTATGAATGTATATAAAGAGCTTACGCTTGACCCCTGCCCCCCTGGTCCCACGTTTTTGAATGGTTTTCTCATAAAATGTATACACAAAGCTGTTAATCATGTGTAAGAAAATAAAACTGCCGCATCATATATATATATATATATATATATATATATATATATATATATATATATATATATATATATATATAAAGTAAAGTCAGTTTTCCCCTATATTTCTGCTTAACAGCTTTTGTAACAAAAGGCGTGTCATAAATCTGTTCAGTTAGTGCTTTCTGGCACATATTGATCTGGCACATATTTGTTGTTAGAAAACAAAATGTTACTTTCGATGATTTTTTCAATTTTTATATCTATCTTGCTCAATATTTGATTCTTTTAAGTATAATTTAGACGAAAGTGGCTGAGTATTCACTCCATATTTACGAAGTCCTCCCACTGTACTCATATACACCAGGTAAATGATTTCACAAGACACTGGAAAACAGTGCATTCTTTAAATTCACATAATCACTCTGCCGATTTCAGTCCACACTATTTAGAACAAAAGTTGCCATGTTGGAGTGTGTGTGTCGATTTTCTTGATACATTCGAATAATGACAGTTACTTCACTGTTTGGATGATAAATATTATTAAATTGCCCGAAACTTGTTTTTATGTCACAAGCTGCTCTTTATGTGTATGTGTCAATGCTTGATACATTCCGATGATGACAGTTACCATGACTTACATTAAAGTATTAGTTTTGGGTTTACTATTTGTCTAGTATTTATTATTCTATTATTATTCTTGAGAGTTCAACGTTCAAACTCATTGGTCTAACATTCACAAGTAACACGAACTGGAATAAATACATAGAAGATATTGCCAAGTGGGTGCTTATGCAGATGAGCGGCCACAGTAAAAAATTATTTAAATAAAAAAAAATAATATATACTTATTAAGCATTATAATCTTACTCACTGTACAAAAAAGTAGAAAAAATTATCCACTAGAACTTTAATTAAAAGTATTTTTCCATTCTGCGTATCGTAACAGAGATTCGTTCACAGAGACTTCAGTTTGTTTCTAAAGAAAGACGATTTCGCAGGGGAGATAATCAACTTGCGAAATCATAATAAAAAACAACATGGCGTCTCTGTGAAAGAATCGCTGGTACGCTACGCAGAATGGAAAAATACTTGTAATTAAAGTTCTAGTGGATAATTTTTTCTACTTTTTTGCACAGTGAGTAAGAAGATAACACTGAATAAGTATATAATATTGTTTTTATAAAAAAATAATTTTAAAATTTTTTTTAAAGGTCTGCTAATCAGCATAAGCACCACCAAGTGTGCTGCAAAGAAGGTGGGATCCCTCTACCGGGTTCGGAAACTTCTCACACTTGCCAGTATCCTATATATCTATAAAGCCACCATTCGCCATGCATGGGTTATTGTTACCACATCTGAGCTGGTGCACCATCCACCAGTATCTCCCTCTTGGACAGGGTGCAGAAAGAGACAGTAACCAAATAGGTCCTGCACTGTCTGTTAAGTTTCACCTATATTTCATCACTGCAATGTTGCATCCCTGTGCTTGTTTTACAAGTAGTTCCACGGAATGTGCTCCGACGAACTTGCTGCATTGGTATACCCTCAACGTAAATATCCCCGACCCACCCGACTAGCAGCAAAATCTCACCCCTTCACTGTAGAGGTCCCCAGATGCCGGAAAACTTTCTACTCTAAAAGCTTCTTTTCTCGAACAGCTTGCCTTTGGAAATCCCTCTCTGTTCCATGTTTTCCTGACTGTACAAACATGCAGAAATTAAGATGTAATGTGAACAAACATCTTGCTACCCTATATTTCACTTAGGATGCTCTTATAAATCTGACCTCTAATTACAGTAGCCCTTTCGTCTCAGTGGCAATATGCCTTGTTTTGGGTGAATACCAGTAAGGAAAAACTGTTGTAATACCTAAAAAATCTGTACTTTACACTCTTGCATTTAGCAATTTTTTAAATTATTTTCTTAAAAATAAACATGTTGATATAGTTACAGAATTTAAAAAAAGTTGTTTTGTTTCAATATAGTTGCCTGGAAATTACATAATCACTTAATTTTACAATTTTTTTAATTACTTATTCGCAGTATTGTTATATTTGTCAGCAATTTACGGCGATATAGTTGTCACAAAGAAAAACAACATAACATAATTCACGTAATATTCTCCCAACTTTAAAAAGTAAATTCTGATTTTCTTTTAGGACTTTAAAAATATTGTTTCAAACCTTGATTGATTTCATTTGAAGGAATACAAAACGAAATGAGTGAAACAATTTCAACATTAACTTTTAACTTTCAATGAATTTTATTCAACTATTTTGTAAATCATTATACACCATCAAATGATGATTTATTCTTAATGCAAAGAACCCAAATAAAAAAGCCGACACCCATGTTTGCACAATCCACTCGCCGTAGTGACATGGTAATTTCGTTATATAAAACTTATAGACTCTTTTCTTACTAGATTTTTTATTTTATGTCATAGCTCAGTTATTAGAAGACTGGTCTGGTAAATGTAAATAAGTAAAAAAGAGAAAGATAGAAAGGGTGACCAGAAAGAGGGTCTATTATTACATCACAATTTGGAGGACAGGGTCTATTATGATATC
>OY744515.1:24591053-24676053 GCA_963556195.1 Sepiola atlantica | reverse complement strand
AGTTGTCTGACTTTCGATTTGCTTTCCAATGTAAGTTTTTTTAATGCTGTTTTCTTGATTTCAATAGGATAATTAGGTATGAACAATCGCGAGTTGACGAAAATGAAACGCGAGTCATTTTTGATAACCTAAAGAAGAAAAACGCCAAACATCGATTTTGTCTTTTTTCTTCTTTTGATTATTTGAAGGTAGGGGGCGGATAGGCATTAAAAAAATGACGGCAGACCTAAAAGGTCATCAAAGAATTAACAGAAGTAAAATGGTTAAAATTAAATTGAAAAAAAAAGTATTATTAGTTTAATAGGTTTTTTTATCTCACATATAAAGAAAAAATAAGAAGGTCAGAAAACGTCTCAATCTGGAAAGTTTTTAAAAATGTATAAATCGGTATAGAAAGCAGAAAAGAAAGAAAGAAAACGTCTTATTATGGAAACAGATTACCGTTCTACCTTCCCTTATTTTATGTGACGGGACGGATATATATATATATATATATATATATATATATATATATATATATATATATATATATATTTACAAATACACACTGCTCTTGATTATAGAGTGGAGAATGATTATTTGGATATTGTCTATTTGCCAAAACGTAATCAAATGAAGCTAGCAAATTAACATTCATTGTATGAACTCGACCAGGAATGGGTATTCTTCAAGTTCACTATGTCCTAGCCATTGCATTCTTCGGCCTTCTTCGGGCAACTTTTGTCCTAGTCACTATTCAGTATCTTACAAGGAACAAAAGAAAAGTAAATAAACTGATATGACATATCTTGAATTTGAATATGGATTAAATAGAGGGTTCAATTCGAAATGGGTTCAGTTTGAAATTCCTGGGGAAAAATCCACTTAAATGAATGAAGATTTTACAATTGTTTGAAAACTGGAAGTTATTTTTGATCATTTTTTTCCCCTCAAACAATTAATTTTTATATTACTAAATGGTAAGCTACCCATGATAGAATTGAGCTAGAACATTCTACTTTGGCAAATATATGAGGCATTTCCCAAGATAGATGCTCGTAAATTCTCAACTCTGTAAAATACAAGCATCAGTGAGCAAGTGGTTCATGTGGAATGTGCTGCTTGATAAGTAGTTTTTAATTCTCCACAACAAATTTCAGATTCAAAGGTTGGTCAGCATCGTTACCCGGATGACTCATAACTCAAGATTTTAAGCTTCAGTTATGCTCGGCCAATTTTCCATTGAGAAGTGTTAGAAGCGATTTATATTTCCTATCAACAACATTAGGAACAAAGTGTAGTATCTGTGCTAATGCTGCAGTTAGTCTATTCTGTCTTCGGTCAGTGAAGGTGAACTCCTTCTAGACTAAGGCAATTTTAATTTTTGTTCCAATCCAGAGTGGCCCTTTTTGGGGAGCTGGATTTTCCCCACATGAAAAACCATGTTTCACTTTGTCCTCGTGAGGAGGAAAGTAAATAGGAACCACATTCATTGCATAGACAGAATTTGTTTATTTTTGAAACCTTTTTACAAACATCACAATGATTTCTTTTGTTGTGTCATGTTCAATTACATGTAATTTACAATTATATTCCTCGCATGAATGTTAGCTGAAAGAAGTTTTTCTTAGGAGACGGTAATGAATGACAATGAAGATCAAACAAAGTAGGAGTTGGAGAAATCTTTATAAAGCAGTTTCCGTAGTGTATTGTTCCAAGTAGTCATGTATATAAATACACTAGAAGTATGTGTGCCCAGTTGGGTCATAACTGCTACTACTATTCAGAAAAAAATAGAGAGTGGTTGAATCAAGATACAGTGATAGGGCACAAGAGAAATACATAGACAACTAAGAGAGAGAGAGATGAGTGTCTTGTTAAGTTTGTTATAAATTACGACTAATTAGAACAATTAAAACAGATTCTTTTTTCAAACATAACTTGCTGGTCTATAATAATCTTCTAAACTAGACATCATAATATCGCATTTACACTATGGGCTTAACTACTTAGGAAACCCCCATCCGTGAAAGTTGTCTAGTTCATACTGAGCACTCATGTGTCAAGGTGTTTTTAAATTCCATTATGGTTTCCATTTACTTATTACTGTATGCTAAAAAAATGTTCAATAACAATATAGAAGTTAACTGAATTCAGTAGATTAGTGGGTCTTGGTAGAGAGTAATTTACTCCTCTCCAGGAGTTAGGCACAAGGCCAGTTTTTATCCTACTCCCACAAGTAAGATGTGACCCAAGCTCGGGTCGGAAAGTGGGGGTTGAAAAGCCAGCGCCCGAGAGGTGAGCACTCTGACCATCAAAAATTGCCTGGGCAGCCCCGTCGGCATTCCCCGGTAGGGGCGCCTCAAGCAGTAAGCAATTAACTTACTCCTCCCCAAAGAGGGGAGGCAAAGCCTGGGAGGGTGGACCTCCTAGAACTGCACAGGACAATCCCATAGACCGGCGTAAATCAAGCCCCGAAGACCAAGACAATACCAGTCTATAGGGTGCAGTATCCATCGGAACAGATACTACACTTTGATCTCGACCAAATCTACAGAGTATTCTAATTTATATTATTGTTTACCCGTAAGATCGGAGGAAGAGGCTGCAAAAACTCTTCTTCTAAATGTCATTATGAGACTAGGGCAAGAATGATATGAGATAAAAAGCGGTCAGTAATTTTTGGCAAATAGATTTTGATGTAAATGTAGACCTGCATAAAAAAAAAATGTTTCTGATGCCTTTACGAAAGTACAATAGCTGACTCATCATCATTATGGCATATTTGTAAACATAACGTTGCCAACAACTCCATTACATGCCTTTCTGTCTGAACATATGCTATCAAGTCTGTCTACATTTTTTCAGTTATCCTGAACTAGTTTAATATCTGTATTTTCCTTGATATTATTCTAAACTGCACTAAACCAATAGTTTTTTTGTAGCGATATTAGATTTGGGTGTGTAAAAATAATCTTAAAAACGGTATTCACCTCATAAGGTTAAAGTAAGCAGAAAAGTGGAAAATTCCATTAGAAGTTAAAAGATTATAATTAGGGTGACATGTCAGGATATGACGTCATAGAGGAGAAGCCTGAAGTGACATGTAGTGGATATGCTGATCAAATCGTTTTCTTTTTCTGAACTGTAAAAAAAGAGAGATAGCGTCATTGGGACTGCTGCTCTCTCTTCTTAGGAAAGGGATTGGTTGAGAGGAAAACCCACGAGGTATTATGAATGTATACTTTATGCTGTAAAAATAGAATAAAACCCTGAAAGTATTGTTAAACTTCTAATTATTGTGAGCTGTCTTTATTAATAATGTGCACAACTACTGTTATTAAAAAGAAGATAAATGCTACAAGAAGAAATAGTGCAAAATCACTGCGATGCCTACTACTGCTACATGTCATTTACACAGCAGAACTTAACCCTTTATCCTCGAGTGGCCTTTGGGCTTTGATAAGTGGTGACTCTAATAAAAAAACAAACAAACTCAAGCTGTTGTCCGAATAATCCACAAGAGTGTTACATTTTTAGCAAACTTAATATAGTTTTTAGTGCTTTTGTGGGCTGTTGTTTCAGATGAAAATCGAAAGATGTGACAGAATCAGAATAGATGTTGTAACTATACTCCATGGAAATTCAGAGAAATCTTTGCTTGTTTTCATCTAGACATTCTTGAACATTCAATGTTCCTACGTTATAATATTTGACTTTAGTTCATACCTGAATGTGCCCATATAAACTTACAAATGCATGTTTTGTGGAGAGAGGGGTGAGGTCTGAAAATGTGAGATATTTCATGATCAAATATAAAACGGACGATCAATGGATAAATAGAAAGAATGAGAACTTTTAAAAATTACAATTGCAATGGATACGGAAACTGAGATATGAAGCATAGCATAAATACATAAACCTATATAGATATAAGACATGAGATAAATACAATAACTTATATACATAAACTGTGATATCAGACAGATAGATACAAGGCTGATTGATATAAAAAGAGAGATGGTGACAGGCTGACTGAGATTCCTGACTGACATATGTATACTCATAGATATGCGGCTCACATCGATACATAATTTGAGGTAGAAGGAAATATAGAAACATTGAATGTATGAAGCTGACATAGATATATTTAAAGACATGAGGCTGACATAAACACATATTATTAGGTATTAGACTGACATAGATACATAGACTGGGATACGATGACCATAAAGATACGGAGACCAAGATACGATGCTGACAAATATATATGGACCGAGATATGATGCTGACATCAATACATAAAATGAAGTACGACAGATAGATTACAATAGATGAAAGGCAAAGATAGATACATCGGCAGATAGATTTGAAATTAAGATAAATCTGAGTAATGGGAGAGATACATAAATAGATGGATAGTGAAGAAAAACACAGGAAGAGACACAGATATTGACTGAAATAGATGCATAATCTAAACAGATAAAAACCTGAGAAGGATACGTAGAACGAGACGCGATGCTGACAAAGATACGTAGAATGAGATGTGATATCGACATAGATACGTAGAACAAGATGCGATACCGATATAGATATGTTGAACGAGATGCAATGCCAACATATATACATTGAACGAGATGTGGTACATAGAACAAGATGCAATGCCGACATAGATATGTAGAACGAGATGTGATGCCGATGTAGAACGAGATGTGATGCCAACATAGATATGTAAACCGAAACAGATGTGTACAGATACATTATCCGATGCCAGCATAGATACATAGAACGAGGTTTGATGACGACATAGATATGTAGACCAAGATGCAATGCCGAAATAGTTACGTAGACCTAGATGCAATGCGAACAGATATATTTACCAGGAAAGGATGTCAACATAGATACATAAATCGAGATACGATGCCGACATAGATAGAGCAAATTGATTTGAGATTGATTTGAGATTAAGATAGATCTGTAGATAGTCATAGATATGAGTCATGGGATAAATACATAGATATATGGATATTCAAGAAAGATAGGAGAAGACACAGATATTGGCTGAAATGAACATTTTCAGAAAAATATCGAGCAGGACTAAATATTAAAATTGAATAGAGTGATCAAAACTAAAATTTTGTTTTCTATCAACATAGACCAATATGTGGCAGAATACACTAACCAAAAAGATTTATGCATGTGGCTTCTGTTACATATCTGATGATAGCGGACCACCGCTTGAAACGCGTTATATAAAATTATAAAAGGATAAAATAACAAAATAATAAATAAATATTGAAATTGGAACTGCACTAATACTGCACTATCCTCTTTTATATATATATATATATATATATATATATATATATATATATATATATATAATATTAGTATTTCATGTATCCACATAAAATGTTATAAGGAGATATAATTTTTTATGTATCAATTTTCAGTATTTACTTTAACAGTGCTTGATACGTAAGTAGAGATAGGTAGTAAGTTACACAGAGGCTCCCACGTTTCATCCCCGGGGGGAATCTTCAGGCTATGAGCATTTTAGCCTGAAGATTCCCCACGGGGATGAAACGCGGGAGCCTCTATGTAACTTAATTGGCATAAATATATTTTCATAGTTTACTATATATATGTATATATATATCAAATGAACACCACAAATAAAAAAAGATTTAATTCACTACGATTTTGATATGAAAAGTAGGGTTGGTTCTATGTTTCTGTTTTATAACATATTTACAGGGTGGCCCAAAAGTAGGTTTACAGTTATTAAACTATTTTTTATATGGTTGAAGTTACTTGCTAATTACAAGCAATATAAAATACTCCTTTAAATGATAACTGTAAACCTACTTTTGGGCCACCTTGTATATATATTTTATGAAACCGTGACCCGTTGGGTCACAAGCACTCCCACTTTTTTAATTCTACTTTGATTCTATTCGAAAATCGATAAACTGTGACATATCTTTTAAGACATTTTTCGTGCATAACTAAGACTGATAAATCTTATGTCTATATTATCTTTATTATTATTACTGCTATTATTTTTTATTGTATAAAAGTATTATTGTGCTTGACTATTCTTATATAGAAGTGATAAGATTTATTATTTTGCCATTTAATTTACATACATATTTGTGGTATCTACATACATACATGCATATGTAAATTAGATGACAATGCTTAGAATCAATCTTTCTCTAAATGCTCACAGAGACATAACACAATATTAGAGAGTGGTTGAATAAACAAAGTGAGAGACGGCAAGAGAAATACATAGATAGCTAAGAGAGATGGGTTACCTGTTCAGTTAATTAAATTTACCGCTAATTAAAATGCATTGTATTCTCGAGCATAACTCAATCCCAGAACTAACGTATATTTTAGCATGTATTTTGTGTTATTGAAGTATATAGGTAAAATATAGGTATATAGGTAAAAGTCTTTGGAAAACAAACGTTGGTGAACTCACATAGACAAATTTTACACTTTTTGGAAAGGAAAGAAAAAAAGGCATGCATCTTTTGGAGGATCTTTTGTCAAATACACCTCAATAAAAGAAGCTGACCCGAGCCACTATTAGGTTTTCAAGGCAAAACCGGAACCTGTGTTACATAGCTTTCATGGTGTTCTTCGAGAGACGCCTAAATATCAGTTTGATCTTTGCAATCAGCTCGTCCTTTGTGTTGCGGGCGATACGGTTGGCATTTTCCTCGACTGCGCCTCACACATAGTAGTCCATGGGGTTGCAATCAGGCGAGTTCAAGGGCTCAATTTTGGGACTGGTGAAGACCTAGAAGTTCTCAGACAGCCAATTCTGGAATGTCTTGAAGGTGTGACATGAAGCTGAGTCCTGCTGCAATACGTATGGTCTTCCGACAGTTATCCTCTCCACAGTCAACACTTAACAACAAGGGCTGTGGTGTGTGTGAGTTTTTGTGTACTTTCTAATATATATATATATATATATATATTTGTGTTATAATGAAATAACTCCAGGAGGAGATCGATGATTATGTAATTTCGTGTTATTATACTTCATTTTATATATATATATATATATATATATATATATATATAAATGAAGAAATTTAGAAAGACAAATAAACAATGCATTTTTAAAAAATAAATCATTATTTATTTTTAAAACTATGAATAAGTAATGTATATTTTCATTATTTCAACAAGCGCAGCCAGTACGTAATCTGAAATATCGACATTGAACCCCAACCGTCAACAGCATTTTTTTCTTTTTTTTTACTTCTGATTAATGACATATTGGTTATTAGTAATTTTTATTATTTCAACAAGTGCAGCCAGCACATAACCTCACATATCGACATTGAACCTCCAACCGTCATCATCGAGCGGGCTTCTATTACTAATTACCAATATGCCACTAGTAAGAAGTAAAACAAAAAGAAAAAATGTCTCCTATTTATAAATAAGACGCATTTCGTCGAAAATTCAAGTTTTTAAAATTTATAATGATTTATTTTTAAAAAAAAACGCATTGTTTATTTGGTTTTCTAAACTTCTTAATATATTCAAATTTCAACGATGCTTCAAGAGTGGGACTACATTTTCATTGTTATATATATATATATATATATTATATTATATTATAAATGTTAATAGTAGTAGTATTTATATTAATAAATGGTGGAACTAACAGAATATGTTTCATGTGTCCTCTGTTATAAGTTTTGTTTTTTATGTGTTTTTTAAATATTTTTTATAAATGTTTGTGAATCATGTAAAGGATATTGATGCTTCCACTCTGTTGGTGTCCCAAGTATATGGCGCCAACTAAGAGACATTGTGAATCATATATATATATATATATATATAAGAAAATTAAATATGATTCCTAATCGTCTCTGAAATGTTTGTATGCTAGACCATTGTTGACTTAAACTGTAATGAATAATGTTATAAATCTTTTAATTTATTTATGCATCACTATTCAGTGTCTCTCTCTCCTCTCTCTCTCTCTCTCTCTCTCTCTCTCTCTCTATATATATATATATATATATATATATATATATATATATATATATATATATATATATAGAGAGAGAGAGAGAGAGAGAGAGAGAGAGAGAGAATCATACATACCAAACAAACACGACAAATAAGAACGATTCATGGTTTAATTCAGTACAATTTTTATATTAACGGTAAACTGTAGCAAGTTGCAGACGATAGCATATGTGTACTCTCGTAGAAATAGAAGTGTATTGTAGCCAATTTTCCTATATAAATCTTTCTATAACTCTTGATGTTTATTTTTAGTGGGCTGAAAATGGATCAAAAGAATTGAAAAGGAAATTAAATCACTTTTAAAAGGAAGTCAAGTTCATAGATTTCACTAATGCTTTCAAAGGGAAACCCAGGTTTTGTTTGCTGTACTTATGCTCTAGGGCAGCATTCTAAAATAAGACAATTCATTTATAGCTAATTCTAAAAACTGAAAAAGTACATCTAAAAAGCTCATTTAAAATTATACAAATGGAAAAGTCTATTCCGATATAGATATATTAAAAATATACCTCTCATTGACATCAACCTCACTCTCTCTATTAGTTTGCTGCCTATATCTGTTTAATGAAGCGATGCTTACAATTTTAGTTTCCAAAAATGAACGCTCGTAAGTATATTATTACTTATTCTAGACGAACAGTGATACCCAGCGTTGCCCGGGGTGATGGATAGCAAAATAGAGACGTTGAAAATAGTGTAACATCTTTCTTTGAACCCCCCCCCCCTCTCTCTCTCTCTCTCTCTTTCTCTACACACCCTCAGTCATGTTACCTTTGAACACATGTCTCTCACCGACGTTCTGCTTGTCTGTCTGTCTCTATCTCTCTCTTTTCGGCAACTGGTTCAATATAATAGAAATAAAAAAAGAAAGCGAAAATGAAAAAAGTCAGCAGCAGTTCCAGTGTTGTTTATGGAACAATTACGAGTAAGAATGAGATATAATATTTTTTTCTAATCCCCATGTACTAATTTGGTAACTGGTGACCCCTAAGGAATGAATATAATAGTACTGTTTGTTTTACTGTAACCAGCTAGGCGTCATATGGAATCCGATGATATAAAGTTTGTAAGTGTATCTTTGGTAGTATCAGAGTTTTATCTGGACAAGCACACACACACACACACAGAAAACTACAACTTTATTTTATACTGTATAATGGATAAACATAATTTATCCTGGCTCTAAGCTTATATCAATAATATTAAAAAGAAATGTGTCTCCACATGTTCTCAATGATGATATCAATAGTGTTGAATGTATGTAAGTTTTTGCACTCAGCATTGGTTTAGTAAACAATTATATACATTAACTAAAAATACACTGAAAGAGCAACTTTTCAATGCAACGAACATTCTGTTTTTGAGACAGCATAAAACACACACACACACACACACACTATTAGATAGATTTAATCTAAATATATGAATGCGAAAGTTGGGCTCATTTTTCACACTAACGGTTAAGTCAAAATGCCCTATTTCAAATTAATTCAACTTTACATGCACTTTATATATTGCTTATGTGTATGTGTTACCAGTCACAAGGTTTACTAATTTCCACATTTAGTTTTTTTTATGGAAGTTGCTCCAGACAAGGCACGAAGCCACTTGATGTAAGGAGCTAAATACTACTTCAAAGTCAAAAACTAGCCAACGATAAATGTTAGATAGATTCCGACCCAGAAAACAGCAATTCGTCCTCCTTTGTCATAGACATCGCTCATAGAATGTGAGGACTAAAAGACAAAATAAAGGAAGCGGAAGTTTCAAAAGGACATGTTATTAATTAACTATCATTTGTTATTGTTTTTTTTTATTCAATGATTATTCTGATTTTAATGTAACAAATAGTTCTGGTTTGCAATAGTGTTTTATTTTATTTACAAATATTTAGCATTTGTGTTCAAATGTTCCTTTTTTTAGAGGGACCGACTTGATTTTCACTAAGTTGCGATGTATTTCTAAACTGCAAATGAAACGGTAAATTGATTTCTTCTTTATTTTCCTTTCCTTACGGTCACATTTAAAAGATAAATAAATTTGTATCGAAATTACCAAAATGTTATCGTTTATCTATCTATATGAATAAATAAGAAAGATTTTTTTTCGTGTTTACAACAAATTTATTAAGTTAATGAGCTTTTGCATGCCACATTCAAAAAAATGATTCATACTTTCCCAAGCATAGTTTTCTCGGAAATCTTTGCCTTTTTCTTATTTTACTTATTTCTTTTTTTTTTCCATTAGGATAGGGACGGGGCATTCTTCCAAATGCCAAACAATCGCCTGCTGTTTATAGGCTCCAACCGAATACTCTTTTAAGGTTCTATTAAGTGCAATTATTTGGATTTCTTTCGCACTGTGTTTTCCGGAATACTTTCCAGATACTTTTAAAAATTCTTCTTCATGAAGCCTCTCTCTTTTTCGATTGAAAGATAGTCTCGTTCTGCTTCCTTTACGGCTTCGTTTTTTAGAACAGCTATACTTTATCTGGGACATGATCGAAAGTATCTTGCCAATTGATGTGTTTTTCTCAACTTTCTCGGTTAAAATTGCTTTCAAACTTCTACTCCACTTCTCAAACATTGAGTAGTGATAGTAATAGAGCAATAATTTCTTTTCTGCAACGAACCACTTCTGGGATGTTAGTCCCCTTGCGTTACATATGGTGGTAACAGGAGGTCAGGCCCTTCATCTAGGCTTGGTATCTGCCTATGCTTGTCCTTTGGCATATCAGTAGTCATTGCCAGAAGAAGAAAAGTTATAAACCTTTGCTTGCATCCCCTCACCTGGTGTGCAAACGAGTTGACGGGCCTTTTTATCCTGGGCGACGGCCTGTAAGTTTTTTGGGTTGGACATATTTTATAGTAGTTATCCCTTATTGTCCACAGCTTTTTATTTATTATAATAATTCTAATTTCCTGGATATGCTTTACTGTGGAGATGATTCTTTTTGCTTTAACAATTTTTTAATAATTTTCTTATATTTTTTTTATATTTTCAATTCTTTGCTTAACAGTAATATGGTTTTGCTGTTTCATCAATTTGATTTCCTGATATGATAAATATATAGTTTTGAAAATCCATGGATTAAGGAAAAGATTAAAAGTGTATCTACATATTCCTTGTTTGAAATATTTGATGATTAATAAACATTGTACTTTATCCAATTTTTATTTTCATCATTCATTTTCCTATATTACTGATCTATCTTGTATATTGAGTATTTACTTATCAAGACAGGATCATTTAACGATAAAATTCATCTATATTATTTTCCTTTTATATATATATATATATATATATATATATATATATATATGTATATATATATTTATATACATATATATACACAAGTTAGTTATGTTTATATATTTGCATGTACATGATTCACTTATAAACTAATCAATTCATTATGAATTTTGGAACACAGTTTCTATGCATAAGGGGTCGTAATGTGGGTTAGATTTTGTTTAATTTAGGAGTAAAAACGAGGATGGATGCCCTTTTTGAAAATTAAGATGCCTCCGATTTTTGTGAAATTTTAATAATAGACATCAATTAATATTCCCCAAATCTGCATTGAATTGTATCCATACTCATTAGACACCAATTAACCAAGATTCTCTGAATTTCATTTTAAGACCCCTAAAGCTTAAGCCTTAAAGTTTAGACATTTTCTAGAATGAAAATCATATAATGGATTTTGATCAAAATTGGAATAAGGATTCTAGACATAAGGATTAATACATAACACATATTTAAAAAAAAATAAACTGTAGCAAAGTACGTTATTATACTGTCAATAACATGATGATATGAAAAAGTAGGTTTTAATAAATAATAGCTTGGTACTATGAATCTCTAATTTCAATGTTCTATTTTTATACATAGAAGTAGCAGTTGTGTGTATAGATTTTAAGCATTAAAAAAGAAAGTAATTAATATTTTTGTCTGTATTACCAAAATATTAAATTGTTTGCTTCCAGAGGATGCAAGTGTTTGCTAGACTGTTTAATTCGAAAGATCAAAACTTTTCTGAAAACATTCAGAAAGAAAAAAGAATTGTCAGACTAACTTTCATCAAATCAAAAAGGGGGAGGAGGGTCTGTCAGATAACTGAATCATGAACACTTCAAATAAAGGTTCATCTTTTAAAACCGCTTCTTAGGGTCGAAGTTTATTAAATGTCTTGGAATGGGAAAACACTTTTGCCATACTTGTAATATCAAAGATGGCATTGACCGGAAAGAGATGGACAGAAAGTTATGGCCAAATGAAGTGATATTTAAAGTCAGATCCGAGTGGTTTGCAGCCAAGTAAAAAAATAGAAAAATAGTGATGGACTGACTTATATGGTTAATTAGAGAATAATTAATCAAATTCAGAGAACACACACATCTAAAATATTAAGTTATAGTGTTAGATTTTAAAAGTCAGACCCGAATAGTAATCCATCTGACATAACGATTCTTAATTCGAACTAGCCTACAGTTTGTTTTTTTCTTTCCACTATGTTATTGGCACGAATATATTTTATTTATCTTCAGTGTTGTTTCTGAAAGCACTTTACTGACTAAGAAAACTGTTAGAGTGGAGAACGTTTCCCTTACTCACCGAAATACTTCCACAGATTTCTTACTTGTTTCCATGTGTTCCTTTATGAAGAAGAGCCAGCCAATTTATTGGGTGGTCTAACCCTCAGCCAGATATGTTTCCTATTGCAGGCTAGAGATAACGGCCAGCCATTGTCCCCTCAAAAGTGCTTATCTGAAGACAAATCTAAGACATTTATTCTATGGAAATCGCTCCAGACAAGGCATGAAGCCACTTCATGTAAGACAGGAGATGCCGATTGGCCTTAGTCTTGTTTCTGCTCCGTGGCACAGCCTGCAAGAGGAGATAGTGACAATGCCTATCATATCCAGGTTTAAAGTCGCCTTAGACAAACATTCAGACAGTATATAGAAACCATATAATATTAATTAACTGTTATTTATTAGTAAAAATTAGAATATATTAATATTATTATGTCTCATCATAAATTTGCTGCTGATATAAAAAAGGGCGTTTTTTTTAATTTACATTTGCTGCTAATAGCAAATATGGCATTCATCTGAAAAATATTCTTAGTCGAATAAAGTATTTTTGAAAGGATGTAAATCGAATTACATGTTATTCTTCTGAAGAACATGGTGGCGTGATGCACAAAAAAGAATAAGCTATTCAAAATTAAATATTGATTTTGTAGAAGAGAACTTATCGATGACAAACTTCGAGAAATAGACTGGGTTCACTTTATTATAGTTGTTATTTTGCTATTCTTGTATATATATATATATATATATATATATATATGGGAAATGAAAAAGGAAAAACCAAAAAGGATGATTTTTTTTATATATTCATCAACTTTTCGTCTTTATTTGTAAGACTTCCTCAGGATGATAATTTTTAAAAAAATGTCATGCAAGTACGTGAAAATATTGGGTTGACATCATGGGTTGATGAGAAAAAGTAGTAGCCATTACTGGTTGCGCAGACCCGAGGTCCGGGCTTAGTGAAGTCAGTAGCATGGAATGAAATAAATGAGGAGAGTTCTCAGTGAATATATATATATATATATATATATATATATATATATATATATATATACGAGTGTACATCTTCCATCAAAAAGTGATGGGAAAAATAATAAGCATCGCCAGTGTTGGCACTCACTATTTATCTAGCTATATTACTAAACTGGGATTGAGTTATGTTTGAAAAAAATTGTTTTAATTATTCTAATTAGCCGTAATTTATAATTAATTGAACAAGTCAACCATCTTTCTCTTAGCCATCTATATATTTCTCTTACTCCCGCTTTCACTTAATGTTGATTTAACCACTCTCGAATATTTGTTTATGCCTCTGTAAGCATTTAAAGAAAGAGTGACTCTCTACCAGCTGAATTACATAGTGTGTTTGTATGCATGGTAAACAAGTATATAACGTAGAAAGCAAAATAATAGATCTGTTAACTTTTATATTATCTAAAAGGATGAATGTATATATATATATATATATATATATATATATATATATATATATATATAAAAGGAAATTGTAGTTTGCTTGAAGCATTGCTGGTAAATATAAATGTAAGTTTTTAATCCGAGGCAGGAGCAATGTGATATAGGTACCTTCCGGTACCTATATCACATTGCTCCTGCCTCGGATTACAAACTTATATATATATATATATATATATATATATATATTAGCAGGGGCGTATAAAGATCTGGTATAGTACCCAGGCATGATGCTACCCTACTCAGCGAGATGGACCCGCAGCTTTTTATAGATCATCAATCTAGGAGATGGTAACTCTGATATAAAACCTGTGCTCTATATCGTCTCTCAGTTATCTTGCTTCGTCACTGAAACCAGACTTTGTAAAGGGAGAGTGTGCTCTGTGTGTTGTACAAGTGTGCAACATGGTCATCTACATGTATAGAAATTCCTACAAGACCCACTACAATAAAGAAAATGACAACGTGTATGGCTGTTCATACTAACACTGCGTGACCACAAACGGACATTGCAATCTTGTAGGGATGGCTTTCTTCTGTAAAGAAGTGGCAATCATTATATATACTAGCAAATATATGCTTCCTCCGGTCGCATAGTTTTGCTAGGCTGCCGCGTCAGAAATTAACGCTGACGTGTAAACTAATAGAGCCTCAGTCATATTTCTTGGGTGGTTAGACGTTGATATTCTTTATTTATGACCAAGAATATTTGTAGATGTAAATAAATAAAAAAGAAATTTCGACCTCACCCCGATTTTTGTATTACCCTTCCCGATAAATAGAAATATTTTTTATTAATTTTTAAATCAATTTTTATTTTAATTAAACAATTTGTTACAATAAAATTATTATAATCAACAATTTAAAAAACTAAATACAGCGAACAGTATTTTTTGAATCGGAGAAAGGTGTACATAAAATAAAACAATTAAAAAAATCCGTACTCTTTTACTGTAGGATCTGCGCTGACTTTGACCATGACCCAAACCCTAACCGCCACTTTTACCCTGACCCTAACCCTAACAACACAGTAAAGTTAGCGCGGGTCCTATAATGTAAAAGCACCAAAAAGTCAAATATAGTGAACACGGTTATTTATGTAATTGGTCTCGGAATGAAAGTTTAGATAAAATAAATTCGTCAGAATGTGTGTATGTGTGCGTGTGTGTGCGTGTGGTTCAATGTGTGTGTTTTTTTTTAGTAGTAATTTTTAAATCAATTTTTATATTAATTAAACAATTTGATTCAATAAAATTGTTAAAATTAATAATTTAAAAAAATTAAATACAGCGAACAGTATTTTTCGAATCGGAAGAAAGGGGTTCATAAAATGAAACAATCCGTACTCTTTTACTATAGGACCTGTGCTGACTTTGACCATGACCCATACCATAACCGTAACCCCCACTTTGATCCTGACCCTAAATCTGACGACGGATTCAAAGTTAGCGCGGGTCCTATAGTGTAAAAGCACAAAAAAATTAAATACAGTGAACACGGTTACTTATGTAAATGGTCTAGGAAAGAATTAAATTCGTTAGAATGTGTGTGTGCGTGTGTGTGTTTGTTTAATGACCTTTTTTTAATTAAACAATTTGTTTCTGAAATCAGTTATATTATTTTTTTGTTGACAGAAAAGAAAAAAAATCGCATCTTTTATTTTAGTAAATAAAACATGGAATAATAAGAATAGTTTGTGAATAAAAGCTTAACAGTGTAAGTTAAAAAGTAACACGGTAAATACCAGCGTTTGTTTGCATTTTAAATTACGCGCTCGTCTTGCGTCCAAACTAATTTGAGGGAGGGAGGTTGTTTCAATGGATTAACGTTCGTTGCGTCCAAACTAATTTGACGGAGGGAGGTTGTTTCAATGGATCAACGTTCGTTGCGTCTGAATTGATTTGACAGAGGGAAGTTGTTTCAATGGATTAACGTTCCTTGCCTCCGAACGGATTTGACGTGGGCGGGTGTTTCAATGGATTAACGTTCTGCACGCTGTTCAATCAATTGGAAGTAGATAAAATAATTACGTAACTTATTAATTTTTAAATCAATTATTATTTTGATTAAACAATTTGATTCAATAATTATAATTTATAAGTAAGATTATTAGCGAGCAAAATAGTGTAAATACATGTGGAAATCTGAATAAAACAATCATGAGTGTATATTTGCGAATACTAATTTATTAGAAGTTCAAAAGCAATTGATTATGTAAATTGAGAAATGCGCATAGTGTTTACGCCAGTTTTTTTAGTAGTATATAATGAAGCTGGCGGACTTAGCAAATAGTCATACTACTCTGATCAAGTTTCGGCTTCAGACAGAAGGACAGATACATAAACTCCATTATTAATAAATATATATATATATATATATATATATATATATATATATATATATATATATATATACTAGAAGGATACTCGTCCCAGGACGAGTATAAGCAATCAATAAAGCATTACTTTTAAATTTTAATGTTTTTGCTTTCTATGGTGGTTATGATAGAAGGTAAAGTTTACAAAATAAATTAATTATTCACCCTGTTTCCTAGAGTACATATTCCATAATTTATAATGATAAGTTAAATAGTGTAGGATTTTACCAAGCATATGCAAATTGTTGATGTTCATGCCCTGATCCCTTTAAAAATGTATTATTTAACATAACTAGAATTTGATGTAGAATAATTATTTTTCTCTTAATTTTTTGTATGTCACTTACTTTAAAAGATTTTTTGGAGGAGAAAGTGGTGCGGTGGGCGGATCCTTAAATGGTAAAGTTTACAAAAAATAATGTGCCCATGTTACTCAATGTGTTGGTGAGAATATATATTCCAAAATTCATAATGATCGATTCATGAAATAAAAATAAAAGTTATAAATATATATGTATATATATGCACCCCCCTAAATGCTAACATTTACAAAAAAAATAATATGCCCATAGTATTTTGTAGGATATATATTCCAAAATTCATAATGATCCGTTCATTAGTTTAGGAAATTAAAAGTTTTTGGGGGGCGAGTGCGGGTTTGGGTGGGTGCACCTCCTAAATGGTAAAGTTTACAAAAATAATAATGTGCTCATGTTACTCACCGGGTTACAGAGAATGTATATTCCAAAATTCATAATGATCGGTTCATAAAGGAAATTTAAATACATGAAAAAATCTTTATATATATGCTTCCTATAAATGTTACCAGTCACAAAAACATAATGTGCCCATATTACTCACCGTATCTTTTAGAATATATATTCCAAAATTAATAATGATTCGTTTATTAGTTTAGGAGATTGACCTGTACATAGAAATAAAACATAGTAGGCGATACATTTCAACAGTCAATTGACACGTGTTAGTCTTTCATTAAACAAAGATATAAAAATTACGAATGTGTCTTTCTGTAGCCACTCCTTGCACATAAGTATTTTTTTGTTTAAAACTGCGAAAATAAATAGATCGAAAGGAATAGAAAGAAGGAAAATAGATTATTTAATATGCGCTGAAAAAAGAAATAAAAGAAAATCGTGTATAGCAACATCATCTTTTTAAATTGCAACCGGTGTAGTTGAAATAAGTGTTTTTTTCAGAAACTGCATTTATTAATAAAAATCCTAACTGGTTTCAGTTTGAAGTGTTTGTTTATGATTATGACTATTTAAATGAAAAATATTTTTTTTTTCTTTCCCTTTCTCTCTCTCTCTCTCTCTCTCTCTCTCTCTCTCTCTGTCGATAATTTCGAAAGATTGTTCTAAAAGTCCACAAAAATGCATTGTATAAAAATGAATAATTGCTAAATGTAATCATATATTACTCTGCTTAATGTATGAGTTGGTTGGAAAATAAACATAATAGGCGATATATTACAACAGTCTCGTTGCTACAAACAAACACATTTTTTGTTAACTATTCTAAAGAAAAGTAAAATGTGTTTTATGAATTAAAGATTTATTACTTACATGTTCTTTATTACATTTTGTTTCATATTCAAAATTATATATTAATGTAATGTGAAAGTTTTAATTGTTTTCTTTGTAGAATTTAAGTAGATTATTTTACTATATAAGAATTTCTAAGTACTATTATCATTATTATTAATAATAATAATATTTAAAAATATTTAGAAAGATCTACTCATGTAATATACGCCCCGCCCACCGCAAGTGTATTTTGTACGTTTGCAGAAAATATTTGCGGACATTACACGGGAGTTTTACAGTAATTCAAATTTTTTTAAAAAGCAACAAATCTATGATTAAATAGTTAGAAATTTAAAAAGAATCGGAATCGCTAATTGTATCGGAATCTGGAGTTTAGAACAAAAGCGGTAATTGTATCTGAAAAATGTTAGAATCGTCCCATCATTAATATATATATATATATATATATATATATATATATATATATATATATATATATATATATATATATATATATATATATATATGCTAGCTGTAGTTATGGCGGCATATTGTTGGTTCGGGAAAGGGGTCGGTAGAGAAAATAATTGAAAATATAGTCAAGTTTACAATTCTTTTAAATACGCTTGTAAAAAAATTGTTTTCTCTTATTTTATTTGTATATTCGATCAATAGTTAATAATAGGTACGTGAAACAATGGCCGTGTCTTGTACAGACTATGATTATTAAAAAGCGCTTATCATTAATGTTTTAATTCGTTTTCGTGTAAACTTTGATTGTGTTTGAAAGATAAAAGCCTAAACTTAATCTCTAAAGGGGGGAAAAATGTATATTTACGTGTGAAAACAAATTATACTGAAAAATGTTATTACGACGGCAAAAAAAAAAAAATCAGTGAATTTTGAACTTTGAAGAAATTACTCGTAAAAATCCATTGAAAGATGAATATAAGTTTTCTGGAACTATTTGAAATATAATTATATAATTAAAGTCATAAGATACTGTATTTAGAACAAAAATTCCCTGTTTTACTAAAAATTAGCTAAATTATCTCCCCAAAATGTCATAGTTTAGTAAAATCCGGCATTCAGTCAATAAGTTAACAAAGTCGCTATCGCTATGCAGAATATATGGAAGACAACAATGTCATAATATTTTTGTTTATAATTTTTAGCTTTATCTATAAAAATAGTTTTGTAATAGTTTAGAGTAATTGAAAAATTATTAGCCAATTATTTCTTTATTTATTTTAAGGTTATAAAGAAATTTAATTAATTTAATTAACTTTTATTTTGTTGTCATAATAAATGAAATGCTTATTTAATTAAAATATTTGTGAATGTAAGCAATTAAGATTTTATTTATTTTTATCTAAAAAGATTCATATTTAACTTGGTATTAGTTTTTAATTCAGTAATACTCTGAAATTATTGATGACGTCTGTTTACCAATGTTTTCCTTAGAATTTGATATAAAACTTTTTAAAAATGTTGTTAAAAATTATTTTTATGTTACGGACTGCATCAATTTTATCATTTTTTACATGATGATTAAAAACTTTAGTTACTCGATTTATTCTTAACGCGTAGTAATGATAAATTACATTAATTCTTTTTAAAATAAAGCTAAAAGTGTTTTTTTTATTTTATGCATGAAAAAAATTAATTAAAGTCAATGACTACACTGACAATTTATTCATGTAAAAAAGTGAAAACAATTATTTATTAATAAATAAATAGAATTCAATTTTGTAAGAAAATATAATATTTGAATTCTATTTATTTATTAATAAATAATTGTTTTAAACATTTTAAATAATATTTATTAATGAAAAAATGACAAAACAAATACAAACTTACGTTTTATCTTTCCAAATAATTGACGATGAATTGTGAAATTGACAAAATTGTTGAATGCCTGAAAATAAAATTTTGAGGGCGATGTGAGAGTAAGTGGTGGTTGGAGGGCTAATCCAGCCTGGTTATTACAGAACAGGGCCTCCATACCTCTCCAAGTAAATTGTTAGTAGAAATTATTCAATTAAAAAAAAAATTTTTAATTTTTATTTATTTTCAAGATTATAATTTTTTTTCCTTCTACTGATGATGACACGAGGAGGGAAATATAATTATATCGCATTTAAAATTTTCCGAGAAACTCTAATCATTAAAATCACATAAAATATTTTTTGCAATTATATTATTTTTTGGTGAAAATATTGATTAAACAATGCTGTATTCAATGATTACATTGCTAATTCAATAAATTAATTTTTCTTCGAGTAATAGTGATTTTATTAACACGGAATATAGGGGCCTTTTTCTTAATATATATGAAATATTTTTAAAATAATTATTTAATTCTTAACATATTTATAATGAAAATAAAGCATCGTTCTACAGTGCTTTATTTTCATTAAAAAAAATTCATGTATTTTTTTATTATTAACTTTAGTAAATGTATTTTATTTTCAAAAATAATACATTTTCACTATGATTTAAAAGAAACAATGGTTTCATTATATTCCGTGATGGTTGATTAATAAATACTGGAAATGTGATTAAAATTAGTTGATTTTCTGAATTTTTAATTGAAGGCATGGTCAAAATGTTTTTACATTTTGGAAATTGTCCATTGATTTTGCACGTACCTAGTAAATAAAAAAACTAATATTTCTTAAAGTTACGTATAGGTGAGAAACACACATGCAGAATACACACGCATAATCTTGTCTGATAGTTTTATTAACACAGAGAAGATGAACCGTTTCTTGTAAGCCATATTTAACAATACAGCCGAAATGAATAAAAAGTGTGCATGTTACATTTTAACTTTATAACAAACAAGTCATGTTTACATTTTTTATAATAGGATTAAAAAAATCGTTTTAGTTTTCCTTTATTTTGTTTTTATTTCAATAAATATTCAATTAATATTGGATAAAAACAATTAAATGTGTATTTATCAAAGTTACGTATAGGCGAGAAACACGCATATACACAAGTTCTTCACTGATAATTTTATTAATACAGATCTTAGTTTCTCATCAAAAAGTAAAATAAATAAAAATGTTGCTTATGGCGATGGGGAGGGGGGGGGGCTTTGCTGCCGGCATGTGTCACTTTTTTTGCCAATGCAAAAGATGTTTTTTTATTTCTTTTCTCTTTTTAGTCTCTTCTCATTTCTCTTTTGTTTTCTCCATCATATCGATGTGATTTCTGTAAATTTCGAATGATAAAAATCTCACTTATTTCTTATAAAAAGAAACTATTGTATGAATGGGCTTCATTCAGGTGTTGACATTTGTCCCCCCCCCCTGATTTTATTTTAGAGTCGGCTACTCACAGGAGGGATCACGTGAAGGTTGTCAACTTTCCATAATAAAAGTGGAGCAATATTTCCAACTCAATTCGAACACAATACACTGAGCTCTCATTGGTCCCCACTGTAGCATCACCACTTCATTTCTGATGAAGTGTTTTGATAATACAAATAAAATATAACATGGCACCATATGAGGGGACTCGATTGTATTATTGATCTATCTGCTTTTTCCACTTATTTTCTACATTATATATATATATAATGTGAAAAATGACACATGGAAAACAGGTTAAAGTGCAGGAGAAAAACAAAAACGAGAGATTTGACCGGTTTCGTTCGAGTTGGCGAACGTCTTCAGAAAACACGAACGAAACCGGTCAAATCTCTCGTTTTTGTTTTTCTCCTGCACTCTAACCTGTTTTCCATTTGTCATTTTTCACACGTTTTGTCTACCACGGCATTTCATTTTCATGAATTATCGTGTACCTTACCCCATACATACATATATATATATATATATATATATATATATATATATATATATATATATATATATATATATATATATATATATTTTTTGATTTTATTCCATTAATTGCGACAAAACAGGTTTTGTTTCATTGGCGCGAGTAGCTACCAACTCGTCGGGCGAAAGGAATTCAAATGGCTTAAAATTTTAAGTTCACTCTAACGGGAGATTGAAAATTGAAAATACATTGGAGGGGGAGGGGGATAGAGTTGGGGCTTTGTCTATAACGGCGACATGGGACATGAGAGGGGAGGGGGGGGGACTCCAACAAGTCGTGTTTCAAATTATTACGTGGGAGGTTTTGCACGTGTCATGTGCTGTGTCAATCTCAATCTCGGCCGGGGTGGGAGGAGGGGGATGGGGCGACGGCCGGAGTGAGTTAAATTTAAAATGAGAATTATGGTTACAACCGTAATTCTCATTTTATTTTAATTCTAATAAGTAATTATCATGTGGATAAAAATGTTTGATAATTTTAATTTAGGGTATTAATTGCTACTTTTGCATTTTATTTATTTTATTTTAATGTTTTGTTTACTATTTGTAGTGAATTTTGTTGTGATTATATTTTTTTATTTATTCCCTCTACTTTTTTTAAATGTTTTTTTTTTTTTTTTTTTTTTTTTTTTTTTTAAATTGTGATTATATTATACCGAGATCAATACTAGTGGAATCATTTTCTAAGAGAGGTTTTTTGGTGTTACCAGTCTTATCAATAACAAAACCGATTATGCCAATGGTAACGCCTGCCAATTATGCCTACGGTAGTCGCAGTGATAACCGCCTTATGTAAAAGCCTTAATAAAAATGAAATAAAAAATAAATAAAGATAAATATAAATAAAATTAGAATAAAAATAGAAATAGAAATAACAAGTTTGTAAGAATATTAATGATAATAACAATAATAATAATAATAATAATAATAATAATAATAATAATAATAATAATAAAAATAGTAATAATAATAATAATAATAAAAATAGTAATAATAATAATAATAATAATAATAATAATAATAATAATAATAATAATAATAATAATAATAATAATAATACTGATAAATACCGCCATCAATTACCATCTTGCTACTTGCGAAGTCATTGGGCGAAATAAGTCGACAAGTGATGGTAGGCTTTTTTTAATTCCACTACCAATGACAAGGACTAAGTACCAGTTAATAATTAAGTGTTCAAGGTAGTGATCGAGGGGTTAAGTAATTGAGATTAGTCTAAGTGATATCAGTGTTGATAGCTGTCCTAGTTATGGGTTTATGTTAGAATTGGTAGTATGGCTGAGAGGTTATTGAGGCTGTGCTTTATAGGTAGAGATTTGATATTATTGGTAGTTCGGAGGGGTGGTTATATATTTATAGATTCATCATGACTTGTTGGGGTGGGATTGGGTTGTAAATTTGGGTGGGTGAGTAGGGGGTTATAGTGTGTTTTGGGGTAGTGTATAGTGGGGGTTTAATGTTATCATTCATTTTTGTAAAAACAAAAAACTGTTAATTTTATGTTGAAGTTAAGTAGGGTTGGTGTGGAGTTAAGGTGGGGTATGTGGGTTGCTAAGGAGGTAGAGTCTACTATGTTTACAGTTGATAGATATATACTATTAAAAGTTGATAGATATATACTATTAACAGTTGATAGATATATACTATTAAAAGACCACAAAACTAATTTCCACACTAAACCTCAAACCAGGCTTATTAATCCTACCCGACAAGAGATAGGCAAAATCAGTAAAAACATCTTAGAAAAAATAAATAAGCAAATTAAAAACACCTACAACTTAAACCAGTGGATCAATACCGCAGAAACCATAAGCTGGTTCAATAGAATTAGAAATAAAGATAAATGCTCTTTCATACAATTCGATATAGTTAATTACTACCCCTCAATAACCAAAGCACTCTTCGAAAATGTCATAGAATTCGCCACTCTCCTCTCTAATATCTCGGAAGATGAAATAAACATAATCAAAAAATGTCGAACCACAGTACTAATAAATAACAAAGAACAATGGACAAAGAAAGACCATTTCTCTTCATTCGATGTATCTATGGGCTCTCTTGACTCTGCCGAGGTAACAGACTTGGTTGGCCTGTACTTACTATACAACCTAACAAAAGATCTTGAAGTCGATTCAATCGGCCTCTACAGAGATGATGGCCTAATGTACGTGAAAAACACAAACGGACAAAAATGTGAACAAAACAAAAAAATAATATCCAAAGAAATGAAACGAATAGGCCTAAAGGCTGAAATAACATCAAATGTTAAACAGGTCAATTTCCTCGATATTACCTTCAACCTCAATAGTGATACTTATGAGCCCTATGCTAAAGATAATTCCTACCCCCTTTATGTCAACCCACTATCTAACCACCCTAGATCTGTAAGTAAACACATCCCAGAATCAATTAGTAGAAGGATTAGCAACAACTCCTCCAATATAGATATCTTCAATAAACATAAGAACTTTTATAATAAAGCACTAAAGGAGAGTGGATACAAAAATACCAAAATAGAGTATATTCCAACTACACAAAATAACCCTAATAGGAACAAAAATAGAAATAGGAAAATTATCTGGTATACACCTCCATTTAACAACTCAACTAAAACCAAAATAGGGAATAAATTCCTGAACTTAATAAACACTCATTTCCCCAATAACAGCATACTCCATAAAATTTTCAATAAGAATACACTAAAACTCAGCTATTGTTGTGGTGACAACTTAGAAAAAATCATAAAAAAGCACAACATGAAAATACTAAACACCCCAGTAACCTCAAATTCTAAAAGAACATGCAACTGTAATAACAAATCAAACTGCCCCCTAAATCAAATGTGCCTATCAACCCAAGTGGTCTATGAGGCATCTATCTCCTCAACTGAAAACCCATCCCAGACTAACTATTATATTGGTCTGGCAGGCAACAACTTCAAGGAAAGATTCTACAACCATAAACTCTCCTTCAACAACCCAGACCATCCTGGCCAAACCGGACTTTCACTACACTACCACAAAATAAAAACCAAAAAAGAAACTCCCACAATAAAGTGGAAAATCTTGAAAAAATCCAGCACCTGCAAATCAATAAACTCTCCATGTAGATTATGCTTAAATGAAAAACTGGAAATTATCCGCTTTAAGGACAAAAACAAACTCTTAAATAGAAAACAAGAGACATCTATCAACTGTAAACATAGTAGACTCTACCTCCTTAGCAACCCACATACCCCACCTTAACTCCACACCAACCCTACTTAACTTCAACATAAAATTAACAGTTTTTTGTTTTTACAAAAATGAATGATAACATTAAACCCCCACTATACACTACCCCAAAACACACTATAACCCCCTACTCACCCACCCAAATTTACAACCCAATCCCACCCCAACAAGTCATGATGAATCTATAAATATATAACCACCCCTCCGAACTACCAATAATATCAAATCTCTACCTATAAAGCACAGCCTCAATAACCTCTCAGCCATACTACCAATTCTAACATAAACCCATAACTAGGACAGCTATCAACACTGATATCACTTAGACTAATCTCAATTACTTAACCCCTCGATCACTACCTTGAACACTTAATTATTAACTGGTACTTAGTCCTTGTCATTGGTAGTGGAATTAAAAAAAGCCTACCATCACTTGTCGACTTATTTCGCCCAATGACTTCGCAAGTAGCAAGATGGTAATTGATGGCGGTATTTATCAGTATTATTATTATTATTATCTATATATTAATACGATAGCGTGTGTGTTCGTGTGTCACGCTTCCGGCAAAAGCTCTGCGCATGCGTGGCGCACCTAAATTTTTAAAAACAGTCAACTAGCCTGCGTTTAGTAATATTTCAGTTGTTTCACTCTGGCGCAATGGTTAGCGAGGTAGTAATTTTACTTCGGCCCGACTGGTTTATAGTTCGATCCCAACCAACCTCTAAGATTTTTATTCTACATTTCGAGGGGAAGGAATAATACATTTTTTTTATCACCTGGTTAAAAACTACTTTTTTGTGTTGCTTAAAACTTAAAACTATTTTTTGTTTTTATGTTGGCGTTTTTAATGGCATTGTCTATTTAATTACGTTGACTGCTTAAAAAGTAGGGTATCGGCCAGTATTATTTTGTTGTTGTTTTTTTTTTTGAACGGATGGCATATCAACCTTTTTTTAGTAAATATGCGCAGTGTCCATCGTACACGAGTTACTATTTTAAACATTATTTCACTCTTATCCAGAAAGGGGGGGGGGTCATAATAAAGTAAGCGTAACTTACTAACAAATAGAGGGTGCTTTGTTACATTAGGACCCGTATTGAAAACATTATTTCGTGTAATTTACACGGGTTCCGCTAGTTATTATTATTATTATTATTATTATTATTATTATTATTATTACTATTTTTATTATTATTATTATTATTACTATTTTTATTATTATTATTATTATTATTATTATTATTGTTATTATCATTAATATTCTTACAAACTTGTTATTTCTATTTCTATTTTTATTCTAATTTTATTTATATTTATCTTTATTTATTTTTTATTTCATTTTTATTAAGGCTTTTACATAAGGCGGTTATCACTGCGACTACCGTAGGCATAATTGGCAGGCGTTACCATTGGCATAATCGGTTTTGTTATTGATAAGACTGGTAACACCAAAAAACCTCTCTTAGAAAATGATTCCACTAGTATTGATCTCGGTATAATATAATCACAATTTAAAAAAAAAAAAAAAAAAAAAAAAAAAACATTTAAAAAAAGTAGAGGGAATAAATAAAAAAATATAATCACAACAAAATTCACTACAAATAGTAAACAAAACATTAAAATAAAATAAATAAAATGCAAAAGTAGCAATTAATACCCTAAATTAAAATTATCAAACATTTTTATCCACATGATAATTACTTATTAGAATTAAAATAAAATGAGAATTACGGTTGTAACCATAATTCTCATTTTAAATTTAACTCACTCCGGCCGTCGCCCCATCCCCCTCCTCCCACCCCGGCCGAGATTGAGATTGACACAGCACATGACACGTGCAAAACCTCCCACGTAATAATTTGAAACACGACTTGTTGGAGTCCCCCCCCCCTCCCCTCTCATGTCCCATGTCGCCGTTATAGACAAAGCCCCAACTCTATCCCCCTCCCCCTCCAATGTATTTTCAATTTTCAATCTCCCGTTAGAGTGAACTTAAAATTTTAAGCCATTTGAATTCCTTTCGCCCGACGAGTTGGTAGCTACTCGCGCCAATGAAACAAAACCTGTTTTGTCGCAATTAATGGAATAAAATCAAAAAATATATATTTTGCTCTGAATTTTCATTGAGCACTCTCATAAACCCGGTTTCAACTTCCTTCGGATTCATACCCCCTGGATATTTGTAACAAGTTAATTATATATATATATATATATATATATATATATATATACACATATATGTATATATATATATATATATATATATGTATATATATATATATATATATATATATATATATATTATTTCTACCATGCTACCTATATATGACATAATCACGTTGACACACAGGTTCCCGTTGAATCATCAAAATTAAGTGGAGTTGAGCCTGATCATAAATAAATGATTGACCATTTGGGAATGCAAGTGCTGTATGCAGGGGGGGGGGCTTAGGGTATTTCACAACCATTGCTTCACAATAACTTCCCCACACAGACACCTTTAAAAGACTGAACTAATGTTGCAGCAAAGTTGTTCGTGATTTTACAAGGTTTTCAAGCTACCTTTTACGTGCAGTTGGAAATACAAACAATTCAGCTGATACTGAGACACCAAAGAGACCTAAATCTATCTTTTCATTTCAGTAGTTTTATCAAGACAATTTAGCAACACAGGTGAGGCTGGGGATGGGCATTTCGACCCTCTGTGTGTGTGTGTATGTGTACATGTTTTGCTTATGTATAGTAAGGATGAAGAATGAGGCCGCGGGGGGGGGGGGGGGTAGTAGTAGAATGAAGCATCATTCTGATATTTATTTTATTTTTGCAATCTTCTCAGTCATTCTGCTTTTGCCAACAACGGCAAACAAGAACAGCTGTCTCAGACCATCAATCTATTCCACAACCATCTTCCCATTTTCTTTTTATTTCCTCGTTCACCCCTTTTCGGCCGATATACAAACATGGCACCTATGACATTTACATCTCTTTTGTGGCAGTTTAATGCAGTTGGCTGACATTGTTTTATCGCCGGGCACACGGCATCTGTTTAAGATACTGTGGGGATGTGTGACGGGATTTTCTCAGGTACTGAATATCAGTTTTTCCATAACCAAGATTAGCATATAAGTTTAGGTGCAGGGCTGGGACTTCTATCTAAGAACCTCATGACTGAAGGGAGGTCAGCGTTGTTTAGAAATGGGAGGGAACAATGGATAGTTTCAGCAGTGCTTTGGAGGCCTCCATAGTTTTATTTTGTGTTCCCTTAAAATGTTACAATAGAAAGTATATAGAATTGTTTCTAATAGTAACAACAGTAAAAAATAGAATGGCAAAAAAACGTCATTTGGCACAAACTTTCACGGTTTTGACAATTTGAAATCTTATATTCCTTATAAAATATATAATTTATTTAATGAATCCTTAAAAGTGGATAATTGGTTATTAAAAAAATAATGATGATTTGTTTCAAAGAGTACTATCTTCGTGGGGAGCCCTGTATAATATATTTAGGGAGGCCACATGAGCCCCTAGCACTGGCATTGGTTAGTAGTTCAATTCCTGGGTTAGGTGGGCTTGATTCAGTGGAAAAAAGAAATTGCATTCTAATGGCAAATTAACACAGAAAGGGAAATAACTGATACCAGATAAAACACGGAATCAGTAACAAAAAATTGAAGGATCAACACATTAGTTGATCAGCGTTTTTAATATTTCTATTAGTTTAAACTTTTCTATTAGTTTAAACTTTTCTATTAGTTTAAACTTTTTTATTAGTTTTAACTTTTCAATATTGGTTTGTTTGCAAAAAGTATTCTCCTAGGAGATGAAGTGTATCATCAATTGGGGGAGGGAGTGCATAAGTACCTTGCACCAACTTTAGGTGGGAGCAGATTGACATGGTCAGGGTTGATGTCTTAACACAGATATATTCATAAGGGCTTTTCGTTCTCAAATCCTACAACAGTTGATGCTGAAGATTGTATTTATTAAAAATGAAAATGTTTTTACATTATCAAATTTATCAAAATTTAGATGAATGTTTATTAAAATGTTATTAATTACAAATTACAATGGAGGGGTTTGACTGGCCTTATGAATACCGCCGTGAGTTGGGTTTATTGTAGTCATTTACACACTAATACTTTAGGGAAAGTATGAAACCACAATTTCACCCTCATATATGGTTAAAATTGAAAGTTGTGTTCAGTTAATCATGCACAATGAGTATTTAAAAAGTAATCAATGTGATTCAGCATTAAATAATCGAAAAAGGGTTGATTTGCTGCGAAACAAATAAACCAAACCATGACATTCAATTAAAAAGATTGAAAATAAAATACATGATGTTTATATTGAAAATGATGATGAAGGGATTACTTATAGCTGTCCATGAAAATCCCTTTCACTCTTTTTTTTTTGTCGATTTTTTTTCTCTTTGTTATTGTTGCGGATGGAGCATCCTACTGGATGTCAGATATACACCCACTATTTCAGAGAATCCAACCGAGAGACCTTTTTAAGACTAATTGTGCTTTAAGTGCAATTGTTTGGATCACTCTTGCACTTGGTTCAACGAGTATGTTCGCCAGGTAGTTTATAAAGTTATTTTCCATGAACCCATTTACTTGAATGATTGAAATCGTAAAGTTTCAGTTTCTTTTCATGTCGTACATTAGACCTTGGTATTTAGTTCTCTTCTCCCTCTCAGCTCCGTTTAGGCCGACATCATTGGAGACACTGACTTCAACTAACGTTTGCTACTCTATCCATTTTGTCCCATATTACTACTTTAGGTTTAACAGCTCCATTCTCTAAGTATGTAGGTGTAAATATTGCAGATGGATATGGAGACCGATCCTGGTGTGGCATCGATATCAGCATTCATGACTGCTTCATGAAGTTGACATCGCTGAGTTTCAGAGTTGTCAACATCCTAATCTCAGAGATGACTCAGAGACTGTAATCGAATACTTGCTCTTTCAGATGTTGGCGTTGAATATTGTCAGACTGTAAGATTTTCTTTAGACGGTTTCCACAGCGTTTTTCATCTTCTATTTCTCTGAAAAGAACAACTGTTTCTAGACATCAGACCAACTTTCGACAAAACAAACTAGATCAATAATATCTTTGAGATTGTAACTATTGACTCTCTGAATGATTTCCTATGGGGCACCTTGTCTTCCCACAAGTGGTCTATATGCACAGGAGCAGGTAGATCTATCGATAAGGATTTTGTTTTCATTTCTCCTTTTTCTGCAAGTTTGTTGAAGATGCTGACATTTTCATGAAGTGAAGAAAAATAATTTTGATTAAAAAAATAAACTTTAAAAAATAAGCATGAAAAATGATCTACACACAAAAAACACGTAAATTCGTATGAGTCAGCACGGTACGACTTTTGCTCATATCGATTCTGTTGTTGGCATTGGTTTTCTCTAGTTCTTTCTAGAATTTAGTACTTATAAGAGGGATCGCATGAAGATTGCTAACATCCATAGTGAAAGTGGTTATATGGTACCAACAAGATTCTAACTTAGCACGCCCAAGTTTTCAGTTCATGTTGGTACCACTTCCCTATGCCACCTCCCCAAAAACTGTTAATAGAATAAGACTAGTAAATACATGTAATAATATTAGTAAAAAGAAAAAGATGTTATTGATTTATAAATTTAGTATTTATTCCGTAGCTGTATGAGTATTTATCACTTATAAGATACAACACTATTGTTCAGATTTGCATCAAATTTGACATGAAATCCTTTTGGTATGCAGTGGGTGTCACAGGAAACTTAAAATTATAATGAGCAGCTTTGCAGTTTAGGGACCGTGCTGAAATAATAACGTTATTATTTAGAAACCCATTCTTAACATAAGGAGGAGGGCTTTGTTAACTATTCTGTTCTTTCACCTAAGAATTTAATAAACAAAATATACCGTGAAAATTTAATTTAATTTGAAAATCTTATCTAAAAAAATAGCACGGTTTGTAGACTGCAAAAATACCTTATAATACACCAACTAATTTATTTACTACAACTGCTATTACTAATTATAATGATATAAAACCCCAAGAAAAATATCATAGACATAAGTTATTAACTGTAACATAAAAAGATGAAGCTATTATCAGGACCGGTGGGACAGTTATAAAAGTGTGTGTAGGGGGGGGGGCTCTCCTAAAAAGTGGGGGGGCCCGGTGAAACACATGCATATATAACTTCATTATTGATGACCGTAAAGTGGGGGGGGGGCAAGTCAATAAGTGGGAGGGATTGAGCCCCCTCCTCCCCCCCCCCCCGGTGCCGCCGTCCATGATTATACTCTTGTTGATGCGAATCTGGATTGATTAAAATAATGCATGCCAACAAACCTGAGATAGTAGAGATGGATAAGGAATATAAAAAATACAAGGGAAAACGCTGTCATTATTGATGGAATGGGTACACTGGTATTTTAATAAATTATAAATATCAACACTATCAGCTACTTTACATATTCACTCACTTTCATTACAATTGAGTGTATATTTGGAGTCAATGCACTCTTCTCTTTTTTTATTTTTCTTATCTTTCTGTTTTTGCTGGAGATGGGGCATCCTACCGGATGCCAGACATTCACGGGCTATTTCAGACACTCAAGCCTAGAGATCGTTTTAAGATTCTAACCGTCCCTTTAAGTGCAGTTGTTTGTATTTCTCTTGCACTCGGTTCACCGGGTATACTCGCCAGATAACTTTAGAAATTCTTTTTCATTAGTCCTGTTGCTCTTATAATTACTGGTATGATGGAGATTTTCCTAAGATTCCAGTTTCTTTTCATGTCGTACATAAGACCTTGGTATTTCGTAATCTTTTCTATTCTTTTTCTTTCGCACCTGTTTTCTGAATTTGAATGTCAACTGAAACTGTTTTCAAAATTAATAAGTCTGTTCAAACTTCAAATACAATCACCACTGTAAAATTTGCTTTTTGTATAAAGGGATTCAACGTGCTTGTTTGAAGTTTGTAGACATATGCACAGGCTTCACTCTTGGATTCATTTTTGTTATAAATGATATGAGAATGATGTATGATGGGTGTTTAATGTTAGTCTTAAACACAGACAGAAATCTGATGAACTCATTGGAAGATAAATTTGGACAGTATAGGGAGATGCATACGGAATAGGAGACTTTGTTGGTTTGGTCATATTGAAAGAATAGATGAGAGTGTTTAGGTTACCACTGTCGACCAAGGAAAGAGTCTATCAGGCATGTGTGCACAGTGTGATGTTGTATGGAAGTGAAACCTGGCCAATGAGGATTGAGGACATGTTGCATGGGGAGAAATGATATGAGAATGATATGATGGATACGTAATACGAGTCTTAAAGACAGATCCGATGACATCAGAGGACGATTAAATCTGGACAGTATAGGAAGATGTGTACAAAGCAGGAGATTTTGTTGATTTGGTCACTTTGAAAGAATGAATGCGAGTGCTTGGGTTAGTAGATGTAGAATAGTTGAGATAGTAGGGTCAGTTGGCAAATAGAATATGGGAGGAAGTGATAAGGATGTATTTGAGAGAAAAATGGATAAATAAAGACCTGGGCAGAGATAGGTTAGTTTAGCAATCAGTTTCTAAAAGCTGTCCAACACATGCCAGCATATAAAACAAGCGCTAAACCGATGATGAATAAAAAGAAAAATGATCATAACGTAACGAAAATTACTTATGCTGTTTTGATATACCTACTAATATTCCCTGGAACTGTTTATGAAGGTGTATCATTTGTTACTATTTACCTGGATTTATTTTTTACCGAACTATTATTATTTTTTTGCTATAATATACTTCATTTTATTCTGTATGTTGAATTATGTTTTTGATTTGGCTCAAATAATCACAATTGTACAACTATATTTATTGTAACCTTGTCTTTTACTTCAACATTAACAATTGCAATCAAAAGAGAAAAACAAAACCGTTCAAAAGGATTATATTTGTTAATTTTATACAATTTTAAAAAAAAAACAACTATCACCAATCTATCACACATACCCAAACAAACAAACAAACAAACAAACAAAGCTTCTTTTTTTTGCACTATTTTGTTTTCTCAAAATATTTTCATGTCATGATAGCAGAAGCCGCAAGCATGGTGGTAGGGGCACAGTTATTTCCCATATGAACGAAGTATCATGTAACGTTAATATTTCAAGCTTGTTTTTTATAAAGCCGTCACAGCTGTAAGTTATGAAAGCAAGGTGTTCCAGTTTGTTTTTAGATGCGTCCAAGAATCTCTCTAAGAAGCTTGGTCTGTCTATTAGTCAGTCTGTGATACTTAAGTTTGAAATTACATTTATATTGGTCTGTGACGCTTAAGTTTAAAATATCGTTTTTCGCTGATGTGTCATGCTTAAGTTTGAAATATTATTTTCCCTTATGTGTCATGTATTGTTTAGTCATGAGTCTATAATATCGATATACACACGCATCGTTAGGACCCAGCATGTCATCGTCGTCTCTGGCCTCGACCAATTAGAGGAACACAGCTTATTTAAATATTGAAATGAAGGATTTTATTCTTATGAGAAATATATGCCGACATCAGTTATAGGCAACTAACTAACTATATATATATATATATATATATATATATATATATATATATATATATATATATAATACTAATCTAGGTAAAACATCCACAGGGTAGTAATCCAAAGAATTTAAACCAGGGTTATAAAAAGTGCTCAACATCAAATAGAGCTTTTATATATGATTATTTTTATTTACACAGACATGTACAAAATCTGCGACACTGGCATGTCGCTATTATCGATCAACAATTATTATAAACTGAGATCTCATCAGGCAGAGTTAGAGTCCGATCTTAACATTAGATTTCTTAACATTATATTTCTTTCCAAATACGATCTAATGTTAAGATCGGACTCTAACTCTGCCTGATGAGATCTCAGTTTATAATAATTGTTGATCGATAACATCGACATGCCAGTGTCGCAGATTTTGTACATGTCTGTGTAAATAAAAATAATCATATATATATATATATATATATATAAACATAAAGAAAGAGGCAAAATGCCTTCAAAAAAACATGTGTTAGATGCAGATATTTTTTCTTCATCATCTTGACGCACATGGCTAAGAGAAAAAGCGAGAGACATGAAGATATGGGAACCACTTCATGACATGCACTTCCCCACCTCAATCGGGCGAGGACAAGTGATTGTGTAGCGTCTGATCGCTTTTAAGTCTGGCTGGAGAAAATGACCACAACGCTCTCTAGCAGAACTGACATCACACTCTGACTTTTTTATCCATCAGGGTCATACTCTGACCTAAAATACGTCAATCTCACTAAGTGAACTTGTCGTTCATCCTGGAACCGTTTTAACTACTTGTTATTCAATTCATTCTAGAATGAGAGCCTTACACTCATTATGTAGCAATTATGTAACTTAAGTTTCGATAGCATTTTCATTGCTCAACACACATGAGATGGACGCATCTTAAGAATACTGATCTAAAATTGATTTACATTAATTTTATGTAAATCAATTTTAGATCCGAATATTACTAAAAAAGAGAAAAGAAATGAATAGAAAATTTACGAATTTGTACTCATTTATTTATTAAAAATAGTATTAAGTAAAAGCAGATTAATTCTACCAAAATTGTATCCAAAGTCTTCAATATCGACCCGTCGGGATCAATGAAATTATCCACAGAATAAAAAATAGGTTAATAAATTCTGGATTTATTAATTAAATTTTTGAGGATCAAAACATTTTGAAAAATTGGTTCAACAAAATGTCATTAATATTGTTTCAAAATGACTGTAAACACTAAGTGATATTCATATATCTGCCTGAGATGTTACCAAACTTCATGCCAGCAAGGCCAACTGATCCTGAAAACATTCTAGTGACTGTGATTAAGAATCTGCTGTCAGAACTTGTGTTATATAGCGAAGGGGATGCTCTAAAAGGGGGTTGGGAGCCTAAGCAGAGGTCGGAAACCAGGTGATTTCTGCCCAGAAGAGCGGTTCTGTTTCTCAGCCTGAAAACACCAACAAGAACAGACACAGGGTCTCTGCCAGTCAGCGGGGGGGGGGGGGCTGAGACAGGTGGAGCATAGGTAATCAAAAATGGGCTCACTCTATATGCTATGGGTATCTCTCTCTTCAATTCATTCATTCTTTCTAGACTTCTCTCTCTCTCTCGTACATACGTTGTTCAGTTCTGTCATTGTCCTGTTTTAAATAAAACTCTTTTAAAAACCAAATTCGGCGTCCATATGATTATCAATCAACGGCCGAAAACCAGCCAAAACCTGGGTTGCAGCAGAAGATGCGTGTGTATAATGTTTGTGAACCCGTGAAGGTAAGCAGTATACAACAGTTGCTTATATCCTTACAAAACTATTCAACTATTGTCTAAAGGAGAAGTGTTTTCCATCTCTTGGGTCTGCCCAGTATGTAAACATGCTTGACATCGGTCTTCTGCATCTCTGTACAGATCGATCAGTCTCCTGTGCGTCATGAGTAAGTTGTGGGAATTTGTAATAAATCTAGAAGTTATAAATCACCCCAAGCAAAGAAATCTACTTAGTGACAAGCAATATGGTTTTAGTCTTGCAAAATCAACTGCTGACGTGCTGACTGTCATATCACATATAATCAATGAATCTCTCAATGGGAGCCTTGTTTCTAGGACAATAGCTCTTGATATAGCAAAGGCTTTTGATAAGGCCTGGCAGAAAAGGTTGCTTCAAAAATCTGCTAACTATGAAGTATCTGGCAATATCTTCTTAACCATCAAATTCTTTCTCTTAAATAGTTGTTGATTGGCCGGAGTCTGAAGAACGCACTACCAATGCCAGCATCCTTCAAGGATCTATTCTAACCTCAAACTTCTACTTGATCTTCATTAATGATCTTCCAAATCATATTCTGAGATTATTTGTTGACATCTATGCAGAAGACACAACTGTTTATGTCGGAACTTCGAAGAGCATCGCTGATCAAGTTCTTGCTGATTCTCTCTCTTTTGCTCTAGAACATGTGGTGCAATGGGGAAAAAGTGGCTTGCTACTTTTAGCACCTCTAAAACCAAGCTTCTCTCCTTTCACTATCAATGCTCAGAGCCTCATTTTGCTTCAATTAAAATGAATGGCTCTCTTTTTGATGAGGACTCTTGTTTTATAAGTTCCTAAGACTTACTTCTGCTCCAGATCTAAAATAGAAAACATATCCAATCTGTTGCTAAAAAAAGTCTTGGATCATTCTACTGCTCCAGAAAGTACATAATTCCCGATGCAATCCTCTATCTATATAACAGTAAGATACGTCCTAAGATTGAGTACTGCTGCCACATCTAAGGAGATTCCACTCATCTAAGGAGATTCCACTTGGCTTGACAGGGTATAAAATAGACTTCGCAATCTAGTGGACGAAAATTTCTTCTGTTCTCTACAGCCCCTTTTCCACAGAAGAGACGTAGCTAGTCTTTGTCTACTCCAGGGGCGGGCAACCTCCGGCCCGCGGGCCACATCCAGCCTGCGAAGGCTTAGCGTCCGGCTTGCCACCCTGCTATGCTTTATTATTGCAATCCGGCCCGCGGACCTCTAAGTAAAACTCATATCATTTTGTGACATAGACGTAAAAGTAGGTTTCAATTAAGATTTACAGTGGGATAAAAATGTATGAATAGCAGCGAGCGATGATGCATGTATATTTCATTTTTCTTTAACTATTACTTTCAAATCCTTGGCCTGAGATAAAAATAGAAAAAGAGAAAGAGAGAGGCAAAGAGCAAACGAGAGACGAGGAAAGGGCATGAAACATAGAACTTATGTGAAGTGTGTCAAAACGAATGTTGGACCAATTTGCTACTTCCCCCGTCATTATTTTTTATGATTCCAAAATGGCTCTTCGTCGGCGCCTTTTATAACATCACGTACAGAAGTCTGTTGAGAAAAAATATCAGATTTGTAAAGTGTTCAATGCAATATTTGTACAATTTATTCATGTAAACAAAATATAGTAATTCTGAGATTTCGTTTTTTACTCGTCCCGCGATCTCCTTCCAAAAGTCCCATCTGGCCCTCACTCTGAAAAGGTTGGCCGCCCCTGATTTACTCTATCGTTATTTCCATGGAATGTGATCGACTGAGCTTCGATGTCTGTGAGGCATTCAATCTTATAAGATATTCACAAGAACCTGTCTCTCTACATCAAGTGAACAGAAGTTTCCCTTTTTCTTCTGTATGCTTAGCATCAGGCGGAATTTCCATGAACAGAGTTTCTTTCCAAAAACTTCCTGTGTGTGGAACATATTACCGCGGCATTACAACATAATTGTCTTTAAATCCAATGTCAACAAATACTTAAACATTATAAACCGTTACCATAAGTAATCAAACGTTGTTCATTCCATTCATCATTTTAAATCCTCATGATATTCTTCATCATTCAACTGACAATCCATCCATCTCATTAACCCTAATCCTCGAATGTTTTTGGCCTTGATAAGTGATAACTCATTAGTAAAATAAAAATAAAAATAACCGGTTGTCCTCCGGATTCATTTCTATCCTGCTCGTCATTTCATTGCTTTTTAGTCGACACTTAGGTCCATCAAATCTAGAAAAAAATACATTGATTTTTATAATTAATTCTTGTGGTGTCACTACTTCGGGCTGCTACCCGTACTTTGTATAATTGTATTTTTGTGTTCCGATGTCTCTTTTGTAATCCTATGAGTGCTATATAATTCTGCAATCACACAGTGACAGAGCAGATAAATAATAGTTAAATAATCATAAATAATAATTATGAAGCCATATCAAACTGTTTTGTTGTTGCGTTTCTTAAATAATTAAAAAAATATTATTCAATTATTCTGACTTTTTTGTTTTTTCTCACTTTTCCAGGTAAGTGTTGAACCAATGTTTTTACATTATCGAAAACTTCATGAAAACACGAGGTAAGATAATTTTCTATTCGACTGTTGTACATCAAACAGGTAAAAGCTCTTCTACCATATAGCAAGTCTCCGGTTCTCTATAGCACCTTTCTCACACAAGAGACGCAACTAGTCTTGTTATTTCCATGAAAAGTGTCCATTTCAGCTTTAATCTCTGGTTGCGTCCTGTAAATCTTTTATAGCAAAAACTCGTCTTCGACCTCAAATAGATTTTGCTTTTCTCTACGTGTGTTTCACATCAAATGGAATTTCCATGAATAGTTTCTTTCTAAAAACTTACAATCTCTGGAACATTTCCACGAGATCGCTTCCCCGAGGGCTACAACATGGACTTTTTCAAATGTCAATAAGCACATTCTCATAATTCATCCAATTTTACTTATTTCATTTGTTGTTTTGAATCCTCTCATAATATTCATCTTCGTTCAAACGATCAACAAGTACCTTAGACTATGGAATTTGAATGGAATCAATACGCTAGACTGCCAAGCTTGGAAACAGATTGTAGTCAGCCAGAAAACGTCAGATTCCTGACCAAGGGAAATAAGATGATGATTCAATTGTCAATCTATCCATCTCATTAAGCTTTATCTTCGAGGGGCTTTTAGCCTTGATAAGTGATGACTCATGAGTAAAATAAATAAAAATAAAGTCCCAGTCAACATTCCCTCTAATTTTTCCCCAATTCATCAACAGAACTTTTGACGACTTTTAACAAAATATCTGAAATTTAAAGCTATTTAGATTTGTTTGTTTTACGGCCTATCAACCCATTTTGGGGTTAATAATGCCGAAACACAATACGTATAATAAAAAAATTCATTTTACACGATTATTTGAACAAAAGTTGCTACTTTAAGAAAATTGTGCATTCAAGTTTTTCAAAGGTACACAATTGATCTGGTATGATTTAGTTTCTGAATATGCATAGCTGATTCGATAATCCACGATGGTATTCATTATGCCAATCGCACACCACCCTCAAAGTTTTATTAAAACTCAATATGATACAAAATGTTTGTTAATATATATATATATATAATATTTCGCAGAAAGTCAACCTCATCAGACCAAGGATTAAGAGAAATTTCTCTGAATCCTTCGTCTGATGAGGTTGACTTTCTGCGAAGAGTGAAACCGAAACATGTATGCACATATGTAACCAATAATGTTTGTATAAATAAAAATGTATACTTATGAACAGCTCTACTTGTTATTGAGCACTTTTTATAAACACTTGAGTTTCAACGGATTTACATCTACAGAAACTAATACAATACATGTACTATATATACATATATATATATATATATATATATGTATATATATATATATATATATTAGTGAGACCTGTGGAAAATTTATGTTTAATTTAATTTTTATTCATTAAATTAAAATTTAATTTAAGATAATGGATTGCATATACAGTATTGGGAGCTTTCAGATAAGACATTTAAAAGAATCAGAACTTACTGCTGAAATAAGAGTGGGAATTAGAAAATTATTTTTTCTGCCCTATTCTTACCAATGAAACAAAGAAAATTTTAAAAAAACAAAAAAAAACTTCTTTTCAATTCAATAATTTAGTCCCTACTGAATGCTTCCCCACGAAAGCAAGGTTAATTTTGAATGTAGAGAAAATTTGCATCCCAAAAATGGGGCGCTCTGGATTGGGACGAAAATAAAATTGCCTCTGTCTAGAATAGTTCCTCCTTCATTGATAGAGAAAAAAGGAAGTGTTGTACAGAATAGATACTACACTTTGCTCCTCGCCAAAATGCCAAGGAGTCCTAAAATTCAATAATTTAGTCATTTTAATTTAGCAACTATTTTTATAATGATATTTCCAAACTGATGTGTTGTGAATAGCAAATAATTCTGACTGCTGTTATGTTTCAGTCGTCATACTCTCCAGCGAGTATTTATTTACTCCTCTCCAGGTGTTAGGCACTAGGCCAGTTTTATCTTACTCCCACAAGTAAGATGTGACCCAAGGTCGGGTCGGGAAAGTGGGGTTTGAAAAGCCAGCGCCCGAGAGGTGGGCACTCTAGCTATTATAAATTGCCTGGGTAGCCCTGTCGGCATTCCCTGGTAGGGGCGCCTCAGGCAGTAAGCAATAAACTTACACCTCCCCAAAGAGGGGAGGCGAAACCTGGGAGGGTGGACCTCCTAGAACTGCACAGGACAGACCCATAGACCGGCATAAATCAAGCCCCGAAGGCCAAGACAATACCAGTCTATGGGGTGCAGTATCCATCGGAACAGATACTACACTTTGATCTTAGCCAAAAGGCCAAGAACATTAAAGCAGATGAAATGTTGTAAATATAACAACCACAATTAGGATAATGGCGATTAAAAATTTGGCAAAAATTCATGTTACGGCTTATCAAACCACGTGTTGTTGGTTTTATTAACTGTGATCTTCATTAACAAATGCGTTAATCAAATTCAAATGTGAAGATTCTGATGATGTTATCTTACTTGCTTTCTTGTCAGCATGCACACTTCATCTGTAGATGAATGCTTCAAATGGAGGGAGCAAGGGAGAATAATGTAAATAAAAGGTGAATGATGAGAGAAGTGGTGAGAGGATGGAATGATGCAGCATTTAAAAGAGAGAGAGAGAAAGAAAAGGAAAAGTACAGGTAGTGAGAAAAGGAAAAGGGTGGAAAGGAGAGAAGGTCTATTATGACATCACATGAGAGAGAAGGTATGATATGACATCACAATGTAAACCTGTGTTTCAACATAGACAGTTTTATATACTTCCAAATATTTATGAAAATATCTTGGAATTTTCAAAAGATTTTCATAAGCATTTGGAAATTCCAAAAGGTTTTTTTTATAAATATTTAATGATATAACAAGTACAAACCTAATGTGTCATGGGTGGGTTTGTGGTTACTAAAAACTTATGAAAAACTCACGTTAAGATTTTTCAAAATATTTCTTATTGGTTGTAAAATAAAACCTGTATTAAAAAAGGGTTGCTGCACATATATGTTTTAATCGAATTCGAATGTGAATAATTGAGTGGCTTCAAAGCTTTTTTAGGCTGAAGTGAATTCAAGTCCTGTCAGGTGTTGTGCTTAATAAGTAAAATTGTATGATTGAGAATAAATTCACAAAGATAAATATCTTACTCAGAAAGAAAAAAATAGAATAGTAAAAGCAACACCACTTTGGTACTAAATGACTCTAGGGGTTAACATGACCCTACAACAAAGCAATCAATCATTTAAAATTTGAATAACATTGATAGCAATATCAACACAACTGCAAGAGATGTTAATAAATAAATTTAAGGAACTGTTCAGTCATTTCACTCAAACTGTTTTACATAAATAATTTTTTCAATTATCTTTTATTTTCTTAGATGAGCCCACACATCTCAATAAGAGGCTCTGTCCGTTGGTCTCTCACAATGTTTAAGTTTAAAATATAATGTTTGGTCTGTCACGTTTTAGTTTGAAATAGCATATTTAGATGCATTCAAACATCTCAATGAAAGGCTCTGTGTCGGTCAGTTGGTTGATCTGTCACATGTAAGCTTGAAATATAATTTTCAGTGTTAATCGAGCAGAATGAATAGACGTATCTTAGGAATATCCTTGTTTGTTTATTAGTTCATCATCATATTCGGTTTAACGTACGTTTTACATGCTGGCATGTGTTGGACAGCTTTTAGAAACTAACTAACCTATTTCTGGCCAAGCCTTTATTTATCCCTCTTTCTCTCAAGTCCATCCTTATCACTTCACCCATGTTTTCGTTGGCCTTTCACTATGAACTGACCCTGCTATCTCAACTGTTCTACATCTACTAAACCAAGAACTTTTATTCATTCTTTCAATATGGCCATACTAATGAAGTTTACTGTTCTGTAAACATCTCACTATACTGTCCAGATTTAATCTTCCTCTGAGATCATCAGATCTAAGCCCCTCTTTAAGGCTCACAGTACACAGCCATCGTAGCATTTTCATATTATTTATCTCCATGCAACGCATGTCCTCAACCCTCTCTGGCCATGTTTCACTTCCATACATCATCTCACTTCGTACACATGCCTAAGAGACTTTTCCTTTGGTCAACAATGGTGACTTCATATTTGATATTTAATAGTTACAACATGACAGATACTTTGAAATTGAAAATGAGACTCCCTGTTTTGTGTGTGTGTTTGTTGCATAGATCTTGCTAAGGATTATGGGCATATGTCCACCTTTTGTCCTTATGGGCCACTAGTGATGATGTTGTCTTCATTCTTTTTCCTTTTCTTGAGACTGGTAACTTAATGAAGAAAGATGACGGCAATGATTTTAACTTAATTCTATTTACTGTATCTATTGGAACTCCATTCTTTCGATGCTTCTGGTTGGACCATGGGAATATAGGCATCCCTATTTACAGAACCTTACATTATTACATGTATCTCACTAAAGTCTAAACTGCTACTGAAATTCAACTTCAAATCTTTCCCTTTAGAACATGATCAAAGTAACCAATTCGTTATCTACTTTTCATGTGGGGTCACAGCTGACCCCCAAGATTAAATCCTATGAATCAGGCATAATAGCCCTGTTTGCACTTGACAAATAATATCTACACCTAACTTCAAAAGCACATCATTTACATATAGGCCACATACAACTAACACATTCATTTATCCTAAGACAAGAAGAACATCCAGAGTGTATAGCGTGTCAAACGCCATACATTATTAAGCACTACTTGATTGAATGTGGTGATTTCACTCACACTAGACAACTGTAAACATCTCACTATACTGTCCAGATTTAATCTTCCTCTGAGATCATCAGATCTAAGCCCCTCTTTAAGGCTCACAGTACACAGCCATCGTAGCATTTTCATATTATTTATCTCCATGCAACGCATGTCCTCAACCCTCTCTGGCCATGTTTCACTTCCATACATCATCTCACTTCGTACACATGCCTAAGAGACTTTTCCTTTGGTCAACAATGGTGACTTCATATTTGATATTTAATAGTTACAACATGACAGATACTTTGAAATTGAAAATGAGACTCCCTGTTTTGTGTGTGTGTGTGTTGCATAGATCTTGCTAAGGATTATGGGCATATGTCCACCTTTTGTCCTTATGGGCCACTAGTGATGATGTTGTCTTCATTCTTTTTCCTTTTCTTGAGACTGGTAACTTAATGAAGAAAGATGACGGCAATGATTTTAACTTAATTCTATTTACTGTATCTATTGGAACTCCATTCTTTCGATGCTTCTGGTTGGACCATGGGAATATAGGCATCCCTATTTACAGAACCTTACATTATTACATGTATCTCACTAAAGTCTAAACTGCTACTGAAATTCAACTTCAAATCTTTCCCTTTAGAACATGATCAAAGTAACCAATTCGTTATCTACTTTTCATGTGGGGTCACAGCTGACCCCCAAGATTAAATCCTATGAATCAGGCATAATAGCCCTGTTTGCACTTGACAAATAATATCTACACCTAACTTCAAAAGCACATCATTTACATATAGGCCACATACAACTAACACATTCATTTATCCTAAGACAAGAAGAACATCCAGAGTGTATAGCGTGTCAAACGCCATACATTATTAAGCACTACTTGATTGAATGTGGTGATTTCACTCACACTAGACAACTGTGTTTTTATGCTGATAGCATGAAAGATATATTTGAAAGAGTTAATAGGGAGACGATTGTATCATTCTTAAAGAAAATCAAAATATATAATTAACTGTAAAAATAGAATATGTCCTGGCCCGGAGTGGTAGTAATTAAATAGAATCTGGCCTGAGAATATGAATCTTAACAGAAATATAACTTTCATCTCATCTCAATCTCAATATATATAAGGCAAAAATCCGTGATATGTATGTAACGCTAAGGCTTGTAAAATACAAAACAAACACCTCCGAATTAGGTATTATTTTAACCGGCATAACCTCGAGAAAATAATATCGAAAAATTAAAAAAAAAGATTCATTTTTAACTGGTCAAATAGCCATTTTTTCGTTTAATGTGATCACGATTTTTAATGTTATCTTGTGCACATGACGTCACATAGATAGGTACATGACGTCATAGTGATAGGTTCGGATATTATTTTATGCTATCGTCACGTTATTATTGTTTTTTTTGCATTTTTCTTCAGACTATTGCCCTGATAAAAGGGAGGGGAATAAGCGAGAGTTATTTTAGTATAGCTCTAAAGGCCTACTTGTATTTGGGGATTGAAAATGATGAAGAATATCATGATGGGATTGAAAATAATGAAGAATGCCGTGAGAGGATTGAAAATGATGAAGAATACCATGTGAGGATTGAACATGATTAATAATATCATAAGGGGATAAAAAATGATGAAGAATATCATGAAGTGATTGAAAATGATGAATAATAGGGTGAGAGGATTGAAAATGATGAAGAATATCATGAGTGATGAGGGGATTGTAAATGATGAAGAATATCATGAAGTGATTGAAAATGATGAAGAATATCATCAGAGGATTGAAAATGATGAAGAACAAAATGAGGGGATTGAAAATGATGAAGAATATCATGAGAGGATTGACAATGATGAAGAACATCATGAGAGGATTGAAAATGATGAAGAATATTATGAGAGGATTGAAAATGATGAAGAATACTATAAGAGGATTGAAAATGATGTAGAATATCATGAGAGGATTGAAAAAGCTGAAGAATACCATGAGGGGATTGAAAATGATGAAGCACATCATGAGAGGATTGAAAATGATGAAGAATATTATGAGAGGATTGAAAATGATGAATAATATCATGAGAGGATTGAAAATGATGAAGAATACAATGAGAGGATTGAAAATGATGAAGAATACCATGAGGATAGAAAATGATGAAGAATACCATGAGAGGACTGAAAATGACGAAGAATATTATGAGAGGATTGAAACTGCTGAAGAATACCATGAGGGGATTGAACATGATGAAGAACATTATGAGAGGATGTAAAATGATGAAGAATATCATGAGATGATTGAAAATGATGAAGAATATCATGAGAGGATTGAAAATGATGAAGAATACTATGAGAGTCTTGAAAATGATGAAAAATACCATGAGGGGATTAGAAATGATGAAGAATACCATGAGAGGATTGAAAATACTGAAGAATACCATGAGAGGATTGAAAATGATGAAGAATATCATGAGAGGATTGAAAATGATGAGGAATATCATGAGAGTATTGAAAATGATGAAGAATATCATGAGAGGATTGAAATTGATGAAGAATACCATGATGGGATTGAAAATGATGAAGAATACCATGAGATGATTGAAAATGATGAACACTACGATGAGAGGATTAAAAATGATGAATAATATCATGAGAGGATTGAACATGATGAAGAATATCATGAGAAGATTTAAAATGATGAAGAATGTAATGAGAGGATTGAAAATGATGAAGAATACCATGAGAGGATTGAAACTGATGAAGAATATCATGAGAGGATTGAAAATGATGAAGAATACCATGAGGGGATTGAGAGGGGATTTAAAATGATGGAGAATATCATGAGAGGATTTAAAATGATGAAGAACATCATGAGAGGATGTAAAATGATTAAGAACATCATGAGAGGATGTAAAATGATTAAGAACATCATGAGAGGATTGAAAATGATGAAGAATATCATGAGTGGATTGAAAACGATAAAGAATATCATGAGGGGATTGTAAATGATCAAGAATATCATGAGAGGATTGAAAATGATGACGAATACCATGAGAGGATTGAAAATGATGAATAATATCATGAGAGGATTGAAAATGATTAAGAATACCATGAGAGGATTGAAAATGATAAAGAATACCATGAGAGGATTAAATATAGAAAAAGAATTTCATGAGGAGATTAAAAATCATGAGGAATATCATGAGAGGATTGAAAATGATGAAGAATGTTATGAGAGGATTGAACATGATGAAGAATATCATGAGGGTATTGAAAATGATAAAGAACATCATGATAGGATTGAAAATGATGAAGAATATCATGAGGGGGTTGAAAATGATGAAGAATACAATGAGAGGATTGAAAATGATGAAGAATACCATGAGAGGATTAAAAATGATGTAGAATATCATGGGAGGATTGAAAATGCTGAAGAATACAATGAGGGTATTGAAAATGATGAAGAGCATCATGAGAGGATTGAAAATGATGACGAATATTATGAAGGTTGAAAATGATAGAAAAATATCATGAGAGGATTGAAAATGATGAAGAATACCATGAGAGGATTGAAAATCATTAAGAATACTATGAGGGGATTGAAAATGATGAAGAATACCATCCGAGGATTGAAAATGATGAAGAATACCATGAGAGGATTAAAAATGATGAAGAATATCATGAGGGGATTGAAAATGATGAAGAATATCATGAGGGGATTGAAAATGATAAAGAATATAATGATGGGATTGTTAATGATGAAGAATATCATGAAGTGATTGAAAATGATGAATAATATCATGAGAGGATTGAAAATGATGAAGAACAAAATGAGGGGATTGAAAATGATGAAGAATATCATGAGAGGATTGACAATGATGAAGAACATCATGAGAGGATTTAAAATGATGAATAATATCATGAGAGGATTGAAAATGATGAAGAATACAATGAGAGGATTGAAAATGATGAAGAATACCATGAGAGGATTAAAAATGATGTAGAATATCATGGGAGGATTGAAAATGCTGAAGAATACAATGACGGTATTGCAAATGATGAAGAGCATCATGAGACGATTGAAAATGATGACGAATATTATGAAGGTTGAAAATGAGGAAAAATATCATGAGAGGATTGAAAATGATGAAGAATACCATGAGAGGATTGAAAACATTAAGAATACTATGAGGGGATTGAAAATGATGAAGAATACCATCCGAGGATTGAAAATGATGAAGAATACCATGAGAGGATTGAAAATGATGAAGAATATCATGAGGGGATTGAAAATGATGAAGAATATCATGAGGGGATTGAAAATGATAAAGAATATAATGAGGGGATTGTAAATGATGAAGAATATCATGAAGTGATTGAAAATGATGAATAATATCATGAGAGGATTGAAAATGATGAAGAACAAAATGAGGGGATTGAAAATGATGAAGAATATCATGAGAGGATTGACAATGATGAAGAACATCATGAGAGGATTGAAAATGATGAAGAATATCATGAGAGGATTGAAAATGATTAAGAAACTCATGAGAGGATTGAAAATGCTGAAGAATAACATGAGAAGATTAAATATGATGTAGTATATTATGAGAGGATTGAAAATGCTGAAGAATACCATGAAAGGATTGTAAATGATGAAGAACATCATGAGAGGATTGAAAATGATGAAGAATATTATGAGAGGATTGAAAATGATAAAGAATACTACGAGAGGATTAAAAATGATGTAGAATATCATGAGAGGACTGAAAATGACGAAGAATATTATGAGAGGATTGCAAATGATGAAGAATATCATGAGAGGATTGAAAATGATGAAGAATACAATAAGAGGATTGAAAATGATGAAGAATACCATGAGAGGATAGAAAATGATGAAGAATACCATGAGAGGACTGAAAATGATGAAGAATACCATGATAGGATTGAAAATGATAGAAGAATATCATGAGAGGATTAAAACTGCTGAAGAATAACATGAGGGGATTGAAAATGATGAAGAACATTATGAGAGGATTGAAAATAATGAAGAATATCATGAGATGATTGAAAATGATGAAAGATATCATGAGAGGATTGAAAATGATGAAGAATACTATGAGAGTCTTGAAAATGATGAAAAATACCATGAGGGGATTAGAAATGATGAAGAATACCATGAGAGGATTGAAAATGATGAAGAATACAATGAGAGGATTGAAAATGATGAAGAATATCATGAGAGGATTGAAAATGATGAAGAATATCATGAGAGGATTGAAAATGATGAAGAATATCATGAGAGGATTGAAAATGTTGAAGAATATCATGAGAGGATTGAAAATGATGAAGAATATCATGAGAGGATTGAAAATGATTAAGAATATCATGAGAAGATGGAAAATGATGAAGAATATCATGAGAGGATTGAAAATGATGAAGAATATCATGAGAGGATTGAAAATGATGAAGAATACTATGAAGGGATTGAAACTCATGAAGAATATCTGTAGGGGATTGAAAATGATGAAGAATATCATGAGAGGATTTAAAATGATGAAGAACAACATGAGAGAATGTAAAATGATTTAGAACATCATGAGAGGATGTAAAATGATTAAGAACATCATGAGAGGATTGAAAATGATGAAGAATATCATGAGTGGATTGAAAACGATAAAGAATATCATGATCGGATTGTAAATGATCAAGAATATCATGAGAGGATTGAAAATGATGACGAATACCATGAGAGGATTTAAAATGATGAATAATATCATGAGAGGATTGAAAATGATTAAGACTACCATGAGAAGATTGAAAATGATAAAGAATACCATGAGAGATTAAATATAGAAAAAGAATTTCATGAGGAGATTAAAAATCATGAAAAATATCATGAGAGGATTCAAAATGATGAAGAATGTTATGAGAGGATTGAAAATGATGAAGAATATCATGAGGGGGTTGAAAATGATGAAGAATACAATGTGAGGATTGAAAATGATGAAGAATACCATGAGAGGATTAAAAATGATGTAGAATATCATGAGAGGATTGAAAATGCTGAAGAATACAATGAGGGTATTGAAAATGATGAAGAACATCATGAGAGGATTGAAAATGATGAAGTATAGTATGAAGGTAGAAAATGATGAAGAATATCATGAGAGGATTGAAAATGATGAAGAATACCATGAGAGGATTGAAAATCATGAAGAATACTATGATGGGGATTGAAAATGATGAAGAATACCATCCGAGGATTGAAAATGATGAAGAATACCATGAGAGGATTGAAAATGATGAAGAATATCATGAGAGAGTTGAAAATAATGAAGAACATCATGAGGGGATTGAAAATCATTAAGAACATCATGAGGGGATTGAAAATGATGAAGAATACCATGAAAGGAATGAAAATGATGAAGAATATTATGAGAGGATTGAAAATGATTAAGAATACCATGAGAGGATTGAAAATGATGAAGAATACCATGAGAGGATTGAAAATGATGAAGAATATCATGGGCGATTGAAAATGATTAAGAATATCATGAGGGGATTGAAAATGATGAAGAATATCATGAGAGGATTGAAAATGATCAAGAACATCATGAGGGGATTGAAAATGATGAAGAACTTCATGAGGGGATTGAAAATGATGTAGAATATCATGAGAGGATTGAAAATGCTGAAGAATACCATGAGGGGATTGAAAATGATGAAGAATATTATGAGGGGATTCAAAATGATTAAGAATACCATAAGGGGATTGAAAATGATCAAGAATATCATGAGAGAATTGATAATTATGAAGATTACCATGAGGAGATTGAAAAAGATGTAGTATACTATGAGGGGATTGAAAATAATGAAGAACATCATGAGGGGATTGAAAATTATGAAGAACATCATGAGAGGATTGAAAATGATGAAGATCATCATGTGGGGATTGAAAATGATGAAGAATATCCATGATACATGATACATGATACATATCTATGATACATATACATGATACATATCTATGATACATACTACATATCTATGATACATGATACATATCTATGACAAATGATACATGATACATATCGATGATACATATCCATGATACATATCCATGATACATATCCATGATACATGATACTTATCCATGATACATGATACGTATCCATTATACATGATACATATCTATGATACATTATACATATCCATGATACATATCCATGATACATTATACATATCCATTATACATTATACATATCCATGATACATATCATGATACATATCTATGATACATGATAGATATCCAGGATACATATCCATGATACACATCCATGATTCATATTAACGATACATATCCATGATACATGATACATACCTATGATACATGATACATATACATGATAGATGATACATATCCATAATGAATATCAATGACAAATGATACATATCTATGATACATATCCGTGATACATGATACATATCGATGATATATATACATGATACATATCTATGATACATGATACATATCAATGATACATATCCATGATACATGATACATGATACATATCTATGATACATAACACATGTATATGATACATGATCCATGATACATATGTATGATACATATACATGATACATATCCATGAAACATATATATATCCATGATACATATACATATCCATGATACATGATACATACCCATGATACATATACATGATACATATCTATGATACATATCAAGGATAGATGATACACATCCATGATATATATCCATGATACATACCCATGATACATATACATACACATGATACATATACATATACATGATACATATACATGATACATGATTCATATCTATGATACATAACACATATACATGATATATATCCATGATACAGTATACATGATACATACCTATGATACATGATACATATCAATGATACATATCCATGATACATGATACATATCCATGATACAAATCCATGATACATGATACATATCCATGATACATATTCATGATACATATCCATGATACATGATACATATCCATGATAAATATCCATGATGCATGATACATATCCATGATACATATCCATGATACATTATACATATCCATGATACATGATACATATCCATGATACATATCCATGATACATATCCATGATACATGTCCATGACACATGATACATATACATATCCATGATACATATCCATGATACATATACATATACGTGATACATACACATGATACATGATACATATACATGATACATGATACATATACATGATACATATCCCTAATACATATACATGTTACATGATACATATCCATGATACATGTCTATGATACATGATACATATTTATGATACATGATACATATCAATGATACATGATACATGATACATATCCATGATACATAATACATATACATATCCACGATAAATGATATATATATACCTATACATGATACGTATCCATGATACATATACGTATACATGATACATACACATGATACATATACATACTACATATACATGATACATATACATGATACACGATATATATACATGATACATATACATGATACATATACATGATACAGGATACATATCCATGATACATATCCATTTTTTCAACGTTAATTGTGTGGGAGAAAAGTGCTCAATATCCTAGATTGAGCTACTGTAGTGATAGGTTTGGAAAATATTTTAATGCCATCTTCGTTCCCCTTTGGAGTATTTTTCAGATGAAAAGGAGATGGAATACCTAAGTGATTTCAGTAGTGCTCAGGAGGGGTCCTTGATATTCAAACTGCTCGGCGTTGTCCGGGAGAAAAGTGCTCAATATCCTAGATAGAGCTACTGTAGTGATAGGTTTGGATAATATTTTAGCAGCATCTACGCTGAAAAGGATGGGGTAATCGATAAGAGTTATTTCAGTAGTGCTCATGAGGATTCCTTGATTTTCAAAGTAGTCGGCGTTGTCCGGGAGAAAAGTGCTCAATATCCTATAAATCTACTGTAGTGATAGGTTTGGAAAATATTTTCACGCAATCTTCGTTCCCCTTTGGACTATTTTGCAGATCAAAAGAAGGGAGGATACCTAAGTGATTTCAGTAGTGCTCTGGAGGCGTCCTATATTTACACAGTACTCGGCGTTGTCCGGGATAAAAGTGCTCAACGTCCTAGATAGAGCTACTCTAGTGATAATTTTATGATAATATTCTAACAGCAGTTACGCTTAAAAAGATGGTGGAATCGATAAGAGTGATTTCAGTAGTGCTCAGGAGGCCTTCTTTTATTTTCAAAGTATTCGGCGTTGTCCGGGAGAAAAATGCTCAATGTCCTAGATAGAGCTACTGTAGTGATAGGTTTGGATAATATTTTAACAATCTACGCTAGAAAGGATGGGGGAATCGATAAGAGTGATTTCAGAAGTGCTCAGGAGGACTCCTTGATTTTCAAAGTAGTCAGTGTTGTCCGGGAGAAAAGTGCTCAATATCCTAGATAGAGCTACTGTAGTGATAGGTTTGGAAAATATTTTAACGCCATCTTCGTTCCCCTTAGGACTATTTTGGAGATGAAAAGGAGGGAGGATACGTAAGTGATTTCAGTAGTGCTCAGGAGGCCTCCTTGATTTTCAAAGTACTCGGCGTTGTCCGGGAGAAAAGTGCTCAATATCTTAGATAGAGCTACTATACTGATAGGTTTGGAAAATATTTTAACGCCATCTTCGTTCTCCTTTGGACTATTTTGCTGATGAAGAGGGAGGATACCTGAATGATTTCAGTAGTGCTCAGGAGGCGTCCTTGATTTTTAAAGTACTCTGGGTTGTCCGTGGGGAAAAGTTCTCAATGTCTTAGATAGAGCTAATGTAGTGATAGGTTTGGATAATATTTTAACAGCATCTAGCTGAAAAGGATGGGGGAATCCGTAAGAGTGATTTCAGTAGTGCCCAGGAGACCTCCTAGATTTTCAAATTACTCGACGCTGTCCGGGAGAAAAGTGCTCAATATCTTAGATAGAGCTACTATAGTGATAGGTTTGAAAAATATTTACACGTCATCTTCGTTCTCATTTGGACTATTTTCCAGATGAAAATGAGAGAGAATACCTAAGTGATTTCAGTAGTGCTCAGGAGAACTCCTTGATTTTCAAAGTACTCGGCGTTGTCCGGGATAAAAGTGCTCAATGTCCTAGATAGAGCTACTGTAGTAATAGGTTTGGATAATATTTTAACAACATCTACGCTGAAAAGGATGGGGGAATCGATAAGAGTTATTTTAGTAGTGCTCATAAGGCCTTCTTTTATTTTCAAAGTACTCGGCGTTGTCCGGGAGAAAAGTGCTCAATATCCTAGATGGAAAATATTTTAACGCCATCTTCGTTCCAATTTGGACTATTTTGCAGATAAAAAGGAGGGAGGATACCTAAGTGATTTCAGTAGTGCTCAGGAGGCGTTCTCGATTTTGAAAGTACTGGGGCTGCGATAGGAACATATGTAGGATTGCACCGGGGCAGCAATAGGTACGTATGTAGCATTTACACCGGGACAGCGATAGGTACGTATATAGCATGCATACTGGGGCAGCAATGGGTACTTATATAGTATATGCACCGGGGCGGCAATAGGTACGTATATAGTATGTGCACTGGGGCGACGATATGTACGTATATAGTCTGCACACCACGGTGGCGATACATACGTATATAGTATGAATACCGGAGCGGAGATAAGTACCTATATAGAAAGCGCAGATAGATGTGGTACTTTTTATAGAAATATTTCATACTATCACCCTGGGAAATGTAGGAGAAATGGTGGGGAAGAAGCAGCCTTCCCAAAAGGCAAAATTAAAAAGAAGCGGTGAAATGGGGCGACCAGGGAAGAGAAAGGTAGAAAGATAAATAGACGGCTATAGAGGAGGGGGGAATAGAAGTTTGAATATAAAGATGTTACACACGCGATTTATATGTTTTTATGACCCCGAGCAACGCCGGGTAGCCCCGCTAGTCTTAAATAAATAATGGAAATATTTTAAAAAACGGAATTTTTTTTAGCAAAATGACTGGATTCTACATTAAATAGCTCTAAATGGGTTGATTAAGCCAGTTAAAAAAATACTAACCCAAGCAACATCTTAAACTTCTTTAATTTAGATTCTTGAATAAAATTTAATTTAAACTATCTTAAAAAATATATAAGATAAAAAATGAAAACTTATCCCACTTATACGATTCTTTCCAACAATTTGATTTAGCATTAAATAACCCATTGATAGTTGATATACCGTAAAAAACATAAAAAAGTATATTGCTGCTAAATCATGTTAAACATAAGAAAGTATATATATATATATATATATATATATATATATATATATATATATATATATATATTTGTAAGAGAATCTGCATGATCATGTATGTATATTTTTCTAGTATAAGACTAATAAGGAATTCTTTCATCTTTTTCCAATAATTTTTATGTTCTCACACAAGTGCTAAATCTCTGTTCTTACTTCTATAAGTAATAAAAAACTTCTAATTAGTGTTTCAATGATTTTATTTCCATTTCTCCGGGCGTTTTCAATTATTTCATTAGCTATTTCCAAGGGATTATGTTAATAATAATTTTCAATAACAGCATTATTATTATTATCATCATCATCATCATCATCATCATCATCATCATCATCATCATCATCATCATCATCAACAACCACCACCACCACCACCACCACCATCATACAATATATTTAGGTAAATGCTATTTTTGTTTATTTCATAATTTTCAAATTTATAAAATAATAATAAGCAAAGAGCAAGTATGCTGGGTTGTTTTTATCAAATTATTATTTTTTAATAGGACTTTTGTGAAAGTTTAATTAATTTTATTATTGTATCGTTTGATCATTAAGTTAATTGAATATAGGCATTTAAAACATGTTTCAATTTTAAACCACTGCATAGAAACGTTAAGACACACACATACAGACGTTATCTGTTAACTAGATAAATAGATACCTTACTAATCTGATCTCCTTCTGACTCTTCCTCTTGATAATTCTGAAACCATCACTGACCAAGAACTTTCACAATTCCCCTCCAACTTCCAATTATATCCATTTTAATTCCAACACCCCCAACTCCTTATCCACACCAACATCCCCCTTTCTTTAACTACTCTTCTTCATAACATTTCTGCAGCCAATGAAATTGCAATTTACACCTCCCTCCTACCCGCACTTGAATCCGAATAATATTTAATCATTATGTCACTCCATACAATTGATTGAACACTTTCTTCCTCTTCTAAAAGCAACCATGTCTACATACTTCTAATGACTTCTGCTTGGTTAGTTTATCGAAATCAAACCTCATGCACTTGGATGTAACCACAGGCTCCTTGCCCTTCAGGCTTCTCCCCTAACAGTTACATCTATAATGAAGTTTGACTCAACAGTAGAAATGATAGATGAAAACTTTCAAGCATCTCGCACAGGCTAATGGAAACAATCTATCAATATTTAGGGGAAAACGTACTTATATGGAAATAAAAAAAAATTATTAAATATTTTTTGGTTATTCAATAAGTAATAAAATGTGGGTAATTCTTAATAAACACTGTTATACATCAACACTTATAGTAGAGAAAAATAGTGCAAATAAGTTTTATATATACACACATACATATAGCTAACATATAAAAGTTTCAAAGTGAAACCCAAATAGCATTTAAGCGGACAAATCAAACTTCTGACTAGCCAATTTTTATTTGTTATTGTTGTACCGTGTTATTGGCAATATAATAACGTACTGATTAAACAATATTGAAACTTATTTGTGCCTCTAACTCAAACGCATTTGTAATAAGCTAATGTCTTTGTTCTTGCATCCACACATTTTCATGAGAAGCTTTGTCCATCTATCTCTCGGTCGGTCACACTTCTGTTTGAAATAACATTTCATCACTAAATTTGAAGATTAAATAGATGCATCTTATTTTCGATATGTCCAAACATCTCTAGAAATATCTGTGTATGCCATTAATCATTCACTCATCATTAAACTGAAAATCTATCCATTTCATTAACCCTTATCCTCGAGTGGCCTTTAGCCTTAATAAGTGATGACTCATTAGTATGAAAAAAAAAAAATAAATATTTTAACTCAATCTCATTATTTTTATAACAGACCTCACAGCTTGCAGCAAAAGGTGAAGTCTGTTTGATATATATAAGTAAACACGATTTTATTACATTCCAAAGGCCAAGAGTTTATTTATCTCACAAAACATTTTCAAAACAGTTAATCTTTGGTGCAATTTTTTTTTACGAATTCGTTTCGTTCATAGGGTGACCAACCAACATTAGCACGTCAATATTTGATCTGTCTTCCTTGAACTCTTCAGAAAGGACAACAAATTTCTCAGTTCAAAAAAGTATACATTGTGGTGTGATATGAAAACAAAGGTCCAAAAACTAAAATCATTAGCCTCTATGTGGGATTTAAATGTGGAAAAATATCATCCACATAGCGGTAATAACACAATGGCTTCGGCAGCTGTTGGAACAAAAGCTGGTCCTGAAATCCTACAAATATATTCGCCAATACTGGACCCAAAGGGCTGCCCATTGCTACCCCATCAATTTCGCGATACATGTTCCCGTTGAAACTACACTCAACCTACTTAGTAGCTAAGTCCATAAGTTTAACAAATATATTCTCTGGAACTGGCAGTTTAGCTAGGGAACTATGATAAAGACTATCGGCACAAATCCTGATAGTTTAATCGAGAGGCACATTAGTAAATAAACTAGATATATCGAAAGAGCAGAGGTTTTCAGTGTCCAAAGAACACCTCAGTTCACGAATAAATCCTGCAAACCCAAAAGAGTCGGGGATGCAGTGTTCAGAAAATGCCTCCAAGACAGGTGCGAGGATCTTGGCTAACCATTTGGCCAATTCATGCTGGAATGTGCCCACTATAGATAAAATAGGTCTTATAGGGACATTGTCCTTATGGACTTTAGGTAACCCATACGTCCTGGGACGCTGGGATCTTACAGGACGTATTCTGTCATAAATATCCTTAGTAAGCCATCTACTTTTACGTAGCTCAAGGAAACGGCATTGCAATTTGGGTTCAGTCTTATGTGTCTTGTCATCCATATTGGCATTACCTAAATATTCAAATTTCGTAACATTTCCAAGTATGTTGTTCATTTTCTCGATATAGTCGATGTGGTCGAGAGTAACCACTCCTGAACCCTTATCAGGTTTAGTGATGTAAATGCTCTTGTTGGACTTAAGTGCTGTGATAGCCTTAAAGTGGTTCTCTCGACACACAAAGGATTTCAACTCAATGGACCTGCCCACAAAACTGTGTGCAAGGTCGACAAGACGTGCTTTAAGCCATGCTTCATCCTCTGATGAATATGGTAAATGTCTCTTAAGCTGCAAATACAGCAACTCGAATTCAGCAAAAACCTCTTCCTTATTAATACGTGAAAGAGGAATACCAAAATTCAGACCACATGAGAGGACAATTGTTTCGGTATCAGATAAGGAATATTTAGAAAGATTGGATATATTTCTTTCACTTTTCTGACCCGAAACAAACATGCTATTGATCAGAAAACTAAAAAAGTTTGAGACTTGGAGGTAAGTTTGGCTTTATGCAAAATATCACCGAGATGTATCTGAAAAATCGTACTTTGTCAAAGAAAGACAAGACCGACCGACAAAGCTCCACAGCTGGCAATATTTGCATTTGACTGAAACAAGTATTGCAGAGAGATTAACGATTTCATTTTTTAGAAAAGCTTGTTCAGCATTTAATGCATTAATCGCTTTAACTTTCGAAACACGTCTGGAAATATATCTTAGTAGGACATGGTTCGCAGAAAAGACACTTTAGATTGAAGAGAAACAATTTTAACCCTCAATCTAATAGCCTCATTTAACTTTTTTATAACAGTTGGGTTGTACCTTGTCCTCAAGTATTAAAATAGATTTTTGTAAGTACAAAATTTCAACATAACCTTTAAAAAACAATTTTTTTACCCTCATTGGCTAATGACTTTTATGTTTCTTTTGACCACGGTCTCATTCGTATTTTCAACCCAATCATTTAGTCGACGATTGCCTTGAAGAAGAATCGACAGAAAGACGTCTTGGTAGAAAAAAAAACACCTTTTTCTCCTCCATTCAATTATTTCTTTTCTTTTAACTTGTTGTTTGAGTAGAAATTAACTCGAATTACATTTTTCTTAACAACATGGACCAACGGTCAACAAAATAAACGGCTATTCGGAATTAAATATTTTGTAGGATGAAGCTATCAATGACAGATCTTTAGAATCCGACTGACTTAATTTATTTATATATATATATACATATATATATATATATATATATATATATATATATATATATATATATATATATATATATATATATATATAATGTTAATAGTAAAAAAATGTTCTTATTTCTTATATTCTGCTGTTGGAGGAGGGGGTGGATTTAATTCTCTTGAAAGTCAAACATTTTTTATTGTTTATTTCTTTTTTTGAAAATCAAATTCTGCTCAATCTGCTTCTGTGAAGTTAGGAAAGGCAGTCGGCATGATATATGAAGACGGCGACGAGACATGACAGAAGTCCGTCTAGGTGTAATTGAAGAAATACTGAATCACATTGGCAGAAGAATTGTGTGACTAACAGGATTGGGCAGGTAGCATAGTTGGTCTGTTTTTTTCTTTGTCTATGGCAGATGGGTAAATAAGAAGCTGACTTGATAGGTCAGTACATCTGAACGTAAGTCATATTTTCATGTCTATATAATAAAGGGCAATTTATGATGTATATATATATATATATATATATACATATATATATATATATATACACATATATGTATATATACACACATATATATATATACACATATATATATATATGTATATATACACATATATATATATACACATATATATATATGTATATACACACATATATATATATATACACATATATATATATAATTATATACACATATATATATATATATATACACACATATATATATATATACACACATATATATATATACACACACATATATATATATATATATATATATACACACATATATATATATATATATATATATACACACATATATATATATATATATGCCTGCCTGCCTGCACTATAACTCTAGGCCATTTGGTTCGTATGAGATCTGGAACAAGGATTTTATGTATTGGGTAACATAGGTGATATATCTTCTATAAAGGATGATAATTGCATGTCCCTATTTACTTGCCTGGTCACAATGTCAGAGTTAGACACAAGGACGGTTTTTAATGTGGGAAAATTAAGTTCCCCCAAAAAGAAGCACTTTGGATTAGGACAAAAATTAAAAGAAGGATTTCTCCCTCACTGAACTCGGAAAGAAAAGACAAAGTATAGTATCAGAACAGTTACACTTTGAAATATTTATTTTTCATAAAAGATAAAAATCAATTTACATTTCAGGAAAAATTGGGCACAAGGTTATTAAAATGTGGGGCATAGGGAGTCGGTGGTAACTATCCTACTCTTAACTAAACACATTTTGAACCATTCGTCCAAGTACCGTTTCGTCTATTCTTTCACCATTTGACCGTCTTATTTATCCAACAGTCACCAAAATACCACATTTACCCTATGGACTTAATCATACTTAAAATATACCCAATGCTTTTAATTTAAATTTTATTTAAAATATATATTTATAATAACATGAAGCATGATGGGGAGTGGGACAAAAAAACATGCAAAAAGAAAAATAAACGAACCAAATACAATCAGGGGCAGGTTAATAAGACCCTCACACGATTCTATAAGAATAGACCGTCCACTGTTTTCCGAATTGTTCAGGACCGAAAACAACCAAGTCGATCTCTCGGTGGAAGTGGGATTTAAGTGAGAGATAAATAAAATAAAAATTGGGATGAAATTTGGGAGTAGATGGTGTCCAGCCAAGATAAATACCATTTAGGGGAGGCCAAGGGCAAAATAAATGTGGGAGAGTTGGCATCTTGGAGTAACTCTAATACCAAACTAGCTAAGAGTTGTAACTTAACCTGGCTAGGTTCCAAAAAGACCTAGAATCGTACAGGGAATACATACTCATATCCTTAGGATTTTCTAATGCACAAACTAGCGATGTGTACCCATATGCTGCTAAACTTGATGGAATGTAATCTTTTCTTATCATATCTAATTTTAATCTTAAGCTGGTGCTTGAAGAATTAAATCAGATTATGATCAGAAAAAATTCTACCCTATCGACTATCCTAAGACGTGTTGTCCATGCCACTGGTCTAGCTATAGCTTGGATTGCGAGTAACACAATCTGTTTCTTCCTATCCCACGCCGGCTCTACCAGGAAACCCTTCAGGCAAATAGGACTGACAACATTGAGGTGCCTAAGGTGGGTCTACCTCCTAACCTTTGGTTTGGGAACCTTTCTAACATTATAGATATATATGTAACTTTAAATAAACAAAATTAACACGTTACTTATATCAGTTCTAGGAATGCAAAAACAAATTATATATATATATATATATATATATATATATATATATATATTATAAACATTTACTTGCCTAATATATATTTATAAAGCTCTATCTAATTTTGAGCATTTTTGAAAGAATACTGTTTTTAAGTTTATTTTATAAATACATTTAAACTTGTTTAATTAACATCATATATATATATATATATATATATATATATATATATATATATAGCTTTTGTTCTGCCTTCTCACTTTTTTAAATTTTTCTTTCAATCACAAACCAGCTGAAGCTCGTCGTTTTCAGGCAAATCAAATTGATGCTTGTGTGATTTATTTTCATTTTTCTTCATCCCGAGGAAGTCTTACAATAACGACGAAATGTTGATGAACATATAAATAATATAGTTTTGGCATTCCTTTTTCATTACGTCAGATCATTTTATCCCTATCTTTATTCATATATATATATATATATATATATATATATATATATATATATATATATATATATATATATATATATATATATATTAATATCAAATTAAATTAAAGAGATAAGTGATTTATCGTTTAATAATAATCTATTGTGATAATGTAAAGCTCAATATATTGAATAGAGCAATCAATTCATGAAGAGAGGAAAGATGAGAATAAAAAATTGTATAGATACAATATTTATTAAGACATCAGAAGTTCAAAGCAAGGAGTTTCATATCCTTAATCCAAACTATTTTTACAGAGGATAATGTAACTGTAAATATTATCGGCAACATTTAACTTTGACAATTAATACACATATATACACAAAAAAACAAAAGATAACGAACTTTTGGCTGAGAAGAAACGTAAAGTTAGTGTAGTCGCAGTCAAAAACAAAACAGCTGTTATAGTGGAAATAATGTTTTAATAAATATTGTATCGATACAGTTTTTTATTCTCATCTTTCATCTCTTGAATTACATATATATATATATATATATATATATATATATATATATATATATATATATATATATATATATATATATATCTTGAATTACATATATATATATATATATATATATCTTGAATTACATATATATATATATATATATATATCTTGAATTACATATATATATATATATATATATATATATATATATATATATATATATATATATATATATATATATATTCAAACAAATCTACATAGTGTTGTGTGTCTATATCCATTACATTATTTATGCCTTCCAGTGTTACATTTTTATGCACATAAGCTTTGTATACAGAAATTAAAAAAATAAATAACTTATCGTTTTATATGCCTTTACAAAATATTGAATATTTGCACCCAAATAGATGCATATATTTGTTAGTGTTATTAAGATTTTTTAACTAAGGAATTGATGTATAAGCAGTATTCTCTCTGTAATTATCTTAATGCAGATATGTTTTTTAAGGGAGGGGAGCATTTGTTTTTTTACCATTCAATCATTTTGGCAGATAATTCTTTTTTTTCAAATTCTGTTTTCTTAAATTGACGCATGAGGTGTAAATTGAAGTTTCATCTCATATTACAAATATTAGTTTTGTTTATTTTCTGCAACTAATTAGAATTCATGGCAGCCATCTTTGTCTTACTTTAATAAGAATTGATTGACTATGTATAAATATGCTCAATAATAAATAGAGCTATTCATATAATAGTTTTTAAGTTAAAAATACATCCCCATCTCCACGATATCAACAGCTAAAGTCTGGCACATTTTTGAAGAAGAAAAAGCAAGAGCAAACGTAAGAAAGGGTAAATCGACATTTGACTGTCGAAAGCTTCTAAAGAAGAAAAAAAGAGAGAAAGAAAAACAATCAGTGCTTGGATATCGCCTGCTGATTGAAATCCAATTCGGATTGAGAACGTCAAAAGTCTACTAGGATTAATAGTAATTTGAAGCAGTTAACGTCGGGGTTCGAAACAAGGGAGGAGGAGGAAACAGGGGAGGAGGAGAAGGAGGAAGTAGAGAAACAAGGGTTAAAAGTTAGCCAGAGTCATATTCATTTAAATTCATCTCGTATATATAGATATATTTGTTCCTCACTTCCCATCATGTCCAGTCTAATTCGCTCTTCCTTTCACCAAAACATTTAATGTGCAAGTACAATTATCAGAGTTTTAGTATTATACTAAGCCAGACCACAGTGGCCTCTTGGGTCAATATTTGTTATATATATTGTTAAATATCTATCTCTACCCTCTCTCTATATATATTCTTTGTCTGCCCTACCTCTCTATCTTCCAAATGATTATTATCAAGAAATCAATATATATATATGTTTTTAAATTCCCGAAACAGTTTTTCATGGTAAACAACTGATGATCCCTTAAAATAGTGTTAGAAACTAACTAATATAATAACTGTAAAAAATAAATTGACTTACATGAGTGATTTTCCACTGGAAGACTTGAGACTATAAGTTTTTTTTTTTTTTTTTTTTTTTTAATATAGTTTTAATGGTTGAGAAACTTCCGAGACTATATATATATATATATATATATATATATATATATATATATATATGATTGTTTTTATTTACACAAACATGTACAAAATCTGCGACACTGGCATGTCGATGTTATCGATCAACAGTTATTATAAACTGAAATCTCATCAGGCAAAGTAAGAATCCGATCTTAACCTCAGATCATATTTGGAGAGCTGAGGTTAAGATCGGATTCTAACTCTGCCTGATGAAATCTCAGTTTATAATAAGTGTTGATCGATAACATCGACATGCCAGTGTCGCAGATTTTGTACATGTCTGTGTGAATAAAAATAATCTTATATAAAGCTCTATTTGATATTGAGCACTTTTTATAAACTCGGTTGAAATTCTTTGGATTACTACCCTATGGATGTTTTTACCTGGATTATTACCATTATATATATATATATATATATATATATATATATATATATATATATATATATATATATATATACTTTAAAATGGACGACTTCATAAACGATGAATGGTCATGCTCTCTTTGTGACAGCATCCAGTGTACACGGTTACAAGATACAAGTAAGCAAGCAAGAGAGAGTTTTAATAGTATATTAGACGACCTTCATCTTAAAATTCCAAAACATAACTAGGCGACCCATTTGATCATCATTTGTTATATTGGCGTTTTCATCTCTCTCTCTTCTCTCTCTCTCTCTCAGTTCCCTTTCTCATTTATGTCACTCGCCTCCTTCCACTACTTCTAGCAATCGCCTTTGATTTACCTCAGTTACCTTTTGTGACGTTATCCACTGTGCACAGATACAAACACACACTCAAGATCCACAGACTTTTAATAATATACAAGACTCTCCAGATCTAAACGGTTCGTCTAGTAGATATATATGAAGAACGAAAAGCGAAAATTGATTATATGTTCATCAACGTTTCGTCTTTATTGTTCAAAGATTTTCTCAAGATGACTGATTTTAAGAAAGATATAGAAGTAAAAATTTGAAATATGTGATATGTCTATCCCGTGGAAAGAATGTTTTTATTCTTTGTTTCAAAAAAAGCATAACGGTCAAAATTAAAAATATCTGGTCTGTCATAGATGCATCACGTATTTCAAATTCATATATATACACACATATATATATATATATATATATATATATATACATTTATATATATATGTACAGTCATTGTTCACATAGATGAAGCATGAATCGTTGGGGCACGGGTCGTCTATGTGCTGTTTTAACGGATAACGTAATCCTTTTGTTACTTCAGCATTTATGACGGTATAAAGGATCTCTTCCGAATGTCTTCACTTTGTTTTAGCGAAAGGTGTCACCCCTTTATTATGTCATCCATTGTGCATGGAAAGAAACAAAATCCACAGAGTTTTAGCAATATACTAGATACCTCGGAATTTAGATGGTTCGTCTAGTATATATATATATATATATATATATATATATACATATATAATATAATATATATATATATATATATATATATATATATATATATATATATATATATAATATATATATATCTAGGCAACATTTTTCTTTTAATAAAAAAAACACTTCCATTTTAGAAGACACAACTAACAAACAAAAACTACTTATATTAGAAGCTCTTCACATCAAAACAAAAAAAGAAATCCATGAACAAAATTATTTGAATAATAGTAAAAACATACTAAAATACTTATAATACTAACACTAGTACTAATATTAATACCATAGCCATCACCTGATTCTCGCCAAAACTACTTATAAATATCTAAGCACCACGTTTTTTACTCGATAACAACTCCTGAAGATTGATCCAGATGGGTCCGAAAGCAGTTGGGATATAAGCGAATATGGCAGATACATCGGCTAGTTCCCGCTTAAAACCAGAAAACACACAGAACTTAGAAAGGATCAAAACAAAAATGTGCAAACATAAATTGTGTGTCATATTTAATGAAATATATATATATATATGTATATATATATATATATATATATATATATATATATATATATATACATATAGTCACTTTCCACAGAACATAGATTTTCAATTGCTGAAACAACACGGGAAGCGCCCGTGTCTGACGTTCTTCAACTTGTTCTTGCGGATCTGTTTTCCTTTGTCGTCATCGCTCGTCCATTTGTGAAGCATCGAAACGTTTTCATGTTCCTCATTTCTAGTAGCCGTTTCCAGCGATTTTTGTTTTTGGGTTTCAATTGCTGAAGCAGCACAGGAGGCGCCCGTGTCTGACGTTCTTCAGCTTGTTCTTGCGGATCTGTTTTCCTTCTTCGTCATCGCTCGTCCATTTGTGAAGCATCGAAACGTTTTCATATTCCTAGAAGAGAAGGACTTTTTTTTTTTTACTCGCGACCATCACACGAGTATATTTCAAAAGGATTCTTTATTTTGATTAATTCAACAGAAGCGTTGTTTTCCTTCTTTCGCCAGGTAAAAAAAAAAATATTTAACGACATTTCGGGCACGTCTACTTCACTTATGTGTCCCTATTTTGTTCATACAAGTGGAATTCTTATTTTATACTTCACCAACAACATCTTGATAAGCAACTCACTGGTAATGTATGACATTTGTACATGCTTAAGTGGAAACGACATCAGCCCTAGTTAGATGGGAACGGTGGAGGTCTTGGACTGCCAAAAGTGTTCAAGTTGGTGAAGGATAAGCATCCAGCCGTAAAATTGCCTTAAATACAATGTCTAGTCGAAATACAGCAGGAAAAAAGAAAGACAGTGCCAGTAGCACTAATGCTGCTGGTAATGTCTTGGGCTTCGTAGATCCCAGGATGCATGGATCTTCAGGGTCTATGGATTCCATCAAGCCTTGCCAAAACAGGAGTGGAGAGGAAAACTTAGATTTCGAGACTAGACAATCAGGCCCCACCCTAATCAGAGGATTAATTGTGGCCTGATTCAACAAATAAACCGGTTGTTGTTGTTGATGATGATGATGATGATGATGATGATGATGATGATGATGATGATGATGATGATGATGATAGACCTCTATGTTCTGTTTTAATGAATAAAGTCATTTTTTTTGTTATTTCAGGATTTATGACTTCTTAAAGGATTTTTCTCGTGTCTTCCACCTCTGTTTAAGTGCATGACATCATCTCTTTGTGAGGTTATCCATTATGCAGAGACAAATAGCAAAAAAAATAAGATCCACAGAGTTTTAATAGTATATATATGAGTGTATTTTGTACTACTGTACGAAAGATGTTTGTACATATATCTTTCCTACTTTTTCTTTTCCTTAATACCATTCCCCCACTCTCTGATACACTTCCTTCTCGTGGAATCTCTTACTCTCACTGGTATATATGAGAGAGAGAGAGAGAGAGAGAGAGAGAGATCTACCCTTTCACCCGCACATTTACTTTATCAAGAAGCTATGAGATAACATAAGATAAACTCAGTTCCTTCCATCCAATTTAGACAGTTAAGAATTTATCACCCAATTAAAAAAAATAAATGTTTTCACCAAAGTTTGTAATTTCACTTGAATTAAATCATTTCTTTCATCTCGGAAAAGCTGCCAAATCCGCAATCAGCCTCATTATCCCAAGAATGTCCATGGCAAAAACTTTCTTTATTTCTTTGCTAATCGGTTGTCTTACAGATCTGAATTTATTCATGCCATTAACTGTGAAAATGGATTCGACTTTCGAAATCGAATTCTATGATTCAACAACTCCATCTATGATAGGACATCACGCCCATTAGCCGTTACACATCTAAATGGGCGATGAGAGACTTGGCTCCAAACTAGGCACCACAATGTACTTTGAATTCGATTTGTTTATTTTCGAAGATCATGAGGAAGCTATGGAAACATTTAGCTGCTAGTTATTTTGGTAAAGGAAGCACATGTGGTTTGTGATTGGTTGAATGGATATCATTACGATCTATGGAATCGACTATGTGGAGTTCAGCTCTTATCGGATCCATTGCCATCATTTGTACACTAATACTGATGGGAAGTGTATAAACCCACAACCTGCTCCCCTCAACTTTGAATGAAATAGCACCTTGTATTCAATGAACGGTTTCCAATAGAAATTTTGCTTCAGCTTTAAATAACACATAAATCCTTGCTTCTTGCACACACACACACTTTCATACTCTTCTTCTCTCTCACAAACACGTTATGTCTTTCACTCGTGTTCTCACACTTTCTCTCTCTCTCTCTCTCTCTCTTTATCTCTCTCTTAAACACGAATATCCTTTCTTTTTCTATCACCCATACACATTCTCTCATCCACAGGGATGCCCTCTTTCACATACACACACATTCTTACAAACAGCCATACTTTCGTTATTGTCACTCCACTTCATCTTCGAATTTATTAACTTTCATAATTTAATTCAAAAACTAGATAATTTTTAGTGCCCTGAACAGCTATATACAAATGTACGTGATTGAATAACTATAAATTAGTTTAAATTTAACTTATTGAACGAAAGGAAAACAACTGCAATCAACACATTTTTGTCACGCAGAAACAAATTTAAATATAAGTTACTTTCTGAAGTCTGGACATTTCCGGGCACATCGTTGTAAAGATTCTGTCCCATAGAGTCACAACTATTTTAATTATTTATTCTGCTGAAGTTTCATTCGAAAATTCATAAACTGTGACATATCTGCAAGACATTCTTCTTGCATAATTAAAAATGAATGTCTCTTTATTTCTATATTATCCATAAGGATAAATATACAAGTAAAGAGACCTATTATTTTGCTATTATATTTACATACATTTATAATGATCGATTAATTAGTTAAAGAGACAATTCTGTACATATATATATATACGCTCCCCTATGGGTGGAGCAGTCTGGTGGAGAAAATGATGGTTTCCACTTAGTGTTTAAAAGAATTGAGTTTTTTCAGTTATAAAAAAACAAAAAATAATGAATAGTCCCCTTTAAATACAATACATTTACCTTCAATATAAGTGGTAGATTTGATAGCTCAGTCAGCAGAGCACTGAATGCCAAACACTGGGGTTATGTTTTTTCCAATGTCGCTGCACCTAGCCCCACTGATGAGCTATAGGAACGATGAAACATGTGTCTGTGGATTAAATATATTTTATATTTATAAATATATATAAAAAGCCATATATATCCATTGTAAATGTGCCTGCGTTGGAAGTCTATAGTGAAGCAAGGGTTGAGCAATCGCACAAAATGCATTTCTAATAAACCGGCAATGCTATGCTTGAGTCCAGTAGCAAGAAGTCTAGGAATAATGGAAACAATTCTGAGATAAACACAGAAAGACTGATGTTATTTTGGACTTTTTCTTCTAACCTAGTCGTAAAATCAAGGCTTGGGAGTCTAGTGTATCCTACTATTTAATCCATAGTTTGAGAGAGGATATATGGATTCATACCTTTCCCAAGGGTATTAGTAAAAGTGATACAGAAGCTCTGACAGAACTTAGACCCGGCATGCAGAGCCTACGCCTATAATCTTTACCCCATGCTACACCTATATATATATATATATATATATATATATATATATATATATATATATATATATATATATATATATATAATTGTCCTAGCGATATCTTCACCCAATCAAACCAACATCACGTGCACGTCATGAGTACTGCTACACCAACAGGGCCCTTGTTTATGCCGAGTGTTCAGTGCTGTAAAACTTGACCCTCACTGCCTTGTAGGGATAAGTTGTTGACACAAAGGATAAGAGTGAGGCAAGCGTGACAAAAAACTCTGTCAGCTGAAGCATGCATGATTCACCAGCCTGTGGATCATGTTCTGGTGCCCAGCAACCTGAGTCCCAGCCATGGGTATATGGCAGTACTACAAAGAGGGATGTCCTCTTCAGCCTTTGTTAAGGCAAGCATCAAAGAGAAGGAAAACGTCGATCTGCGGTTTAAGTGACTACTAGTCATCAGTCTGTTTGTCTGTCACCGGGTTCATAGTCGCCGATACTTCGAGAGTGATCAGTTTGTGGCGAACAAGCATTGATCACTATAATGCTGTTGCTGTGCTGGTACGTTTTGTGTATGTGATCTATATGTAGATATCTTCTATTTGTCTAGCTTAGTGGAATGAATGTAATGAGTAATGCAAATTTAATTTGAAAATAGATTGTTTGAATTTCAGAACCTAACTTGATCGTTATGAGACAAACAGCACTTGTTGGACAAGAGCTGTAACGTTTCAACATTAATATTGCAGCCTTGTCAGAGACAAGATTGTTGGAGGAGGGTAGTCGTGTAGAGGAGGGCTCTGAATATGTATTTTACTGGATTGGAAAACTGAAAGGAGAATGACAACCATGGCGTAGGATTTGCTCTTAATAAATTAGTTGTTTCTAAACTAGAGAATCTTCCTTGTCGTCTAAATGAGTGTATTATGACCTCACGTTTGCCTCTAGCTCGTCAGCTGTATGCAACCATTATTTCTGTTTATACTCCTACATTGGACAGCCTATTTGAGCTAGTAGATTCCTTTTATGAAGATCTTAAAAGAGTTATCCTTACTGCTCCACAAAATGATAAATTGTTTTGCTGGGGGATTTCAATGCAAGGGTGGGTAGGAAATAACAAACATGGCGTCTACTCGGACGTTATGGAGTTGGAAGTATGAATAAGAGTGGGTTGCATTGACTGCAAATGTCGTTGGAGCTGGATTTAGTGATAACTAACACGTGTTTCTATCTGAAACCAAAGTATAAGAACACATGGATTCATCAACGATCCAAGCAATGCCATTTGATCGATTACATCATCGCCTGTAGATAGGACCTGCCGGACATCTGCAAGGTTCGAGTCAAAAGGAAATCCGAGTGCTGGCCAGATCGTCTGAGATTTGTAATTAGGCCGAAGAGGCGATTTGGTAATGTCAAGTGTCCTCGTAGAATATCGTTTGACGGTACGTGTGAGTGTTTTAAGAAGTGTGTTTATGAAACAACAGTAGATGTTCTTGGGCTTACAAAGAGAAAGCATCAAGACTGTTTTGATGGCAATAATGCTCACATCACACAACTGCTATAGAAAAAGCATGAACTTCACGAAATGCATATTGATAGCGGCTTGTCACCTCAGGAGCTGAAGTCTGCAGAACGGTCATACTTCACTATTAAATCAGAGTAGCAGAGAGAACTTAGACAAATGAAGGATGAATGGTGGCGACAGAAGGCTCGTGATATTCAGCGTGCCGCTGATGTTAAGGACAGTAAAGCAATGTATGACCTGATGATGACAGTTTATGGTCCTAGCCATTTTATTGTAACCCCATGAAAATACAAGGATGGGACAGAGTCGATTAGGGATCAAAGCTAGCTACTTGATAGATGGACAGAGCATTATACTTACCTATTCATTAATCCGTTGATAGTCAGTACTGATGTGATAGATAGTTAGCCTCAGAGTGCTGTCATATCCGAAATGGATTCTGTTTCTGCTCTCAAGGAAGTAGAGCAGGCTATATGGCAGTTGAGATGCAGAGCACTTTGTGGAGATGGTACAGATGTATTGCTGTGGTGGAAGACCAATGGCCATGCAAATTAATCGGTTGATTGATAACATCTGGTTTGATGGGCATGTTTACCAAGATTAGCGGGACTCCATTATGGTTTCTTTGTACAAGGGAAAATAGAGGAAAGATGTGTGCGGCAACTATCGAGGCATCTCTATTGAATGGGACAGGAAAGGTATTTACCAGAATCATGTTGAATCGCCTGAATACCTACATATGTCCTTGTGTGCTTCTTGAGAGTCAATGTGGATTTAGAAGAAGTAGGGATACCACTGATATAGTCTTTACGGTGTGCCAAATGCAGGAAAAGTGTATTGAACTTTGTCTAGACCAATATCAGGGCTTCGTTGATCTGAAGAAGGCGTTCAATACAGTTAATCGGGATGCACTGTGGAAGGTATTAAGTAAGTTGGGATGTCCTTCAAACTTTGTTAGACTCCTTCATGAGTTGCATGACAATATGAAAGCATGTATCAAATGCAATGGTTGTCTCTCTAAACCCGTTGCAGTTGACAATGGTGTTAAACAAGGTGATATACTTGCACCTAATTTGGTTTCCATTTATTTTGCTGTAACTCTGTCATTGACTTACAATAACTGTGACAAAGGTGTGTATCTTCGATTTTGCACATCGAGTCGGCTGTATAACTTATAGCGTTTTAAGACTTTGTCAAGGACATTCTCCACTGTTGTTCGAGACTTGCTTTATGCAGACGACGTGGATCTCAGAGAATGATATGCATGATATCATGGATAGATTTGCATGGATGTGTAGAAGCATGGGTCTCACAATAAGCCTGGGTAAAATACTGGCTATGTTTGCCGCGGCCCCTGGAAACCTGTATCAGGAACTGAATATATTTGTTGAAGGCCACAAACTGTCTGTAGTGAATCTGTTTATGTATCTAGGTAGCAGTGGCATGCAGAGGACTGGTGATGCCCGGGGCCAACTGTTTGATAGGATGCCCTAAAGTCTTGTGTATAAATCCTCGTACTGAGAAATATTATGAGAAATAGAGTATACAATTTTGGGCCGTTTTATTAATTTTTAATTGTGGAAAACCAAAATAGCTTGATAACAAAAATATTTCGAATATGTAAATACAGATTAAACAAAAAATGAATGCTTTATTTGATTTAAACATATATAAACAAAAATTATTAAGTTCTTTTCCCAAATGACACCTCCTGTCAGAAAACACTTGAACCACTTCACTTTTTACATCAGCTGTGAGAAATATTTTTCAACACTTATTAATACCAGGTTGGTCAGTCACTCATGTGACATAGAAGACCGTAGATATGTTTTTATTGAATTAATTTTTGAAAATGACCGTTCACAACTTGTGACTGAATATGCAATCGTATGCAGTAATCTGTTGAAACACACAGCGTCGAAAAGACATCCATCCCATACTACACTAAAGACTCCAGAGTATCTTTAGGATTAGGAGGAACTCTATTTCTCTCCGGCTCGAAGCAACATCACAAAATCAATAATTTCATCAGATAAATGAATGGCTGCCACATCATTATCATAGACATATGCAAAGTCAGAACATGCCTTCTTTAATTTCTCTCTTTCTTGTTCATCATCAATTACTACTCAATTCAAATTCAGAAGAAATGAAAATTGGTCACTGAGTGCTTGGAGACGGACACTGCGATCTTTAATTTCTGTTTTTAATCGATTCACAATCTACCATTACTCTATTCATTTCTTCTTGTGCCGTCAGTCCACTATCTCTTGTTGACTCTCCAGACATTATTCTTCTTCTCCTTGTTCGTGCACCTGGTATTTCCCAATTTTAATAATATTCATTAGCTAAATGTATTGCATTGTAAATAATTTCGCCATTCTTTAAATTCAAGATATGAATAAATCCTTCCAGATCACAAGAAGCTTCATGGAACCCAATTTTCAGATCCTGTAAACGTTTTGAGACTTTTTCCACTGATGATAAAACTGGGTACCAAAAATTTAATAAAGCTATAAATTGTACTTATTGAACACAGTTCAGTAGCGATCTTGCATCAGATTCGGTTTCCCTTGAAAATTCTCCTTCCAGTAGGTGTTGTCATGCTCATTGTGGATTACTTGCATCATGATGGGAACTCCATCTTGTGTCACGCTGTCTTTTCACAGTTCGAGTGACGAATGATTTTAACACTTCCCAACAAGAAGTAGATGAGGAAAAAGAAGTAAAGAGTTTTTCTGGAGTGCAAAAAATGTAACAACAGGTTGCACCTCACGTGCATGGACACGGGCCAAATTAAGGCTATGGTTCCCACAGTTCACAAACACAGCTTTTGGGTTAAGTTCTTTAATTTTTTCCTGAACACCTCTTACTCCAGCCATAACTACTTCATCATCATATGCTTGGCCACGAGACGTTTATGACTAATTTGTCTTCCAATTTTTCCAAAATTTCATTAACCAGGCTGACTGCATCTTTCTTGTCAACTTGTAAAAATCCCAGAAATGTCTCCTTTATTTCTACTTTTCTGCTTTCATTAATATGAACGTAACACAGAATTTCAAAATTTCATGGGCAATATCTGGAGTTGAATCTAGCATTATACTGAAATATTTTGCGTCCTTAATTTCGGAAATTTTATTTTTCTTGACTTTTTCACCAACAAGATCGATTATCTCGTTTTGAATTCTGTTGGAAACACTTTTTCGTTTCTCTTTCCCTGTCTGCAAGTGTTGCGCTAAGATTACATCATATTTGTACAAAAGTTTGATTGTTGCTAGAAAGTTTCCTACATTTTCACTGACGGTTTCCTCTGGCTCAGATCAGCTAGATATTCTTTCTCGATGTCCACGATAGGCCAGATTCCGTTTCGCCAGAAAAGACACGACCTCGACAATCCGTTCAGTTATAGCTTTCCATTTTTTTCTTTTCAGCAGAAATTTGCTGTTGAAGTTCAGGATCTATCGTAGTCGAATGATGTTGTCGAACTACAAGGGTCAGGTATTCCCTCATGTGATCCCTATAAGAAGGGCTTTTCTCATGGTCAGATATTCGTAGATTTAATTTTCTCAAAGTGAAGAAACCGTCTTCTTTTTCAAAGTTTGACATAAACGACAACTGCTTCTTTGAAAACAAAAAAACAAACAAAAAAACGGAACAGTAGCATGCTTTCCGATATGGAGAGTATAACAACCATTTTCTCTCCACAATTTCTCTGTGTGTGTGGAAACTTTATAAAACCAGTGTATAGAAAATGGACCACTTTTATTCTGATATCTTTCAGGGCCATGTTGTACTATTGTTATCTTCAAATGTTCGGGAATTGGTCTCTTTAAATAACCAAAATGGTTTCTTTAAAAAAATATGCTGAAATCTTCTTTGTTTTTTTTTTCACATGGATCGTCGTCCTGACAACAAGACAGACGAGAGAGAGAGAAAGACAGAGAGAGAGAGAGAGAGAGAGAGAGAGTATTATGTTCTGACTGAGCTGAGCCCTTATCAGAAAATCCTTCTCTGTAGCTACATCATCTTTTATTTTTCCAGATTCCCTTCCTTCTTCTTTATTTCCTTTTATCCAGTAGTACTAATAGTAATAATAGTAGTAGTAATAGTAGTAATAGTAGTAGTAGTAGTCGTAGTAGTAATAGTCGTATTAGTAGTAGTACTACTAGTAGTAGTAGTGGTAGTAGTATGTATAGTAGAAGTATGTATATAGTAGTAATAATAGTAATAGTAGTAGTAGTAATAGTAGTAGTATTAGTAGTGGTATACTAGTAGTAGTCGTAGTAGTAATAGTCGTAATAGTAGTAATAGTATTAGTAGTAATAGTAGTAGTAGTAGTAGTAGTATGTATGTATAGTAGAAGTAGTCATTTTGGGTAATTGAATCATTCGTTGTTTCGTATATATGGGATCTCGAAAATGCTAGATAATATTCCTTTTGTCCCTCTTTTGCAATAAATATCAATAACTGTATTTTTTTTACTTCAAGTATTAATTTATATAATTTATGATTTTAATATATAAAAACAATTACTATTTAACAAACTTTAGCAGTCGTGAGGTTGGTGTGATTAAAAAATAAATTTTTTAAAAGTAAGAACATGATTTGGATGACCCACAGCTTAAATGCCCGGTGCCACAGCCTCGTCGTCCCCCCCCCCTCTGCACGCCACTGTTGGATAGTGTTATTTCGAGGAATGAATCGTTGGATGGTGAGATTAGACATATTGAATAGGCTGGTGTGTCTTTTGGTCAGTTGGAAAAGCAGGTGTGGGCACCATGTGATATCAGGCTAGACACTAAGATCTCTGTATATGAGGCCTGTGTTCTATTAACTTTGTTATATGCTTGTGAGATATGGACCATTTACAGAGCTCATATTTGCCTGCTAGAGCGTTTCCATCAGAACTGCCTTAGGCACTTGCTTAACCTACATTGGGATAGCTTTGCCCCTGACACTGAAGTGTTGGAGCGAGCTGCTGTTCTAAGAATTGAATCTCGTATAAGAAAACACAGACTTCGTTGGGCTGGTCATCTTGATCGCCTTACTGATGGCAGGTGATTTATGAGGAACTAACTGGGAATACTCGCCCACAGCATAAAGCGTGTAAGCGATTCAAAGATTGTCTCAAAGACGATTTGAAGTGCTTTGGAATTGATGTTGGAAGATGGGAGGGGATGGCTGTAGATAGGTCAAGGTGGAGGAAAGTTATTTTTGAAAGGAGCAGGCTTTTTGAAAATAATAGGACGAAACACCAGCAGCTGAGAAGAGCAGTGAGGAAGAAACGGGGCATGACACCTCCAGAACATGGAGGAAATATGGACCAGCGAACATGCCAAAAATGCAATTTGGTAATTATGTCATGTGCCGGTTTGTTGAATCACCAACGAGTGAATGCGCTGCAAAATCAAGCATGGACAAGTTCATTCCTTCAGTATATTTTTGGCCTCTACCCATAAACTCACAGCCTGTTGGAAAGGTTTACTTATAGTTTTTTTATATTTTTACCTATCTCTTCTATATTTCATTTCCTTCTCCGCATCATTTTCCCATCCATTCATGGGATTGCCTCTAGCAACAATATTGACTGGATCGATACAATTTTTTTAGCCATGTAATTTGTCATTTGTTTTCTCAACAAAGTTTCCTGAACGAAGCTTTGGTCTTCTATATTCTGTTAGCGGAACACGCAGTAATCCAAGCTGAAAAACGGATATCCACACTCGGCGTTAGAGTTGTTTACATTTAATCAGTCTCCGCCTCTTCAGTAACGTGGGAACCTGTTTCCTTGCTTTCCTCTCCGCTCTTGTATTCCCAGGATGCATCAGGTGTCAATATGTTGGCATGGATTGGGGTGACAATTGAAAGAGCGGGAGATTAACACCAGCAGTATTATGAGATTAGAATAAGAATCTATTTTCATTGCTTGGCAATCACAAATGCAGGCAGGACAAAGATTTGGTGCAATTAAATCTGTTATGTTTTCACTGAATTCAATTAGAGTGTATGAAAAAGTTACTTTATAATTTGGAAATAATAAAATAAATTTAGAATTACACTAGTAAGTTAAAGAAAAGTAAAAAAAACAACATATGGCATCATGTGATCTTTCTTGTGTTTTTGAAAGCGAGGGGTAGGTAGCTGTTTATTTACTTTCTCAAACAGACACTTACTGGTTTCCATTGCATGCAACTGTACCTGCAATCAAGTCTGGTACAAGGTTATCCCACCGAGTGTAATCAAGGCATTATGCTATGGTAGTTATTTATCTGTTTTTCAATGCAACAAGGTTAGATAGGAATTCAGTTTAATGTTAGGATTGATTCAGCTCCCCCAAGGGGCACTCTGGAAGGTAATAATAATAGACTGGATCAGACCATCAGCATCCTCTGGTGAGCGTCAATAAACTGACTAACAACTCCTCTAAGGAAGAGGTAATGCCTAGTAGAAAGCATACCTCACTTTTAAACATAAGCCTGAAGGTGTGTAACAAAAAATAATGTAAAAATTTTAATTTATTGATTTTTACCTATATATATATATATATATATATATGAATTATTTTTATAATAATATATATATATATATATATATATATATATATTATAAAAATAATTCATATATATATATATATATTATAAAAATAATTCATGTATATATATTATAAAAATAATTCATATATATATATATATATATATATATATAAATAATTCATATATATATATATATATATATATATATAAATAATTCATATATATATATATATATATAAATTACTTTTATGATAAATATTTTAATATACATATATGTTTCGTCTTAACCAAGACTCATCAGTGTGGCTATATGCCACTTTTCTGCCGGTCACATGATTCGAACCCTAGACTAAAGTCACCATTAACTTCCATACAATGTCTTTATCAACATGGCCACAATAACAGCTATTTGAAAGAGAAGATAAATAAACCCTATTATTCTTTTAACAAATATAGTAAGCCTATACATATAATTCATTTTTTCATATATATACACAGTATATTATATGGTGATAGAATATATTGTGTATATATTTTCAGTATTTACTTCAACAGTGCTCAATACGTAAGTAGAGCTTAGTAGTAGTAGTAGTAGTAGTAGTAGTAGTAGTAGTAGTAGTAGTAGCAGCATGAAAATATATCTATGGCAGTTGTGTAGTTTACTTTCATGCTAAATGGTACACTGTAATAGTTGACAATATTTACATAAAAAGCATTGCAAACAGCGCCTGCCTTGGGGTGTACTAGTTAAAATCGCTGACTATCAACTAGATGGTTGTAGGTTCGATCTCAGCTTGGGATGAGTGCTAGGCTAACTGCGCTGAAAAGCTGTGATACAGCTACAGATTCTGTCTGTGAATAGCTATATATGTATATATATATATATATATATATATATATATATATATGTGTGTTTTGAGGTACAATATTTAAAAATACATTTAAAAAGAATACGCGGAAATCTCTCTAAGGCCCTTTCGACTATCATCTCGTCAGGAGAAAATCGATAGTTTTAATTAATAATAACGTCGAAAGAAAGAGCAAAATGGGGAAATTGAGTGTGCCAAAATTAACGTTAAAGCGATTAAAATTCAATTTAATCATTTTGTTAAAAGTCGATTAAAAGGCACTATGTTAAGGGATAAAAAATTTTTAAAAAAATTAAAAAAAATTGGGAAGGAGTTCAAAGTTCCCCAAAGAGATTAAGCGATCTTACAAATTCTTTCTGCCGGCACAAGGAAGGTTTTCGAATAGCAATAGAGACAGATTCCAATATTTTCAAATGGTTCTTGGAATCTGCTCGATGCAAGATCTCAAAAGGGTCTATTTTATAGCCACTGGCACAGCTAGGGTTTCCAACCAAATGCTGGCCAATAGCAGAGTCCAAAGAATTAGAGGAGGGGTAACACAAGGACCCTACCCTTCCCTGACGTATTTTTGATGGGATGTGCTGGTTTATGCGAGTCTGTAAATGCAAGGAAGTGCGCCCTATATAGCCAGCATCACATTGGCATTTAAATTGGTATACAATATTACTATAATTTGTATAGGGCACACTATCCTTGCGAAAGGAAGGAAAAGCAGGTCTAGTAGCATAAACTAATCGTAAGGAAACAGGGTAGAAGCAATTGCTAATGCTATCAACAATCTGTTTACCTAGTTTAATACTATTTCCCCTATCCAAGGTAATTTTAAATAAATGGGGCATTTTACAGGCCCAAATATTTTAGGGGATTTAAAATCAGCAATCTTTTTATTAATGCAATCATTGATAAGGTCCTCGGGATAACCATTATCAATGAATATATCCCTGATCCTATTGAGTTCACACTCTAATCTATTTAGAGAACAAATAACGAGGGCTCTATGCACCAAAGTGTAAATTAAGCCTACCTTTCTAGACTTAGGCACAAAAGAAGACCAGTTTACATACAGGCCCGTAAAAGTAGGCTTCCTGTAGATGGAAGTGAGAAAGCCACCCCTTGAACGTTCAACAAGAACATCCAAGAAGGGAAGACAATTATCCTTTTCACTTTCCATCGTAAACTTTAGAGCCTCATGAATAGAATTTAACTTATGAAAGAATGCCAGTGCTCCACTCTGCGAAGAAAACATCGCAAAAGTGTCATCCACATATCTAACATAAGTAGTGGGCATCTTTACAGACCTAAATAAAACGGATTCGTAATATCCAACAAAGATATCAGCTAAAGTGGGGGCCAATGGACTACCCATTGAGACCCCGTCGACCTGACTATACATAATATTATCGAAGCTGAACTCGACTGATTTAGTACATAGAAGTATCAATTCTATGAAGATCTCCCTAGGGAAACAAGGGGCAGTCAGGCAACCTTCATAGACAGTGTCGGCACAAATAGTTATAGTCTCATCTAAAGGTACATTAGTAAAGAGACTAGAGAAATCAAAAGAGCACATAAATGATGTCTCAGAATCCGGATCTAACCCACGTAGAACTTCAGTAAACCGATAGGAATCAGGGATGTATATATATATATATATATATATATATATATATATATATATATATATATTGTAATTTTCATAATCAAGCACCTTTATTTTGTCTGCCGATACGAGATTCATACTATCTACAAGGTCTTCAAAAAGGCATCGATTTAAAAGTTTTAATACCATCAAAACTGTATTTCTGATAATAAAAAACTTATGCATATCATTCAACCGAATGTCCCCTACTTGCCCGACCAGTCTGCAAACGATTGAATTAAATTAAAATACCTTATAAACAGCTCAATAAAATAATAATTATTGTGTTTAAAAAGTGTTTTCAAATAAAAAGAAATTATAACTTAATTAACTCGGTAGAAGTAGAGGCATAACATTTCAAACTTAAATTGAAAATACTATTTCAGTATTTGGAACTGAAAACACTTTTTGTAATATTGCTGCTGTGTTGTATATCTCTGTAATAAAATTGAAAGACAAGTTACCTCTATCCGTTGGAGTTAATGTTTCAATGTAACTGTTTAAAATCGGTATAATTTAAAGCAAATGTTCAATTAATAATTTAATGATTGAACGATATTGTGATAATTAATTTAAGTTTTAAAATCCTATTTAACAAAATAAAATAATTTGGTACAAAAACGCAAAATTCATATTCCAAATAGAACAGCTTTCTAATATACTGATAATGTGTATGCAATCGACATAGTAAGGGTAACTAATTTACATTGTTCTTTACGAAAGGACATCTCATTAATTCACTATTAGTTCTTATTGTTTTTTAATTCAATGATTGTTTTCATTTTATTATAATATATAGCTTTGTTCATGTATAATTTTTATATTGTGGATAGAAACATAGCATTTTGGGTGAAAAAAGTATTTTATTCTTTTCTGGTCAATTTACGTCTGGGGTTTGTGATCAAGCTCTACATTGTAAATTAAAAACAAAGCCCTTTCTCCCAACACACACACCGCGGCCAGGCAAACAAGTTAGTAAGTATTCTTCCGCCCCCACCTAACTTTTAATTTTATTACGAAATTACATTCCACGATAATACATTTCGATTCATTTGTAAACAAGTCAACTATTTTATTGTTTCTAAAAATTGTAAACTAAAAAAATCCCCTCCCCAAACACACTGCAGACAAGCAAACAAGTCAGTGAATATCTCCCTCCTGAAAAAAAAACTTATTTACAAGTATTTTTTGTATCGTAGATAAAAACATAGGAGTTGGGGTGAAAACAGTATTTCCAGCTCTTTCCGATAAATTTACTTATGGACGTTGCGATTTTTGGTTTCCTCAATTTTCCTGGGCAATGCTGGCACACGTGTCCTGCTAGTATATTAATAAAGTGCATTTGTATCTGGCTAAAATTTCAAAATTAGTACATTAAGTTCCATGATAATCCCTGAGGTTGACACAAGTTATCGGAAGAAGGTCGGCAGAATAAACAGACGAAATATTGTGACAACAATAACCAAAGTGGGGAAACCAGTTTTAAATTTGTTAATAATAATCACTGATATTATTTTGTATGATGCCCTGACAATGCCGGGTAGACCTGCTAGTGTTATATATGGCAACGTCAACACTATCAAGGTTTTATTATTATTAATATAACTGCTATAGTTTTCCTAATATGTAAAGCTGTATTGACTTTAAGATTCTTCCTGTAGAGCCATACTTAAGGTTTGAATCCATATAATTAAGAATTTAGAATACTAAAACAAATTTTAGTGAGTAAACGATATAAACTGTAAATTATAACTATCATATATATATATATATATATATATATATATATATATATACACACATATATGTATATATAAACGATTATTAAAGATAATTCAATTATCGTTAATTTAATTCAACATTTAAATATTATATATATATATATATATATATATATATATATATATAATATTTAAATGTTGAATTAAATTAACGATAATTGAATTATCTTTAATAATCGTTTATATATACATATATGTGTGTGTATATATATATATATATATATATATATATATATATATATATTTAAAGAAAAATTTCAAGTTAAAGATCCAAAACAATTGCGATATTCAAATTTCATGTGTTCTGCCTATCCTCATTACTGAAAAGATGTTGTATTTAGTCCATCCATCCGGAAATTCTTGTGAATATATACAGTGGAAATTATCTGAATTGATAAAGATGCTGAGGAGGAAAATCATAAAAGTTTGTAAAGTTTTACTCTGATATAATAATTATAATAAAATGATTTTTTTGAAACATGCGTACATATAGATAAAGATTTTAACTGATGATTTTCCGAGTGTTATTATAATATTTAAAATATTAATTATATCATAATTTTGTAATCTACTGAAATAAATATATATATATATATATATATATATATATATATATATATATATATATTTTAAATATTTAAAAAAAAAAGGAAAAAAATGTTTTTAAAGTAAATAAATAATTTATTTTAAAAACAAATAATTTGCGTTGTGCAGGTTTTCTAAATATTTTATAAAAAAATATTCTCTTTATTATATATATATTATATATATACATATATATATATATATATATATATATATAGATATATATAGATATATATATGTGTGTATAGATATATATATCTAAGTTTCTGTTTCTCCAATCTTAGACATATGAGTTCAAAAGGTAAAGTGTCCTCTAGTAAGGAGGAATGGTAGAATTTTGTCAGTGATATGTGCACCATATTACACTAACAGAAGATGCCATTTAAAATTTTGCGGATCTTAAAAAATCAGAGTCAACTGAAATGTCTAGGAAATGGAAATTTAGTACAATGTACAGGTGAAAGCCCTAATTAAACAAAAGAGATCAAAGACAAAGAATCACTTTACAGTGCCTTGTCCCCCAAAATTAGACATAAAATTCCAAAATGTATTTTATTTGCATGCAGGGTTGATTGTGAGGTGTGACCTTGTTGCTGATCAAAGGAAGGTCAGGTTACTGGTGGCGAGTATACGATGCTGAATAACCAGAAACAAGTGATGAAGCCAACATAGCACTGATGACTCACTTTGAAGCATCTTAAGATGTAGTTTTTTCAATTTATATGTGTGTGTATGTGTGTGTATGTGTGTGTATGTGTGTGTCACAATAGAATGTGAAAGTAATTGCTTGCCCATTCAATTCGAGCAAAAAATAGAATTGTCTTTTATCAGCTACAGATGTCACTTTCATTATGTTAGATGATCGAGATAATGCTGTGCACCAGTGATCTAGACGATGCTAACATAGTGGTCATCAACAGCCAATCAATGTGATGTACACCATTTTTTAAAACTCTTGTCAGAATCATTTTTAAATACATACACAAGCAGTCACTTTATTTGTTTATATAAGTAGAAAAATACAATTTTACACCAATTGTATGTCCCCCTTACAGAGATTAAAATCAATATATAATGCTAAAAAGCCTTATGACTAGAATATTTATTCCAATTTTTATCAAAACCCATTACATGATTTTGATTCTAAATAATGTCTCGCATGTAAGGCTTAAGCTTAAGGGATCTTAAGAAAAAACTGAAGTTCCTGTAATCTTGCTTAATAGGTGTTTAATTACTATCGATCAAATTCAGTGCAAATCTTATATAAACTTTGAAAGTTTAGAAACCAGACAACTTGATGCGAGATGTTGTCAAATAAATGCAACATTCATTAAATCATTTTCTTTTTTAAAATCCAAATTTTCCGTTTTATAAAACCTATTCAAGGTAATACAGTCAATATTTTTCTTTTTTTTCCTTTTTTTTCCTGGTTCTTCTTTTTTTTTCATGGTCGAAGTCTTATGGCATAGCCGAAGATCGATCTTCTAGTGTTATCGAAGAGACTGTATTTTTTAATGTCCTATCTGTAATGAAGCGTTCTGGAATGTGTGTGAACAATAATGAGATAAGTGTTACTTCGGTTTGAAACGCCATTGAAATGATAAACTTTGAAATTTCTGGAACCAGACAACTTGACGCGAATCTGATATATTTGAATTTTCAAATGACAGCTTGTACCCTTATTATGCTCCCTAAAAAACCCTTTAAAATACTCGAAAGAAACTGAAATTTGGAGAATATTTATTAATTGATGCCTAATACGTATTGCCAAAATTTCACAAAAATTAGAGGTATCTGATTTTAACGAAGGGCTTCCACACCATTTTTATCCTCCTTACATAAACCTAAATTGAGCTAAATATAGCCCACATTACCCACTCTTACGCCTAGCAGCTGTATTCTAGAATTCATAATTAATTCATAGTTAATTTGTTTTCGAGTGAATCCTGTACATACAAATATATAAATATACCTAGCTTTATAAAGATTGAGATAGATAAAAATAATTTATCAAAAACGGTCCTTCAGACATCAATTCTGAAATCGAACCAAAACAACAGACCGTTTGGTTCAAAATGATCAATATCTTTTCAGATATAGCTTTATACCATTAATAAATAATTAATTTTAACTTATCTCAACAGTTTCATGAGTATACCTTCGTCAGAAGTGTTTTGATATTCCTTAGAGGAATATCAAAACACTTCTGATGCTACACTGTATTTTTTTCTTGGTCAGTGAAGGAGAAATCCTTCTAGACTGAGGCAATTTTACTTTTTGTCCTAATCCAGGGTGCCTCTTTTTGAAAGAGATGGAGTTCCCCACATTAAAATCCGATCTTGTGTCTAACTCTGTCCTTGTGGATAAGCAAGTAAATAGGGTCTAATGAAGAATGTACAGTCATAAAGTTGCAGTGTTCAGATAAGTTCATTTATTATTATTGTTGTTATATATAGAAATAAAATAACAGAGCATGTGGATATTATCATTAACATTTTGCTATTATATTTCTGTAAAGTGATACATTTTCTTTTTAGTAGATTTTCAACGATTTGAGCAAGACAGCATTTCACCATTTAAAAATAATGTGTGCTGTTTTTTTTCAAATGATACTATCTACTTGATACGGTGTAATTGTTGTTTAAGAATACGGCCAGAACTGTTTAAGAATTGTCCAAAGTTCTTAGTTGTTCGATATATGTAAAATATTCTTTTGGCTGACAGAAACCGTTTCACAAAATGTTGTTTCTGTGGAGCGTTAGATATTGGCCTTTACGCTATTTTAGAAAAGGAAATTGTAACTGTTAGCTTCACCATTATCATTGCAATTTTATCAAATGTAATTTAATGAAAAGGTTTGATTTGGTTTGTCGTCTATAGCATATGGACTCTTTTTCAGTTATTTCATGCCGAAATACTATTGCAAACTACATTTAGAAACGCTTCATTGAACACAAGCTGCTATTTTACCCATAAATAGGAGTTCATATCTTTCTCCAGTGATATTAGTGTGAAATTTAATGCAATACATCCAATAAGATTTGAACTCATTACGATGATGATATCTGATTCTATAGTCTGCATCAGTATCCATTAGACCAATGCTGAACAGGACACACTCTCTCCAGCGAGTAAATGATTACTATACACATGCATAATATGTTACATATCAGAGACTTACCTGATTGCAGAGGTTATTTCAGAATTTTCCTTTTCCTAAACTAGTTGCTCAACAAAGATTGAGGAATATAGTTTACCCTACTATTCAACCCTTGGCTAGAGTGACTAGAGATTAATTCATACCTTTTCCAAGGATATAATATAAGTGAATGTGACTTTTATAGTTCCAACAAAACCTGTACTCATCCAACAACTTCCGTTTGCGTGTATAACATCAAAATCAACTTTGAAAATTGAAACCGAGTCGAGATACATTGTTAAAAGAAAAAATATTTATTTCATATTTTATTAATTTTTTTTATTATTATTATTATTATTATTATTATTATTGGTATTTTTATTTATAATGATTTACGGTTTTATTGATACTTTTATTTATATTTTATGATTTAAAACCCTTAAAAGGAAAAAATA
>OY744515.1:24448553-24586053 GCA_963556195.1 Sepiola atlantica | reverse complement strand
TAATCATTTATTTACCCAGGTTAACATTTTTTTTTTACTTAGTTTAATATTGCAATTACCATATTTTCACTTTTCAGTTGAGGTTTTCTGTAATGTGTACATCATAATGATTGAATTGTTCATTAATTAAGTCAGTTTGTTGATTCTGTCCTACAAAACCAATGTTTGATTCCACTTTGTTTTTGGTGCAATGTTGACACATGTGTTTTAGAAATAAAAAAAAATGTAATTAGTTAAAAATTTTTATAAAATATTTTTCACCCGACTAGAATAATTTTTTAAATTACGTCATTTTAAGAAAAAAAGGGAAGCAACTCTCTAATCTTTGTTTGGTCTACTTTTCACTTTTTTAGAAGATGCACAATCTTTTTTTACATTTCAGTCACATGAATTATTAAAGTAAAATTAATGCCAGGCAACGCCGGATAGGGAGAGCTAGTATATACATATATATAATTCTTAAAATTACAACTCACTCTGCATGTGTCAATATTACACAAGGTGTCATGCCTCTAAGAGACAATCGTCAAATGTTGCTTTTGCCATGGTTTAGTTCATATTTGAAGCAACATCAAGCGATTGCCTCTTAAGGGTATGAGACTCAATGTAATGGTGGGGACATATAAAGCAAGATGTTAGTTTAAGAGATGTGTCAGCTCTGTTATTTATTGTTTTAATTTATAACACTGGACACATTACAAAATAACGTTTCATTGTTTTTTAAAAGTAGTGTTTCTATTGTAGCTTTTAGAAATGTAAGAGCATCAGTTTCTATTGGTTATAATACATGACGATTAAGAAAAAAGAACTGAAAACCTCACTTATAATAAACATAACAGGATTTATTTAGAGTAAACAACAATACGCTAAAATACGCACTTCCTATATGTGGAGATAATGAAAGACCGACTCAACTATTTTGGTGAACTGCAGGAAAATAATCGAGATTTCGTCTCAAAGACGTTGGACTGATGATTGAAGAATAACCACTATGGTATCACATCTGGGCGAGAAAATAGTAATTACTCGGCACCACACCTTTTATATTTAATAACCACATGGCTGGATTAACATATGGGTGAGTTATCCAATAGAAAACTGCCATGTAATTACATGATTTCTCCATGCATGAGCAAAAAAACGAACTTTATATCCATTCAAAATGCGAGTTCTTTATGTTTCACCCTGTACAAAACGAACATCAGATAATTTTATGATGGCCGTAGATTTTCGGAAATTCTATTAATGATTTGTGAAGATCTTGAATAGTAGTTGTTAGCCTCATTTTAATCAATTAGGTTTCAAAATTATATTAACCTCATGCCCATAAATGCAAAATCCATTTGTGTATGGCATCACAGACATAGATATACATACTTTTTAAAAGTCATCTTTGCTGATTTCACATTTATAATCATAAACCCACTTAACATTAAACAAATGGAAACATAAAATTTCTTTTGATGGTGTTTGTCTTTTTTAACCTCAAGAATTTGAATTTCCATTGAGAACAAACATCATTACTTCTTACTAAATAGAGAAATATGATAGATTCTTCCGTCACGAATGACAGATGAGTGTTTGATTATAAGTCCCTCCCCTCCGCAGATGAATAGTGAGTTGTGCATTCAGAATAGCAAGATGCTCCAACTCTCTCAACCAGGCAAATAATCTCTGCAGAGTTTGTTACATGTCTGGGAACTACCTGGTCAGAGGTTTTATTTACTCCTCCCCAAGAGTTAGGCACAAGGCTAATTTTATCTTACTCCCACAAGTAAGATGTGACCCAAGATCGGGTCGAGAAAGTGGGGTTTGAAAAGCCAGCGCTCGAGAGGTGAGCACTCTGGCCATTTAAAAATTGCCTGGGCAGTCCCGTCGGCATTCCCCGGTAGGGGCGCCTCAGACAGTAAGCAATAAACTTACACCTCCCCAAAGAGGGGAGGCAAAGCCTGGGAGGGTGGACCTCCTAGAACTGCACAGGACAGGCGTGCAGTATCCATCGGAACAGATACTACACTTTGATCTTAGCCAAAAGGTTATTTTAGTTTTCACCTTCTTCTAAACTAGTTGCCTTACCAAGGCTTCAGTCTATCCCATTGTTTCATCCATAGCTGGAGATAGAAGATATTAATCCATACCTTTCCCAATGACATTAGTGAAAGTAATGCAATAGCCCTAACATGATTCAAACATTGCACCAATATAGAGAAACATGTTTGTATAATCTATATAATAAGATGAAGTCACATTCTCGAAGTTTTTCATCGATAGCATTGTATCTAACAAATCGACATTTGATTCTGACTAGACAATTTTTTTTGTCTTTTCAGCATGTTCTGTGTATTAAAATAATATTTCTTCGATGCAATTTCTTTCAAAGAATACTTATTCTGGCTAGGGAGATTATGAGAATGGAGGCATTTTTCTCGAATCACACAGCAGCTGTTGTTTACCAAATTAATAAAAAAAACACATTTTTACATTTTTCTGTGTCAACTTTATTTGTGTACCAATCAAGCATGCCCCGTTTCTGGGAAGCCGGATTTTCCCCACATTAAAAACTGACTTTGTGTTTAACTCTGCCCTCGTGAGGGTGTAAGTAAAGATTTAAGACTTTCTTATAAACAATTATATATGTTGAACAAAAATATTCAACTATTAAAAAAATAGTTTTATATCATAAGAGTAAGTAAAATTTTCTCTTTACAACAATTATCTATATAGTTTTTTTTATTGACATACTATAATCGGCAGTTGTTGATTCGGTGCTATTCACAACACAGATTTGTTAATCCTCTTGGGATACTCGGCGTTGCCCAGGAATAAATGATTAACCCAAGAAATTCGACCCCTATTCCTGAACCTAATATTACTATTTTTATTCTTATGTTTTAATTTCTATAATTATTTAATTATTTTACTTGAAAATTGCTAAAGTACATCGATGAGAAAAAGACATCAAAACGACTGTTTATTTATAAATACTATGTGTGATGCAAATAATATTTTAAGATCTTTGTTTTATTTCAATAAATAATGTGCTAATCACATGTTTGGTACGACTCCATCGTAAAATAGAGAAAGAAATTTATTAAAAGAAACATAAATAAATATAAGTAATCGACCCCAGATGGATTCGAACTAAGTGACATAACAAATACAAGTAAATATTAGTTGAATACAATGTCTATGATTTACAGCTGGTAAATATGGACAATTGTATCTTAATTTTTTCCCGGTGTCCATGAGGACAGTGGAAGTATATGGAAGTTAGACGGTAACCTCCCTTCTCTATTCATAACTAATCGAAAATAAAATATTGCTCAGGATTAAATAATAAAATAGATGAAATTGATTGAAAATATTTTATTTTTTATTTTAAGAATACTGACCAATATTTGGCATAAACTATTAAGTATGTAGCTTTTCTTAAGTCAATGAAATTTCACTTTGTTTGATAACAGAGTTCTGTTTACTACTTGAACTTGTTTAAGTATGATTTTAATCTTTCTTAGAAACATGAGTTACCTTCCCTTTGCTTCGAAACTGACAATAAATCACAGTATATCGTTACTTTGATCTGTCTATTTATTTATAACTCTACTACAAATTGTATAAATAACCATTTAAATGTTTTAATATGAGCTTAATTTTTACTCTAGAATCTAGTTCCCATAAGAATGGATCTTAACTATATAAAATAATTGTTTTCTTTTTATTTTATCACCAATTATAGAGAGAAATATCTAGTAGAATATCAACTCATCTAAGATGTACAACCTCTTCTTTGTAGAGACAAACAGTGCCTTGTCATTGATGTCTTCTCAAATAGCATTAGAAACGTGTAAGTGACTCGCATCTCAGTATGTTAGCATTGAAGTAACACTGCATGGAATACAAATGATTGAACAGAGAAAGAGAAAAGTATGAAAAAAAAAGTGAATTTCAAACATATCAATGAAAATGAAAGTGACATTAATAAATTATTTTCACATTTCGTTTAAATAAAATATTTCAAATAAAATATCACAAAATCGGAAAATATACCGTTGTTGCATGAATAAACACTTTTAAAAAGTTACAATAAGAGGAGATAACTATAGGTTTCGTTTTACTGTTTAACGCCATATCAACCGTTTTTATGTTATTTTATGCTGAATACAATACCTATTGTAAACGATTCGTTGTAAATGAACAATTAAACTCAATGTACTATTTTACCAATTGTATTATTATTTACTCACTAGGAGTTATCACACTGGTCATCGTCAGTGATCGCCCACTGCCAACTACCTGTGGTATTCCCTGGAGTCTGAGTGACAACAAGTCTCCTCAGACTTCCAGTATGCTCCACTTCTTTTCGTTCATCACCGCTGATGACCTTGCGGTATCGCAACAGCCACCTACCATCGATTTCCCGCTGATAAGGGCCATTGGTCCCCTCTGGGGCCCGAGTGGCAACAAGCCTCCCCAAGATCCCAGAGCTGTCCGCGCTCTTCCAGTGGAAGTCTGGTTTGCGCTTTCCCTCCTCGACCCTCTGTCCATAATTTTCGTGGTGTCAGCCTATGCTTGTACCTCTCTCATGCGGTTGTATTTTCCCCGGTTCTGTTTTCTTGTTCTTCCATGTGTTTGTTCTCCATTCGTTGCTTATGTGGGTTGGTTTCCACATTCGAGGACATTTCTCAGGATTGTAGCTGTTTTGATCATTACTGTCCTTTGTATGGTCTCAGTTATCCCTTTGATTCCTATTTCTCCTAGTCTTTTCTCCATGTTTTTGGGGACTGTTCCTAGTGCTCCTATGATTATTGGTGTTATACTGACTTTCTTCATGTTCCATATTCCTTTCAGTTCTCTGGCAAATTCAGTATATTTGCTTATTATCATTATTATTATTATTATTATTATTATTATTATTTGTTTGTTATGCCTCCTTGGCCATCTCCCCTTTAACTATCTTCTCAATTCAACTGTTAACAAAAATCAAACTCTTAGTACAGTATCGATATCCAGATCAAATTATGTTAAATATTTCATTAGTATGAAAATGCCCACCCTATGAAGAGTGCATAGCTATCCTCTAATTTCTTAATCTACAATGCTCTAATTATCACTATGTGATTTCTGCAACTACCTTCATACTGTCTGATAACTTGTGGGCCCTTCTCCCCAGCCACTGTTAAATTGGTGGCTCTCTGATAAGCATTATGATCGAGTTTGAACTCATACAAGAAAACTATACACATGCTTCAGAATTCTTAAAGAAATTATTGTAAATGTATTAAAAATACAGAACAATTGTTAAGCATATAAAGTTGTGTATAAAATACTTTTAAAATAGCAATGTAAATCAATTTTTGTCAAAAAATAAATGGCCAATGATTTATGGGCAACCTAGTGCCATATGTTTCAGAATTTATTAGATGATAATTGATGAGTTGTATTATTTAAGAATTACTTCAGACTTCTAGCCGATCATGGCTGACGGAATGAGAGCAAACTACCCTCGTGGATTGAATAACGGTTCAGTTCGAAATTTCGTACAGTTTACCGAATTTGACAAGATGCAACTGAAGAAGGTCAGTGTTACATCGTCCGAAACACTGTGCGAATAACATCCAAGATGAGAACAGTTGTCTGAAATACAAACGTAGTAACAATATCCCATCTCAGTCATTTTTAGGTTATTTTTTTTGTATTTGCTTTGTTAGATTAACTCTTTAGTAGGTAATGTGTCGTCCGAAAACACCTTCTTGTCTCTCTTCCCAGGGCACCCAATCCGACCTCCTTAACTGTCACTAGTCCGCAAACACCAACTTGAACTCAAATCTCAGTCTTCTGACAGCACCGAATCCGACCTCCACCTTCACTGGTCTCAATCCGGAATGAACCAACAAAGACAATTGCTTTCTCATTTCCTGTCCTCTTTATGGGGACTCCCATCATGCAATGCATAATAGGTCACATGATCATTCGGTACTTCCTTTCATATAAAACCAGCCATTTGCTTTAACTCTGTTGTTTCACATGGCCTGGTCTGGTATTACGGGTAGGTCTTATGTTTTTATTTTCCACTACAAAAGAAAAAAAAAACAAGCCCTATTGTAAATCATCCAGTTGCAAATGAATTTCTGTTTCATTCCAAACTCCAGTGTAAATTCATACCTTTTGCACAAATCAATGCCATCTTTTTCAACTATCGTTTTGATGGAGCACTAGTTGCTGGTTATACCCCCAACAATTTATTTATACACCCAACAATTTATTTATACACCCAACAATTTATTTATACACCCAACAATTTATTTATACACCAAACAGTGTTTGCTGACAGAACCTGGGGATTGCTAACGGTCACCCACAGAAGTATTGATGAGGCTGAAGATTACTTAATGTCATGACCTTGTTAGCGACTAAAAATAAATACACAAGATGAGAATTGAGTTAACAAATATACTAACAAAGAATAGCAGTACAAAACCGATACAAATGAGAGGGTTATCTGCTAAACTGTTCGGTCCGACTGTCAGGGCTGTCAATTGGAATATTGACTTTCGTTAGGAGCAGTACCTGCCGTTATTCATAGCTGGGAGAGTTCAGATGTGCGTGGTTAAATTACAATAACACTTAACTTAGGTGATCTGATGGAAACGGGTGTGTGTGTGTCAACGTGATTTAATCGAAATAGATTTGAGAGAAGTTGAATGGCTAATTCCATAGTCCGCATGTGCATCGACTATGCTTCTCATGTCCCAATAACTTAGAATTGATGGAAGCTTCTTGCTTGCCGGAAAGAAAAGGTAATGTTTGTGATTCTGCTACAACCAACTTACCACATTATTGTATTAGCTGAAATTAAACTTTCATAGTAAATGAAATTGAAAAGTGCTGTCGCTTTTTCGTCAATTTAACAGTGACAAATTTGCATTGTTTAACTTCTAGATATGCATAGACAGCCAAGAAAAGCAATAAAAAATCATACAAGAAAATCCTTAGATGCAATTCATCTTATGATCATGAATATATAATACTAACTGAAAAAGCCATCTGTATCAAGTAATAGATGATGATAATAATTTGTATACTATATTTGTGTTGTCTCCGTCTATCTAGGGATAGAATTGAAAACAAAGCCCTTTACTAAGATCAAACAGAATTTTTCATGAGTAAAATTTTATGAGAAATCGAATGGTGGCATTAATTTTGTATTAGGGATTTTTACACTAATATCGAGGGGACTGCGTTTGTGCCGGGTATCCATAAAATGCAAAGACAATGTTTTACCTAATTTTTAACTTGAAAATTATAGAAATTATGAAATAAGAATAAAAATAGTAATATGGGGTTCAGGGCTTGGATTTGGAATAAGCAGGGGTCCTCATTGATTTTTGAGAAGTGACTGCTAGTTATATATATACACGAGTAGAATACCCGTCCCATAATGAGTATAAACAATAAATATAGCATTAGTTTTAAAATTTATTCTTTTTTTTTCTTTTTTTGGAGAGGTATGGTACAGTTTGGGTGGCACCTCCCTTAATGGTAAAGTTTAGAAAAAAAATAATATGCTAACGTTACTCACCCTGTTGCATAGAATACATATTCCATACTTCATAATAAGAAGTTCAATAGTTTAGGATCTTACCAAGCACATATTAACGCCCACACACATGCACCGATCCTTTTAAAAATGTATTACCTAATGTAACTCAAAATTTGATGTAGAGAAATTCTTTTCTTTATTATTTTTTTTGTATTTAAGTATTTTAAGTTTTTTTTTGGGGGGGGGGGGGCAGTTTGTGGAGGCACCCTCTAAATGGTAATTTTTACAAGAAAAAATAATGTGCCTATGTTACTCACCGTGTTGCTGAAAATATATACCAAAAATCATAACAATTGGTTTATAAACACTTTTTTTATTATATGCAACCCATAAATGTTGACATTCACAAAAAAAATAATGTGCCCATGTTACTCACCGTATTTTCTAGAATATATATTCCAAAATTCATAATGATCCATTCATTAGTTTAGAAGATTAAAAAAAATTTGGGGAAAAGTTTACCAAAAAAATAATCGGGTTGCCGAGAATATATACTCAATAATTCATAATGATTGGTTAATAAATAAACTTTTAAAAAAACTTTTTTATATATATATGTACCGCCTAAATGTACCCATTTACAAAAAAAAATAATGCCCCATGTTAGTCATCGTACTTTTTAGAATATATATTCTACAATTCATAATGATCCCTTCATTAGTTTAAGAGATTACCTTGTACATAAATATATATATATATATATATATATACAAATACATATACCTAACTTCTTAAATATATATATATATATATATATATATATATATACTAGCAAATATATGCTTCCTCCGATCGCATGCTTTTGCTAAACTGGGTGGATTATATCATGGTGAATGAACATATAATACACTGACCCCTAAAGGAGGAGGTAATGACTGAGAGGATGGTATTATGGCAACAGAATAAATAGTACACTAGCCCCTTTCCCAACGGAGAAGATAATCACGAAATGATGGTATCATGAGGAACGAACATATACTATTCTCCACCCCGAGAAAAAAGTGGAGGTAATACCTGGGAGGATCACCCTATAAAAGGAGAAGGTAATAGCTGTGAGTATGGTACCACGGCAGTAGAACAAATACTACACTACCCCTACAAATAAAGAGAAGGTAGTCTCTGGGAAGATGGACTGATGACAACAGAACAGATACCACACTAAACACTGAAACTTCAAATGTCTCAAAGAAACTTCAAATATCTCAAATGTCTGAAACTTCAAATGTCTCAAAGAAACTTCAAATATCTCAAATGTCTGAAACTTCAAATGTCTCAAAGAAACTTCAAATATCTCAAATGTCTGAAACTTCAAATGTCTCAAAGAAACTTCAAATATCTCAAATGTCTGAAACTTCAAATGTCTCAAAGAAACTTCAAATATCTCAAAGAAACTTCTCTCTTGAAGTGATTGAAGAAATTGGTGTAACTAGTTACATCACTCATTTTTTGTGTTTAAATTATGGGTTTGCGTACGTATTTGCAACATGTGACACATTCTGAAACAACAGTAAAAAAAAAAAGCGGCTCAGTTACAACCAGTTATTCCGAACCAATTTTGTCGTATCTCCATCAAAGTTATTGCAAAAAGTATTACTTCTACGATCTTGACCTTGATATCACAAAATAAAATCAATTCTATGTTAGACCATGACCAATATTTTGATATCACAAAATAAACTCAATTCTATGTTAGACCATGACCAATATTTTGATATCACAAAATAAACTCAATTCTATGTTAGACCATGACCAATATTTTGATATCACAAAATAAACTCAATTCTATGTTAGACCATGACCAATATTTTGATATCACAAAATAAACTCAATTCTATGTTAGACCATGACCAATATTTTGATATCACAAAATAAACTCAATTCTATGTTAGACCATGACCAATATTTTGATATCACAAAATAAACTCAATTCTATGTTAGACCATGACCAATATTTTGATATCACAAAATAAACTCAATTCTATGTTAGACCATGACCAATATTTTGACCAAGTTTGTTGACGCTCAGCTGTACAAAAACAAACATAGTGATAAACCCGACTGGAAACATAAACTCTGTCTTGGCAGATATAAAAAAGAAACATATGATAAAAAAATCGGCCCAAACATTCCAACCTAAAATGATTCATTCCGAGCAACACCAGGTTTAGTTTGCAAGTAAAAAGAAATTAACTTCAGTCTTGGTTATTTTTATTGTAAAAAACATTCTTAATTTTCTTTTATCAAATCTTTTCAAAAGATTTATCATCAAAAATGTTGAAATCAATATTTTTTCAACAATAAGAATTCAGTATTTTGTTGACACTGTCCATTTCCTTTAAGATCTATTTATAAGACAGCCACGAATGCAATGCGTGCTGTTAAGGGTGTTGTAATATATGCAGGAAAAACGAGGAACAAATTATTATATGTTAGAAAATGAAAATGGAAATATATACATCGATAAGACGAATTTTATCACTGTCCAAAGCGATATCAGATATTAATGGATGGTTTCAAATGTTTTTACTATGCACATGCAATGAATTACCTGCTAGGCACCATCCTCGAGTGTCTTCTATCTCTCTGTATAAGGGCTTGTCAAGACAACCTGACATGAGGATACTTATATTAAAAATAACATAGTATTCACAGCACAAGATCCCCTAAGCACGACTATACACTTGCTCATACAGTAAATGGTGCACCTTCTCCTCGTGATGTTTACTTCAAGTAACAACACTTAGCTGGATACTCCACCAGAATAGATGAATTTTTGACCAAGAGTACAATAAATATATACTATAAATAGTTAACTGGTCAATTGGGGAGAGGAAAAGTAATGTTCTTTACTTTACTAACTCAACGTTTGTGAAATAAATGAGAACTTTAATGGAATATTCGAATATCTATGTATCTCCTATTGAGATCAAGTGTTCGCCCCAGGAAGAGGCCTCTTGATTTCTGAGTACTGAACTAAAATGAAACAAAAAGAGAAAAGCCAAATTAGAATGTGAGGGAAATAGTGTAACAAACTGGATTCTTAAAAGAGAGGGAAAACTTTAATCTAAAACCAATCTCAAGTGTTTAACACAAGAAAGTTCTTTCCAATCACCGTTTCCTCCATAAAGCTCTATAATTTACCAATGATTGTCACTGTGATGAACTTGTTTGCAAAAATATTGTAAAAACAAAGTGAAAAATAGACCAAATAAAGGGAAGTAACTCTTTATTCATCAAAATAGTTCATCTTTTTCTTAAGATGATGTCATGTTCAAAATTATTACGGTCAAATAAAATAATTTCCTGAATGAATTAAATCGAATTACATTTTTTCTTGCTAAGAACATGTACCAACGATCCATCAAAAAACTGACGAACCAGAATCAAATATTGATTTTGTAGGATTTAAACTATCGATGAAAAAAATCGACAAACATTGACTTTATTATATAGATATGATGACCGTTGTTATTTAACACAATTTCTACTTAAATTATATTCCAAGTTTTGGTTAGTGTAGACTTTATTAATGAGATCGATAATGTTAGGGCTCTATGACAGGAAAATAGGTTAAGAACCTCTGTGTTATAGAAGGCTGCCAATAGTGTTTCTATACTAACACAACTTTAAAAATAGAATTTTACAAATTAATTTAGGATCAGCTTTTCATTAAATGAGGATTGCCTGATTAACATGATGGATATTCTTGCAGACTATGTAACCGGCTATACCAATCTAAAATCAGTTTTGTTTTTTCAATTACCCACTAATACTATTGGTAAAGGTATGCATCCAGAATTTCTCTCAGATAGAGATAAAATAGGAGCTGGTCTTCAATGAAGTTGTTATATTAGGTTTTATAGAATTAAATATATGCAGAATGGTGAATATATCGTAAAACAACAATCAATTGAAACATACATTTTGTTTAACATTTGTTTCAAAATTTGCAAAATGCAAAAAGCGTTTCTAGAAAATATTTAAGAAAAATGACACAAAACTGTTTTAAAGATAATAATTATTATGTATGTAAATTTGAAGTAAAAAAAAAACTGTAAACTGTATTTTGCTTTTCATTGCATTTTTTCTTTGCTAGTGACGCTAATTTAACTGTAAATTATCATTCCTCAGAAACAGACCAAGATTACAAAGATGGTCGATAACAGAAAAGAAAAATTAGTTCTTAGCCTGCCATGTGAGGCAAAACGTGATGGGTAAAATTCATATTTAGTGCAAACAAGCAGGAAGACCCGAAATTGCCCGGGATTGAATGACGAACCTTATGTCCTCCTGCATAAGCCATGTTAGTTTTCTTATTTTTATTTTGTACATTTTATAGCATTCACTTTTTGGGGGTATGGCCAAGGATGTATACAGTATTGATTGTGTGGAGGGGTATAAGTATAGTGACATTGATTGAAATAAATTCAGAATTTTATAGTCTTTAACCTCTTGAGGTTGTGGGTATTGTAGTTTTAAAATATATGCGGTTTTAGGAGGTTTATCTTAATTTGCAAGTTATGAATAAAATAAAGTTGTCTGGAATTAATGCAGACAATATAATATCATTGCACCCTGTTTGATCAATATGAGATCTACTTATCCAAGTAGTCTGGGTAATGTAGTTTCAGAATATATATGGCTATTGGGATCTATTTCCCAAGCATTATGAATGTTGCATATTGATGGATGGAGGGAGGAGCAAGACTCGTATGAATGTAACGTCACAAGCGAAAAGTAGTAGTTGGTCTCTTTCTCCTGCAATCGTCGATGAGAATGGATGTCGTGAAAGCTCCCAAATCGGAGGGGTGGAGGTCAAGAACAGTAGCAATGGTGAATGTGCTAAGTTCACGTCTGTGGTGTCTGGTGTGGTATTTGACAGTATTGTCACTGTAATTAATTACATGATCATATCTATGTGTGATTTGAACGAAATTACCTCACATTATCACTTTTATATACATATTTCTCTTTTTTGTTCAGTGATCTTTTTTTTTCTGTATTTGATCGAATGTTATGCATATGTTTATAATTTCTACAGAAAGAAAGCAAAAGTCAATTGAAAGCTTGAGAAATAAAGAGAAAATAAAGTTCAAGACAATTACATGACTTTTGGAACTTTTTTATTTACTTTGCAATTCGATTTTGTGTAAATTTGTAAGTATTTCTGAAAGAATGATCAACAGATCAAATAGACAAGAAATATCTATATAATTTAATTTGACTAGATAAAAAAATGTTAAGTAAAATATATATTCTTATATATATGTCTTATTATATCTATATAATTTAATTTGACTAGATAAAAAAATGTTAAGTAAAATATATATTCTTATATATATGTCTTATTATATCTATATAATTTAATTTGACTAGATAAAAAATGTTAAGTAAAATATATATTCTTATATATATGTCTTATTATATCTATATAATTTAATTTGACTAGATAAAAAAATGTTAAGTAAAATATATATTCTTATATATATGTCTTATTATATCTATATAATTTAATTTGACTAGATAAAAAATGTTAAGTAAAATATATATTCTTATATATATGTCTTATTATATCTATATAATTTAATTTGACTAGATAAAAAATGTTAAGTAAAATATATATTCTTATATATATGTCTTATTATATCTATATAATTTAATTTGACTAGATAAAAAAATGTTAAGTAAAATATATATTCTTATATATATGTCTTATTATATCTATATAATTTAATTTGACTAGATAAAAAAATGTTAAGTAAAATATATATTCTTGTATATATGTCTTATTATATCTATATAATTTAATTTGACTAGATAAAAAAATGTTAAGTAAAATATATATTCTTATATATATGTCTTATTATATCTATATAATTTAATTTGACTAGATAAAAAAATGTTAAGTAAAATATATATTCTTATATATATGTCTTATTATATCTATATAATTTAATTTGACTAGATAAAAAATGTTCAGTAAAATATATATTCTTATATATATGTCTTATTATATCTATATAATTTAATTTGACTAGATAAAAAAATGTTAAGTAAAATATATATTCTTATATATATGTCTTATTATATCTATATAATTTAATTTGACTAGATAAAAAAAATGTTAAGTAAAATATATATTCTTATATATATGTCTTATTATATCTATATAATTTAATTTGACTAGATAAAAAAATGTTAAGTAAAATATATATTATTATATATGTGTCTTATTATATCTATAATTTAATTTGACTAGATAAAAAAATGTTAAGTAAAATATATATTCTTATATATATGTCTTATTATATCTATATAATTTAATTTGACTAGATAAAAAAATGTTAAGTAAAATATATATTCTTATATATATGCCTTATTATATCTATATAATTTAATTTGACTAGATAAAAAAATGTTAAGTAAAATATATATTCTTATATATATGTCTTATTATATCTATATAATTTAATTTGACTAGATAAAAAATGTTAAGTAAAATATATATTCCTATATATATGTCTTATTATATCTATATAATTTAATTTGACTAGATAAAAAATGTTAAGTAAAATATATATTCTTATATATATGTCTTATTATATCTATATAATTTAATTTGACTAGATAAAAAATGTTAAGTAAAATATATATTCTTATATATATGTCTTATTATATCTATATAATTTAATTTGACTAGATAAAAAAATGTTAAGTAAAATATATATTCTTATATATATGTCTTATTATATCTATATAATTTAATTTGACTAGATAAAAAAATGTTAAGTAAAATATATATTCTTATATATATGTCTTATTATATCTATATAATTTAATTTGACTAGATAAAAAAATGTTCAGTAAAATATATATTCTTATATATATGTCTTATTATATCTATATAATTTAATTTGACTAGATAAAAAATGTTAAGTAAAATATATATTCTTATATATATGTCTTATTATATCTATATAATTTAATTTGACTAGATAAAAAATGTTAAGTAAAATATATATTCTTATATATATGTCTTATTATATCTATATGATTTAATTTGACTAGATAAAAAATGTTAAGTAAAATATATATTCTTATATATATGTCTTATTATATCTATATAATTTAATTTGACTAGATAAAAAATGTTAAGTAAAATATATATTCTTATATATATGTCTTATTATATCTATATAATTTAATTTGACTAGATAAAAAATGTTAAGTAAAATATATATTCTTATATATATGTCTTATTATATCTATATAATTTAATTTGACTAGATAAAAAAATGTTAAGTAAAATATATATTCTTATATATATGTCTTATTATATCTATATAATTTAATTTGACTAGATAAAAAATGTTAAGTAAAATATATATTCTTATATATATGTCTTATTATATCTATATAATTTAATTTGACTAGATAAAAAAATGTTAAGTAAAATATACATTCTTATATATATGTCTTATTATATCTATATAATTTAATTTGACTAGATAAAAAATGTTAAGTAAAATATATATTCTTATATATATGTCTTATTATATCTATATAATTTAATTTGACTAGATAAAAAAATGTTAAGTAAAATATATATTCTTATATATATGTCTTATTATATCTATATAATTTAATTTGACTAGATAAAAAATGTTAAGTAAAATATATATTCTTATATATATGTCTTATTATATCTATATAATTTAATTTGACTAGATAAAAAATGTTAAGTAAAATATATATTCTTATATATATGTCTTATTATATCTATATGATTTAATTTGACTAGATAAAAAATGTTAAGTAAAATATATATTCTTATATATATGTCTTATTATATCTATATAATTTAATTTGACTAGATAAAAAATGTTAAGTAAAATATATATTCTTATATATATGTCTTATTATATCTATATAATTTAATTTGACTAGATAAAAAATGTTAAGTAAAATATATATTCTTATATATATGTCTTATTATATCTATATAATTTAATTTGACTAGATAAAAAAATGTTAAGTAAAATATATATTCTTATATATATGTCTTATTATATCTATATAATTTAATTTGACTAGATAAAAAAATGTTAAGTAAAATATATATTCTTATATATATGTCTTATTATATCTATATAATTTAATTTGACTAGATAAAAAATGTTAAGTAAAATATATATTCTTATATATATGTCTTATTATATCTATATAATTTAATTTGACTAGATAAAAAAATGTTAAGTAAAATATATATTCTTATATATATGTCTTATTATATCTATATAATTTAATTTGACTAGATAAAAAATGTTAAGTAAAATATATATTCTTATATATATGTCTTATTATATCTATATAATTTAATTTGACTAGATAAAAAAAATGTTAAGTAAAATATATATTCTTATATATATGTCTTATTATATCTATATAATTTAATTTGACTAGATAAAAAAATGTTAAGTAAAATATATATTCTTATATATATATGTCTTATTATATCTATATAATTTAATTTGACTAGATAAAAAAATGTTAAGTAAAATATATATTCTTATATATATGTCTTATTATATCTATATAATTTAATTTGACTAGATACAAAAATGTTAAGTAAAATATATATTCTTATATATATGTCTTATTATATCTATATAATTTAATTTGACTAGATAAAAAATGTTAAGTAAAATATATATTCTTATATATATGTCTTATTATATCTATATAATTTAATTTGACTAGATAAAAAAATGTTAAGTAAAATATATATTCTTATATATATGTCTTATTATATCTATATAATTTAATTTGACTAGATAAAAAAATGTTAAGTAAAATATATATTCTTATATATATGTCTTATTATATCTATATAATTTAATTTGACTAGATAAAAAAATGTTAAGTAAAATATATATTCTTATATATATGTCTTATTATATCTATATAATTTAATTTGACTAGATAAAAAAATGTTAAGTAAAATATATATTCTTATATACAGGGTGGGCCAAAATAAGGGTCCTATCTTTAAATTTGAATAACTTGAATTGTAATAACTTCCACAAAATAAAAGTTAAACTCACCAAACTTTATGTGTGTGTAGACTGACCCTTCCGAGATTTTTTGAAATAAACAAAACAAATTTTAGCCGAAAAACACTTCTTAAAACTTACAAAAACTAAAGTATTGTTTTTTACACTGTTTTGAGTTTTTTAAGCAAAAATAATGTTTTCTAAATGAGGGTACGTTCCTTAGGGCTAATACGGCTCATGCTTGCTTCGGAAGGGGTCCTTTACTTATTCTAAAAAAAAAAAAAAAATCAATAAATAAAAAAGTTATGAATTTTAAAAAATAGGACCCTTATTTTTGCCCACCCTGTATATGTCTTATTATATCTATATAATTTAATTTGACTAGATAAAAAAATGTTAAGTAAAATATATATTCTTATATATATGTCTTATTATATCTATATAATTTAATTTGACTAGATAAAAAAAATGTTAAGTAAAATATATATTCTTATATATATGTCTTATTATATCTATATGATTTAATTTGACTAGATAAAAAAAATGTTAAGTAAAATATATATTCTTATATATATGTCTTATTATATCTATATAATTTAATTTGACTAGATAAAAAATGTTAAGTAAAATATATATTCTTATATATATGTCTTATTATATCTATATGATTTAATTTGACTAGATAAAAAAATGTTAAGTAAAATATATATTCTTATATATATGTCTTATTATATCTATATGATTTAATTTGACTAGATAAAAAAAATGTTAAGTAAAATATATATTCTTATATATATGTCTTATTATATCTATATGATTTAATTTGACTAGATAAAAAAAATGTTAAGTAAAATATATATTCTTATATATATGTCTTATTATATCTATATAATTTAATTTGACTAGATAACAAAATGTTAAGTAAAATATATATTCTTATATATATGTCTTATTATATCTATATAATTTAATTTGACTAGATAAAAAATGTTAAGTAAAATATATATTCTTATATATATGTCTTATTATATCTATATAATTTAATTTGACTAGATAAGAAAATGTTAAGTAAAATATATATTCTTATATATATGTCTTATTATATCTATATAATTTAATTTGACTAGATAAGAAAATGTTAAGTAAAATATATATTCTTATATATATGTCTTATTATATCTATATAATTTAATTTGACTAGATAAAAAAATGTTAAGTAAAATATATATTCTTATATATATGTCTTATTATATCTATATAATTTAATTTGACTAGATAAAAAAAATGTTAAGTAAAATATATATTCTTATATATATGTCTTATTATATCTATATAATTTAATTTGACTAGATAAAAAAATGTTTAGTAAAATATATATTCTTATATATATGTCTTATTATATCTATATAATTTAATTTGACTAGATAAAAAAAATGTTAAGTAAAATATATATTCTTATATATATGTCTTATTATATCTATATAATTTAATTTGACTAGATAAAAAAATGTTTAGTAAAATATATATTCTTATATATATGTCTTATTATATCTATATAATTTAATTTGACTAGATAAAAAAAATGTTAAGTAAAATATATATTCTTATATATATGTCTTATTATATCTATATAATTTAATTTGACTAGATAAAAAAATGTTTAGTAAAATATATATTCTTATATATATGTCTTATTATATCTATATAATTTAATTTGACTAGATAAAAAAAATGTTAAGTAAAATATATATTCTTATATATATGCCTTATTATATCTATATAATTTAATTTGACTAGATAAAAAAATGTTAAGTAAAATATATATTCTTATATATATGTCTTATTATTATATACACTTATATCTATTATTATATAACATTGAATACCAATTTAAAGATAAATGATGTATCCTTAAATGATAATCTATCGTTATAATAGAAAGCTCATCATAGTGAATAGAGCAATACATTCAGAAGATGAATGATGCAAATAGAAAATTGTACAAACACAAAATTTATTAAAACATCAGAAGTTCAAAAGCAAGGAGTCTCGTTATCCTTAATCTATGGATTTTCAAAGAAAGCTTTTTTTCAACAGAGGATAAAAAATCGGTAATGCAAATATTACCGATAATAGACAACTTTGAAAATTAATACATATATACACAAAACTTTTTGGCTAAAAGGATCTTAAAGTTAGGACAATCACCGCCAAACAAAAATGCTGTTACAGTAAATAAATCATTATATATACATATTTTTAACTGTGTGTTATTAACTTAATCGATACTGTCACATATTATGAAATCGGCTATGCAGAGTTCAAATCCTTACAAATCTACTGTGATTATATATGCCTTAAAATCATTGGGAAATGTATGAACCTATGATTTCCTTCCAGCTATTGGTAAAATACAAATTAGTGTTCACTGACTCATATATACAAATAATCGTTTAAAATAGATATTGTGTTTTGCATTAGATAACCTCAAAATCGCTGCTAGACCATTTTTATGAATAAATAGTGGATTAAAAAATCTGACTACATATTTTAGTGCAAACGTTTCTGTTTAAAGGATACCTGTGTTTTGCGTGGACAAATTTTTCAAATGGATAATAACTATCTATCGAAAGATAAACAAATTCAACAAAAAGTCTCAGTTTTCGCTTTGTGGATTTTTCTATTTTCCAACACTGGAGCTAATTGTTATCCATTTATATAACATGAATTGTCTATGCAAAACACGGGTATCCTTCAAAAAGAAACATTTACCCTAAAAAACGTTATACATATATATATATAAGTATTTTAGGCATCCATGGTCTCTAGCTGTCAAACTACACGAAAACAGCAATCCGTTGCAGGTTATCACTATTGAATATTTCAAATAGTTCTGAAATGGACGAATATCAAATAATTATCAAATTTGTTCCGAACATCCTGTATATATTATTATTATTCTTATGTGATAGTCATATTTTTTTTTACTTTTTAATATTATTCTAAACTCTTAATTATATGGATTGAAAGCTCAAGTAACTCATAAAGGGATGTAGGTGATGATTGTTTGTTTTGCATCATTAGCATATATAGATATAAACAAGGGTGAATTAGCATAAATGCTAATTCACCCTTGTTTATATCTACAACGACATACACTCAGAAGGAACGGAATAAAAAATCTATTCATTTAAAACTTTCAACTGTAAAGATTTAGATAGGTTTTAAATGATCATTAATGTGTGACTTCAAAAATGTGTGTAAGTGGGTATTCGTACTTACCTTACTGGATAGTAATTATATTATTGTTATTGAAACTCGTTACGTTGTCTCCAGCATTCTGTAGTCATAATGTTGGGGTGTCAGCTGAAAACTTCTGCTGTTTTCTCCAGCATTCTGTAGTGGCAACGTTGAAGTGTTCGCTGAAAACTCGACCTTTGGTAAATGAGCCTCTGTTTTATTTCACTTGAGAGGATCAAAACTTGATTAGTTAAATCATGCCAGAAGCGTTCTAATTGGTTTAGAAATGATGATTAACACTTTAATGTGAGCTTCGTGTTTTATGTTTTCCTTGTTTGCCTTTTGATTCTTGCGGACGTCTTTAGAAACAATGATCATGTATATCTTTCATTTCCACTTTGTAAGCGTTGCTTTAGGAAGGGAAAAAGAAAGCATAGAAAATAAAGGAAAGAGTGAAGCAGAATGAGAAGGAGAAGGAAATACAGTGGCATTATATCAATTACTAATGGGGATTTGGTATTCGTCTGTCTGAAGCCGAAACTAAACTATTGCTTCTATATATGAAGCCCAAACTATATTATAACTATATTTCAATGCTAAATTCAGAGAGGTGTAGTGTAGTATCTGTTCTGTTGTCATAATACCATCCTTCCACGGATTACCTCATCCTTTCTTTTTGGAGAGGGATAGTGTAGTATCCGTTCTATTGTCATGAAACCATTCTCTCAGGCATTATTTCATCCTTCGGGAAATGTCAGTGTTTTATTAATTACAAGTCCAATGTTAATAAATTCTTGTGTAGCCGTCCCATTTAATAATCAAATTCTGACCATTTCACCCATCGTCTCCAATCCTCTCAAAGTATTGTTCATCACCAACTGACAATCTCATTAACCCTTATCCTTCGGTCATTCCTGAGCGGTGACTCATTAGTAAAAATAAAAAAAAAAATTTAAATCTATTTTTCTTTCTTTCGTCTTACCTCACCTACTACACAGGAGTAAGCTTTAAAGTCTTTGTGGAACCCAACGTTTAAAGTTTTATAACGAAGGTTAATAATCTGTTTAGGAAAACTTTATTAAAAGATGTTAGTGGTGTCTTTTCTGGATGAGTTATCCGACGTAGCCAGGTGCTTCAGCTAGTACTGAAATAATATAATTGTATGATTTGATAAAGAGAGAATTTCCTGTGAAGTTACAAGTATCTTTCATTGAACTTGGTTTCTTTCCAAGATCATTGGCTCTTATATTTTTATGGCCTTTTGATTCCTCTATTTCGTTTCTTCAAGAAAAGTAGAGTAATTTCTCTTTTTCTCTTCTCATTCCGTATTCTTGTTATTGCTTTTTTTTTCTTTTTTACACATTTGAAATGAAAGTGAAGTGCCTCCATTCTTACAAGAAGACAAAAAGAAAATGTTTATTTTTATTATTTTTGGTAAAAGCCAAAATATAACAAAAAGAAAATGCCCACCTCACTTTGTAAATAAAATGGAGTAGGCTTTTTATTTCTTTTTATTACAAGAATAACTTCTGCAGCTGATCGGCTGCATCTCTTTGAGAGAGGTTGGTCAGTGCAAAGACCCGATTCCAAGCAAAGTGGACCGATCATAGACGGCAAATCGCCAGTACAACAGAAGGAGGAGTTTTAAAAACATCAAAATAAATAAAATAAAAAAGATGCCACAACTTCGGAAAAAAAAGCGCTATCAGAAAAATTCACTTTCCAAGAAAAATAAAGAAAATCCAAAAGCAAAGTGTCAGCCTCGTACAATGTAGTAAAGTTGTAAGTTATTCTGTAGAGAAAGATGTCAAGAAATGTCAAGCATAATTTTTATACTTTTTATACTTTTTGGCTACACTGATAGGGGCGGGGGTATATGCAACTGTGTGTAATTATACTTACATGTTGTATTTCTGCTGTGCTTAAAAGAATAACGACAAACCATGACGTATAAAAATAAAATAATATTTTTTAATTGTCAGTGGTGGTGAACGAGTGGGTGAATGAGGAAAGAGGACACACAGTAATTGGTGATGTGGAAGCAGTGGTTAGCAGAAAGGATCATAGCAAGAATTCTGACTGTGTCCGCACAACGAAATTCGGGGAGAAACTGAAAAAAAAAGTGTGTCAAAATGCAGACAAGGCAATGTAGACCTTGGCAAGAGAGATGAGTGTCAGAGTGGCGACTATAAAGAAAACGTTGAATGAGAATCTACACTACTCCTCATACAAGAGTTGCAAGGGTTAACTACTCACCATCAAGACTCAAGAGAATCGCCTTACAAAAGCCAAGAACCTTCTCAATGAGGTTAAGCACTTGGTCAAGCCAAGGATTCTCTGGTGCTTCTCAAGACTGGTTGCACAACGAATATCTAGTCTACAATGTGCACAAAGTTCCGCGCATCATGAAGACCAAGTTCCCTCACTATACTGCATTTTGGATGTTACCTGCAAAGGCCACGTCATGCCACCCAACGTCTTCAAAAACTTTGTGATATGGTTTAAAATGAATTGGATTTTTATATTCTCTCTTGTTTATTTTCATTTCAAATATTTATTTAGTTAATTCATAGAACTTATATTGAGTTTCTGTCCACTGTTGTCAAGCGCTGGGTGGGGAGGTGGGCTATAAGAAGACCATACATGTGACAACAGGTCTCAGCTCTATGTAACACCTCCAAGTAAACCCAAAAGTAGCTGTCTGAGGACCTCCATAACTTCACCAGTCCTGATATCTGGCCCCCAACTCGCCTAATTGCAACTCTATGGACTAATATGTATGGGTGCAGTTCAGAAAAACACCAACCGTACCGTCTGCAACACCAAGGAGTAGATGGTATTCAGGTATCTCTCAAAGTATAACGTGAAAACAGTATGCTTCAGGCTCAGGTCCTGCCTGGAAGCCATGGTGAAGGATCAGGGCGACATCTTCGAGTAAGCTGTATTCGACAAAATGTTAAATTTTGAGAATGCATCAATTATTGGCTCAGATATAACATTTTGTTTTCACTTCCACAAATTGTCAAATTTGTCTCAAAGGCCTTTTGGCTAGAATTGAAGTATAGTATCTGTTCTGATGCTACACTTCATCTGTTCTGTCCTCTATCAGTGAAAGAGATATCCTTGTAGACTGAAGCAATTCTAATTTTTGTACCAATTTTTTAGGAGCCGGATTTTCTCTACATTAAACACCGACCTTGTGTCTAACTCTGCCCTCGTGGGGAGGCAACTACATAAATTGGGACCCTGTATATAGACTAATGAAAACACCTGCTAATGTTTTCTAATTATAAAGTAATATGTTTCTGACAAACCTATGTTTCTCATTTCTGTTTACTCGTCATCTTCTACTATTTCCTCAATTTTGTTTCGAGGTGTAGTACATTACTTCCTTCTTCCTTCCTCGGAATCACTTTTGTATCCAAAATTTAAATGCGACCAATAAAAAGTTAGCACACATTTCAAAACTATTTTATGTGAACTTACAAATCCAAGAAATATTATTTTCAGCCAATCATATTCGCTCTTGAATTTTGTTGCAACTATTTCGGTGATAAAATAACAGTAAGTTAATTAAGTTCCAGCTATAATTTCTACAGAGTATTTTGCTAGAAACAAAGTGTATTAATTCTTAAACAACTGATAGCAGTCTCGTAAAGATAGAATCAGATATATTTGAATGAATATTGATATAACTTTCATATCATATATATATATATATATATATATATATATATATATATATATTAGTGTTGTGGGGTACAAATCACCCCTATTGTAGAACTAATGGAAGCAACCATCTATAATAAATACCATGGTTGCAAAGACTCAAACAGAGCACACTCCTATCATGTGAGTGTCCACGTGTGGTATCTGTTCCGATGGATACTACACCCTATAGACCGGTGTTGTCTTGGCCTTCAGGGCATGATTCCGCCGGTCTATGGGTCTGTCCTGTGCAGTTCTAGGAGGTCCACCCTCCCAGGCTTTGCCTCTCCTCTTTGGGGAGGAGTAAGTTGATAGCTTACTGCCTGAGGCGCCCCTACCGGGGAATGCCGACGGGGCTGTCCAGGCAATTTTTAATGGCTAAAGCGCTCACGTTCTCGGGCGCTGGCTTTTCAAATCCCACTTTCCGACCTTGTGTCACATACTCCTATAGTGGGTAGGTGTTAAATATCGAGGACATTCCTATTCATGTGAGAGTCCTCGTACTACGTGTGGTATCTGTTCCGATGGATACTACACCCTATAGACCGGTGTTGTCTTGGCCTTCGGGGCATGATTCCGCCGGTCTATGGGTCTGTCCTGTGCAGTTCTAGGAGGTCCACCCTCCCAGGCTTTGCCTCTCCTCTTTAGGGAGGAGTAAGTTGATAGCTTACTGCCTGAGGCGCCCTTACCGGGGAATGCCGACGGGGCTGTCCAGGCAATTTTTAATGGCTAAAGCTCTCACCTTCTCGGGCGCTGGCTTTTCAAATCCCACTTTCCGACCTTGTGTCACATACTCCTATAGTGGGTAGGTGTTAAATATAGAGGACATTCCTATTCATGTTTTACCACATGGTAGGAATCCGGTCATCTCCTACCACATTTAGTGGCGTTACTGTATTGCTATGAATAAATACATTGTATATTTTAACCTGTCACAATTTGTGGTTGTTATCTTTGTGACCCCTAGCACGGGTCTACAACACTGGCGACGAGAAATTTAGTAAAGAACATACGTGAGGATTTTGATTTTATACCAGTCACGAATACTGGCTACCAAGATTACTCAAGAAAGTTACGGGATCATTCGACAAAAAACTGAATAACGAAAATTCGGGCAAGGATTTACTTGAAAAAAAAAAAAAAAAAAAAAACGTCAAACAACAAAAGACGTCGTCAAAAAAGTCTTATCTGCTGTTGGAAAAAAAAAGCCACAAGAAGCCTAAACTACGAGTTAAAACGGAACTCATAAATGGCGTGGATTTACGACAACTGAAAGAAAAAAAAAAAAAAAAACGACTCAAAGTTTCAGTAAGTACAAAAAAAAATTGTTCGTTCTAAAAAGATTGTCTTAAAAAGGCATTAGCATTGAAAAAACAAAATTTAAAAGTTACGTCGGATTTTTCCGATTAAAATAAATTTTTCTCTGACTGACTGGCACGTTGAAAAAAAAAACACTTTCGACAAGCGGGTACGGCATAACACTTTGTGTTAATGAGAAAATATGATATTCTGTTACGCACTTAAAGCGGAAATTATGGCCAATATTTAAATAAATGCTATGAACTCTTTTTTTTTCACAAAATGCGATCTGGTCAGCCATTGATACATTTCGCTATGCTCCTGAGGAAGACCTAACGTTTGAAGTATACTTCAGAAGATTTGAAGACTTATTCAAGATTGATTGTGGTTCATGGACGGATCAAAAGAAGGTTCGTTTATTACTACGGAAGTTGGGTGCATCCGAACATAACAAATTCGTGGATTATATTTTGCCAAGAAAAACCAACGAATTGTCGTTTGACGAGGCAGTCAAACTGTTAATGGAGTTATACTGTCCAAAGACAAGCCTTTTCCATAAAAGATGGAAATGTATGAATATTACACATAAGGAAAATCAGGATTATACGACTTTTGCGTCTATAGTTAATAAAAACTGTGACGACTTCAAGTTGTCATCATTAACGGCAGATAATTTTAGATGCCTAATATTCACACAAGGTTTGATAGCCACAAAAGACGCCGATATAAGACGTCGTGCTCTAAATAAACTGGAATTAGAACCTGATTTTACGCTTCAGAAACTGGCTGAAGATTGTCAACGGTTCGTGGCAGTGAAACAAGATTCCCGAAACATAGAGGAAGCAGGTATCGCTAACATTAAAAAGATACGCTCCAAAAATAAAGGACACTCACCCGCCAGCTATTACCAACCAAGAGGCAAAAAGAACCCTTCACAAAATTATCAGGATAGACAAAAGCCTAGGACCCCTTGTAGTAAATGTGGAGGACCTCATGGGTACAATGCATGTTGGTACCATTAGAAAATAATGTGTGACCTATACAAACGAGCAGCGCACAAGGTCTCATATTGCAGAGCAAAAGTAGGAAAAAAGAACTACATAAAAACTGCAAAAAGGGACCCATCACCAACAGAGAACATAAGGAAATATGTTACGGTGAGAATCGGAAATAGAGAAATAAATCTGCAACTCGATTCGGGGTCGGATATATCGATTATAAATGTTCACACGTGGAAGAAATTAGGTAAGCCCACGATGATGAAGACGAATAAAATCGCAAGATCGGTAACTGGTGAAAAGATACATTTTGAAGGTGAATTAATTATTAATGTTTCACTAAAAAGAAAGACAAAAAAGTTAAAAGTATTCGTTCTTAGGAACACATCAAATTTATTTGGATCTGACTGGATCCAAGAATTTGAATTATGGGACTCGCCAATGAGTGATTTTTGTCAAAAAGTCGAAAATTTAACGGCCGAAGCCGACAAACTAAAAAAGGATCTAAAAACATCTTTTCCAAGTGTTTTTTCTGAAAAGCTTGGATGCTGCACGAAAATAAAAGCGAGATTCGAATTGCTGGATGAAGCAAAACCAATATTCAAAAAACCACGTAGTGTACCGTTCGCTTCAAGAGAAAAAATTGAAGAAGAATTGGAAAGACTAGTTAACACAGGGATTTTGACCCATATTAACTATAGTGAGTGGGCAGCCCCCACCGTATACATAAAAAAAAAATCAAAAGAAATCAGAGTATGCGCAGATTTCTCTACCGGATTGAATGCATCGCTCAAGGACCACCACTATCCGTTACCAAACCCAGAGGAAGTATTCGCTAAGTTAAATGGCGGAAAAATCTTTTCCAAAATAGACTTAAGCGAGGCGTATCTACAGATACCAGTAGAAGACGATAGTTCAAAACTTTTGTGTATCTCAACACACATAGGTCTTTTTAAATTCAATAGATTAGCATTTGGGATAAAAGTAGCACCTGCTATTTTCCAACAGATAATTGACACTTTGCTAAGCGGTTTGGATTTTTCAATAGGCTATCTGGACGATATTCTCATACGTAGTCAAAATGTTGAACAACATAGAGATCATGTATTTCAAGTGTTTGACAGAATAAAAGAATACGGCTTCACTTTGAAGGAGGCAAAATGTGAATTTTTTTTGGAACAAATAAAATACCTGGGTCATATATTAAATAAGGACGGGAGAAAACCCGACCGGATAGGTCCACAGCAATAAAAGACATGCCAGAGCCTCAAAATGTAACTACATTGCAAAGTTTTTTAGGGCTCGTTAACTATTATCAAACTTTTATTAAGAATATGCATAAATTGCGCGCGCCTTTGAATGAACTATTAAAAAAGGACAAAAAATGGAACTGGACGCCAGAGTGCCAGTCGGCATTTAAGCAGTTAAAAGATGTACTAACATCAGATTTATTTCTGATTCATTTCAATCCAGAACAAGAGATTATTGTCGCAACCGACGCAAGTGCTTATGGAATAGGGGCATGCATTCTACATAAAATGCCAGATGGGTCCACTAAACCGATCGCCCATGCGTCGAGAACCTTACTGCCAGCCGAGAAGAATTATTCCCAAATTGAGAAGGAAGCACTGGGGATCATATTCGGAGTTACAAAATTCCACCGTTTTTTACATGGTCGAAAATTCAAACTACAAACTGATCACAAGCCGCTTATAACCATTTTCGGTTCAAAAAAAGGGATACCAACTTACTCAGCCAACAGACTGCAAAGATGGGCGACCATCCTGCTAAATTACGATTTCAGTATGGAATTTCTTGCATCTGCGAAGTTAGGTCACGCTGACGGATTGTCGCGATTAATCCAGAAATCAAGGGAACCGCTGGAGGACACAGTAATAGCGTCACTACAAAGTGAAAAGGACTATACACAAATACTGTGCAATACGATCAGGGAATTACCAGTGACTTTGAAAGATATAATAAGGGAGGCTGAAGAAGATAGTTTCATCAAAGAAACGAAACAAAAAATGCAATCAGATGAATCGGCGGCGGAAGTTTATTCTATGTGCAATGAGGTACTGTTGTACCGAGAAAGGGTGGTAATCCAAGCCACGCTGAGGAAAAAAATTTTAAAGGATTTTCATACGGGGCACCCTGGGGCTACTAGAATGAAGAGCCTCATGAGGTCCTACGTTTACTGGAAGAGCATGGACACTGATATTGAAGACATGGTAAAGTCGTGTAAGGGATGCGTATTGGCTGCAAAAGCGCCCCCAATACAATTTAGCCCGTGGCCTAAAGCTGACCATCCATGGTCAAGGATACACGTGGACTTTGCAGGTCCATTGGAGGGAAACTATTACTTAATAGTTGTTGATAGCTTTTCAAAATGGCCTGAGGTATTTAGATGCAAGAGTCCAACAACGGATTTTACAATCAGTGCTCTTCACGAATTGTATGCTAGGTTTGGTGTAGTCGATTGTTTGGTGTCGGACAATGGTACGCAATTCACGTCAGCAGATTTTAAAAGTTTCTGCGAGGATTTCCAGGTCAACCACATAACAACGCCAACCTATCATCCTCGATCGAACGGTCAGGCAGAGAGGTTCGTGGACACGCTAAAAAGAGCCCTGAAAAAAGCTAAAGGAACGCCCTCAGAAAAGGCGTTACAACAGTTTTTACAGGTGTACCGAATTACGCCAAATGAAAGCACTCCATCAAAGATGTCGCCGGCAGAGTTAATGTTTGCGAGGAAAATTAGGCCGGTCTTCGAGAAACTTTTGCCTAAACAGGTAAAACCGCCGAATACTACAGTTCCTAAAAAGAGGTATTTACCTGGGGAAAAGGTATTTTTCCAGGTACATAAAAATAATAGTATGATGTGGGAACTAGGAAAGGTCAAGCAGAGGATCGGGCGGATGGTTTACATAATCGAAGGTCCAAAATTCACTCACAAGAAGCATTTGAACCAAATTCGGAAACGTGTCACTGATGACGACAGACAACCTCCTGTTGAACAAGAAGTAATGGACCATATATATGACACGTTCGACCTGGTAACACCACAGGCAGCCGAACAACGCCGGTCTTCCAGAAAAAGAAAAAGGATCGATCCCATAGAGATCAATCCCAGGAAAAAGAGCTATACGATCATTCCAGGGGAATGAAAAGCTCGGGAGGGGGGTGTTGTGGGGTACAAATCACCCCTATTGAAGAACTAATGGAAGCAACCATCTATAATAAATACCATGGTTGCAAAGACTCAAACAGATGACATTCCTATTCATGTGTTACCGCATGGTAGGAATCCGGTCATCTCCTACCACATTTAGTGGCGTTACTGTATTGCTATGAATAAATACATTGTATATTTTAACCTGTCACAATTTGTGGTCGTTATCTTTGTGACCCCTAGCACGGGTCTACAACAATTAGCCTGACGATTCCCTACACGGATGAAATGCGGAAGCCTCTGTGTAGCTTAATTGCCATAAATATATTTTCATAACTTACTATATATATATATATATCTGTGTAAAAATATATGTTTGTGCATATTATATAGTCCAAACTACTCAAGGTAAAAGCTTGATGATTGTTAACCTTTAACAACAGAGTATTAATGTTATTAATTCATCTCATTGATTATTCTGGCATTTCACCTGGGTAATATCATATATATTTTTCATGGCTAAAAAAGAAAATGGTTGCCTGAATAAGACGTAAATATCCATGTTTTCCCCGTGAGAACTAGATTCAATGTAAATTGCTTGTTTTGTGAATTTTTCTGTTTGCTGCCTTACAATATATTTCATTCTGTTTTCCAAAGAACAGTGTGGATGAAAGATCCTGAATTGACATAAATGTTTGGTTGTTCATTTATGTGCTAAACGATTCGTCAAAATGCACCGAAGTTTTTGGATTTGGAAAAAAATGGATGAAAATTTGGCTACTAGAATTTAGCGTGATGTATATAGTCTTGGAAGTTTCTCAACCATTAAAACTATATAAAAAAAATAAATAAAATAACTTTTAGTCCCAAGTCGTTCAGTGGAAAATCACTCATGTAAGTCAATTTATGTTTTACAGTTATTATATTAGTTTGCTTCTAACATTATTTAAGGGATCATCAGTTGTTTACCATGAAAAACTGTTTCGGGAATTTAAAAACGTATATATATATATATATCAAAATGGGAACAGAACCGAATGAAGACATCTTGAACAAACAAAGGGCTAAATATCCTTTCACATAGAGCTATATTAATGATAAATTGTATTTAGCTTAACAATTTACTTCAGTTTCACAGCATTACTGATCTTCAAAAGGATACGTGAGCAATCTGTAACGTCTAGCATTACTCAATATATATATATAATATATATGCATTTTAAAGATTAAAATTATTGTCAAATCAGGTAAAGAAGACCTACAATAGTATCAAAGTTTTTTTACAGCTGTTTCCAGACGATGTTTATTTTCAGTAATATAATATAACATAAAGTTTGTCTAAAATACGTCTTATTTATGATAGTATTTCTGAAACATCCTTCGTTTGCACAAAAAAACAATAACAATGTCAAAATAAAATTCATCATCGATGAAAACAAAACAGAAATTACAAGAGTATATATGTAATTCAGGAAAGAGACGAGGTGTCACAGTGGTACGTAATTCAGAATTTGCAAGTCATCGGCTCTGGGCAAAGGGACGTCACTCTATTTTACTAAGGTCTTATATATACAGACATATACCACTAAAAATCCGTTGTTATCTTGTTTCTGGTTACTTGTCATCTTGCTTTACCAGGCAATTACCATCAAGAAAATATATATGCATACTAGACCCTCAATGATGCTTTGTGTTTTCTGGGCCGTCTATGTTCTGTTTTATGGATGACGTCATCCTTTTATGACTTAAGTATTTATAACATCATAAAAGATCTCTTACAGATGTCTTGAACCTTTTTTACTAGATGACGTCATCACATGGGACATGGAGATAAACAAACATACAAGATAACAACCAACATCTAGAGTTTTAGTAGTATACAAAACACTTCTGATCTAGACGGTAGGCAACCATTGATCCATAATCCGTTGTCTATCTTTTGTGTTGCAAAGGATATCATAATCCTTTTGTTATTTTAGCATTTATGATGTAATAAACGATATTGCATGTGCCTCCACCCTTTTTAGTGGATGATTTCATATCTTTGTATTCGTGCACAATAGACAACATCACAAATAATCAAACATAGAAGATAACAAGCAACGTCCACAGATAGATTTACTTGAAAATGGATGACGTCAAAGGATGAATGGCAGTTGCCAAAATATTTCTTTATAATAATGAAATGTGCACGCTGTGATTTTGGAACCATGTGTTTGGAGAATTCTTGATTGATTGTTGGCATATACATTAAAGATTAACACAAAATATTTCATATCAAACTTTTATTTGAAAAAATTCATTAAAAAATTGCAATTTTTCGATTCTTGCAATGTTATTTGAAATAATGAGCAGATTTTAAATAATCGTATTAAAATTATAAAAAGGAAATGCTTACAGAACTTAATGCTTTATCTTTAATAAAATAGAACGCTTTTCTGTATTTATTATCAAAATAATTTGTATTTTTAAATGCATTTTAGATGACGATTTTTTTATTCTGTGTCCTAAAAGAATCATAAAATCTCTGAATCTAAAATTCGGTGTTAATTGGGTCTTCATAAGTGCTGTGGCCTTGCAGCCCAGTAATAATCAAGACAAACACAGTGGTATAATTAACAAAATGGATTAACAGAAGTATGTTACAAAAGTATACATCATGAGTCTGGGGCCATGATTGCCATTGATTTCTTCCACTACATTTAGATGTAACTGTATTTATTGTGTCTGGGTAAGTTCATTTCTTCTTGACATAGGTAGATCAGCTTACACCATAACAATAAGATAAAAAAGCTTGACTTGTCCAAAGTTGATATGAAAATAAAAGTGTAAAATCAACGCAGCTTACAGTCATCCACACATAATGTCCCCGCAAATGTATTGAACACATGATATTCATGAATGTTTTTCAAAAGAAATAACTTCTATCAAAACTACCAACTTAAAACTTCACCTGAATATCGTAAATACTTTATATGTCCTATGTATTAGAATAAATAAGTTAAATTGGTAAACAAAATAGAAAGTATAGATGTGGCTGCAGAAGCTTTGGACACAAATCCATAAACAATTTCTTATATATATATATAAAGTAAAGTCAGTCTCTTTCTCAGTTTTGTGTCTTAGAGACTAGCACATACAATCTGATTATGTCTTATATAAAAGTCTTGTTTGAATCAAAGTATGTTATTAAAAATATATTTCCAATCGATTTTATCGATTACATACTTTATCTACATCGATTTTTTCATTCTGCTCAGTGCTATTCAGAGAATAAAGGAAGAGTTTTCCCGTTAGAAGAATTATCTACTCATGCTGCCACTCATAAAAACCGAGAACAAATTTAGTAACCGACATTTTTATAGATTGACTGGTATTATTTTATACTTCAAGCATTTTGGTTAGCTAATCGACATAGATTTAACCAATAGTTTTATTTGTTCCAAATTACAGAATTGGTGGTGAGAGAGGAGAAAGAGTAGAGAGTATTTATTTTGAAACAATGATAGGAAGTTTATCTTTTAAAAAGAATCTTCTATTGTACGCTCAAATGAATAGCTTCACATGGAGCAAAAATTCAAAACAAAGACACAGCTTTGAATTGTGGAATTAGTAAACCTGGAGTTCTTCATGCTTATGAAAATTTTGTGTGGATATGCTTTCATCTGTATATATAAAAACATATTGGATTTGGGGGGATTGAAATGTGAGTTGAAATTAGTTTAACTAACATTAAAAAAATCATAGACATGATACTGATTTGCATTAACAACTCTACAGGCGAAGAAATTCTTTATATTTTAATTATCTACATTTTTATATTGGATAATTCAGCATCGTCTATAAAAGAAGAACTTTTTTTTTCAAACCTAATTTCACTTTAAATAATTTACTTGACTAAAATAGAAAGTTGCAAAAAGCAAAACAAATAAACAATGAAATTTTCGATTTCTTCACTAAAAATTCGGCCATTTTAATTTTTTGCTCATAGTTTTAAAAAATTAGTTACTTTGTGACTCTTTGAAATTTGAAAGAAATTTGGAAGCATTTAAGCTGTTGAATAGAAAGCTATTTCTGGCTTTAAATCCTTAAAAATCCTCATGTAATAAAAGATTGAAACTTTTGGAAGCTATTTACATCGAATCATTTCATGAATAGAGATTAAGATAACATTATCACAAATATTAGTCTTATAATAGTTTGGTTCAATTAATAAGGTAATTAACAAATGATACAGTAATAATTAAATTTAAATTTTAAAATCCTATTTCTGATATATAACAAAATAATGCTATAAGAAAAAGATTAATACTTTGTAAAAGAAAAACCCCAACTTGAAAAGCCTACTTTACAAAAAATGTAAAAGACTCTCAGGCAACGCCGGGTATGTATAGCTAGTTTAATATAAGATTTTCTGTCAAGCAACTCCAATACATTATGCCCTCAGGAGGAAACAATAGTGAGGGTTGAGGACATGCGTTGCATGGAGAGAAATGATATTAGAATGATATGATGGATATTTAATGTGAGTATTAAAGACAGGTTTGGATCTGATGACCTCAGATAAAGATTAAATCTGGACAGTATAAGGAGATGTTTTCAGAACAAAAAACTTCATTGATTTGGTCACATTAAAAGAATGGATGAGAGTTCTTGGGTTAGTAAATGTAGAACAATTGAGGTAGCAGGGTCAGTTAGCAGGAGAAAGACAACATGAGAGGAAGTGATAAGGATGGATTTGAGAGAAAGAGGAATAAATAAATACCTGCCCGGAGATAGGTTAGTTTGAAAGTCAATTTCTAAAATCTGTCCAACACATGCCAGCATGTAAAACAGACGTTAAACTGATGATGATGATGATGATGATGATGATGATGATGATGATGATGATGATGATGATGAGTCTAAAAATGGTTAAAGTTTACAGCCATTAAAAATGGCAGGACTTTGTCAGTGGCATCATCGAGATGTTGCTCTAATGTATTAAAATTAACCAGAGTTGGATGAAAAGTGTAAGTCCTGATAAAATGAAGGAGATGTGTTGCTTGGAATCACCTTTCAGTGGCCAATTACTCCATCCTTGTTATCAAAGTCCAAAAATATCACTTAGTAAGATACAATTTAGTTGTGTACCATATCGTTTTCGAGGTGGAGTCTTGTTTCCATTCATAACAAGATCAGGTTACTCATTGAGCTTGCATGATGTTGAAAAACCTGAAACGAGCGATGAAGCCAGCACGTCACTAAGGACTCATCTCAAACATCTTCAAAATGCACTTTTCAATATATATAACAAGCAAATCGTCAGTGTACCATACTTTGGGAACGGCAGGTGGTCAGTGTACCATATTTTCCCAACATTTGATTGTTAATGAATAGTACCATGTAGATAGTTCCTTGATGGTTTCCTAGGCCCTTTGGCTAGGAGCAAATGTAGTATCTGTTCTGATACTACATTTCATCTATTCTGTCCTCAGTCAGTGAATGATAAATTATTCTAGACTGAGGAAATCTTTGTCCGAATCTAGAATGGCCATTTTTGATTTTTTTTCTGAGGGAAGCTAAGTCAAATACACTCACAGTTGATATCACAAATCCGGCCCTTTTCTCGTTAATGTTATTTCTATTTTCTCCAAACAATTCGAAAGTAGAAACAAAAAAATTCTCAAAGTGCTTTCATTCTCCTTAGACAGTCACTACTTGGTTCCATCAGGCAAAACATAAAGAATTGTTAAAAACTTCAGATAGATTTATCTTCATCAGTAGAGCAACGGCATCTACTCATGAGAAAGTTTGAACTTGTTAAAAATAGAAGATACGTCTTCTTTGTTATTATTTAAGATAAGAATAAGATAAAAACTGAAAGTGTTGAGCAATGATCAAATGGGGGAACAGAGGGAGAGGATCTAAAATAAAACACAATGCTGAAATTCCATCCATCAACGTTTTTTGTTGTTTTTAAATTGCTTTTCAAAGGCAAAGGTTTATAAGGCAGAGAAGAAGATATAAAATCTATCTTCTTTAAAAAGTAAGGAATAGTCTACAACAAAAAGTAAAGCAAAAAAAAAGCCAACAAACTAAACTGCAACAACAAATCTCAAGAAAAAGTCATTAAGATTGAAAGAAAGAAAGATTCTGCAAGTGGAGATAAGAAAATGAAAAAGAACATGGAATTAAAAGCTAGAATAAATAGTGTGTGAGAAGTTGATATGCTGTTAAAAAAAACTTTAACCGAAACTTTTGTAATGATGAAGATGAAAGAATATTTCCGCATTCTATGAATAACTGTTTGGTGCCAATTCTTCTTCTCTTTATCTAGTATAATAAAGGGAGTCTATCTTCCTTTACCCAAACGAAACCAAGCAGACATTTGACGAGAAGAGATGTGAATTAAGAGCTTCCTCAAACCTGTAACCAATTAAAAGGAAAAGGAAACTGCAAGCAAAAGTAAGAATTGTGAATGAAGACCAGGAGAGAGATCACGCAGCAAAACAGAAGGATCTTATAAGCGAGAGTGAGAAGCAAGATTGGCAAAGCGAGAATGAGAAGCGAGACCTGCGGAGCAAGAATAAGATGCGAGACTTGCGGAGCAAGAAGGGTAATGCGAGACTTGCGGAGCAAGAAGGGAGATGCGAGACCTGCGGAGCAAGAAGGGAGAAGCGAGACTTGCGGAGCAAGAAGGGAGATGCGAGACTTGCGGAGCAAGAAGGGAGATGCGAGACCTGCGGAGCAAGAAGGGAGAAGCAAAACTTGCGGAGCAAGAAGGGAGAAGCAAGACCTGCGGAGCAAGAAGGGAGAAGCGAGACCTGCGGAGCAAGAAGGGAGAAGCGAGACCTGCGGAGCAAGAAGGGAAAAGCAAGACCTGCGGAGCAAGAAGGGAGAAGCGAGACCTGCGGAGCAAGAAGGGAGAAGCAAGACCTGCGGAGCAAGAAGGGAGAAGCGAGACCTGCGGAAAAAGAAGGGAGAGCGAGACCTGCAGAGCGAGAAGGGAGAAGCGAGACCTGCAGAGCGAGAAGGGAGCAGCAAGACTTGTGGAGCAAGAAGGGAGAAGCGAGACCTGCGGAGAAAGAAGGGAGAAGCGAGACCTGCGGAGCAAGAAGGGAGATGCGAGACCTGCAGAGTGAGAAGAAAGCAAAAAACGAGAGTGTGTGAGTAAAACTGTCAAGAGAGACCATTTGAGCAAAAATGAGATGAGTTTACTTATGACTGAAAATTGGATTTTGTGAGCAAACAAGAAAATATATCCTGTGAATAAAAATCGTTATAATATAAATTTTTTAAAATGCTTATGAGTGAGAGAAGAGAGATTTTGTAAAACACGATCCTGCCAGACCTTATGACTGAAAGTATAAACCAGAAGATTTAGCTGAAACGCCAGCTGAAGAAACATTTCTGCTTTAGCGTATTGTTTTCAAAAGATGCTTTATTATTTAGTTTGGGTGTTTTTCATGTAGTCATGTTTAGTCTAGGCACTAATATGAAACACTGGATAACAATGTCAGAAAGGTCAGACAGGTACACTAAATAAATAACTTCAGACAGAAACAGTAAATGCAAAGCTTTAGGTATAAATAGCAGCATGTTTTTTTCTTTTTGTAGTTTATTTCATCTGGGCAGAAAAAATAATATGGTGGTTTATCTAGAATCTTAAACAAGAATTTATCTAAAGTTGTTTTTTTCAATTGTTGCTTTGTTTTAGAGAAAGATACTATTTACATTATTTTGATATAGAAGCCATATTGATATACTGATATGCAAGTCATCTCGATATGCTAATATACAAGATACTAATATACAACTCATTGGAGATATATTCAAATATGTTATCTTAATATATAAAGATTTGTTAGTTAAATATCTGACTCATCTTAGCATATTATCATGATATATTATATACGTCATCTAGATGTATTTATTATCATCAAAGATACTTATGTTTACTCAACTTGAATATTTCTAACTTTGACCAATGCGATATGGTTTAAGATCAAACTTCATGTCCAATTTGCATGTTTATATTCTCTCGAAGGTTTATTCAGTTAATTCATAGACTTATTTGAAGTCAAATCTCAAACACTTGTTCATTACATCTGATTTCTGATTGACTGTAAATTTCAAGTTAACCCTTGCCCATCTAATGGGGATCGAAATCTCGACTCATCTTACATTTGAACAGAGATTTCATATTTTGCCTCATTAAATTGTACTCAACATCTGACTTCCAATATTTGAAGCAATATCTTGAACTTTTAATGACAAAGATTTTCAGTTTTGAGATTCAAATAGTAAAATTCAGTTTACAAACAATTAATTGACCTTGTTTTTTTATGCAAGACTAGCAGAGAAACCAAACAATGCCCGGGAATAATAACTATGAACTTGAAAGTGTGGGGCAACTGTTTACTATAGATTTTTTTACTTTTTATCATATACTAACTGGAAGACCCAACGTTGCTCGGGATTGAATGAGGATCAGTACTATGTACTTTTTCACTATGCTCATAACACCATATTACTTTCTTTGCTTTTACTTCCCCTCACCCTCCAGTTCAGTCCCCTAATATAGTCGGAAGAAGCTGAAATGTTAGACAACTATCTGAATTAATGTCTTATAGATATGGTTTCAATTTTATTCAAATCAGATATATGTATTTTAAGTTTTAAGGGGTTTTGGTCCCAATGGGTAACTTAGAGGTTGAACCATGTAGAGAGTAACAGAGATTCGGGACCAGTTCCCTTGTCTTTTCTATAGCATTTTATACATATGATATAAATTTCATAAAAATAGAATATATTTGAAGTTTCACGGGGGTTATGCCCTCATAGCCCTCTTAGGGGTATATTTTGAGATTCTGGATACTTACATTGTCTTCCCCGTTAAACTTTACATAAGAATACACTTTTAGATTTTATGTCGATTCTCTAACCTTTCTTTCTATAGAGAATACACAAACACATACACACAGACATTGAGTTTTATATCTTTAGAGTTATATATAAGTCATCTTGATATCTATTATTATACTTAATGTGACTTCATAAACATTTGTTTCCCTAATACTTTTTTCCTATATACTTTACTCACACAAAATACATGCTAAAATATACATTTGTTCTAGGATGTGTTATTTTTGAAAAGATTCTGTTTTCATTGTTCTAATTCGCCATAATTCATAATTAACTTGACAAGTCACCCATCTATCTTAGCTATCGATGTATTTCTCTAGCCCCCTCTCACTTTGTATTTTATTCAACCACTCTAATATTTTTTAATGTCTCCGTCGGCATTTTGAGAAAGACTGACTTCTTTCTCAGCATGTCCATCTAATTTACATCCGTGTATCTGTACACACCACAAACGTGTATGTAAATTATATGAGAAAAGTCTCTTTACTACTATATTATTATTATTATTATAATAATAATAATAATAATAATAATAATAATAATAATAATAATAATAATAATAGAAGTAAAGGGACTTATTATTTTTAGTTATGCAAGAAGATATGTCACAGTTTATGTATTTTCGAATGAAATCAAAGAATAGTGGTAGTGGTCCGACGGCTCACGGATACATCTAGTACTGATATAAATTAAATCTTGATATATATATATATATATATATATATATATATATATATATATTATAAGTAATATGCAAGGAGTGTCTAAAAAGTATCCGACCTTAAACAAGAAAAAACATTTCAAATACATGACGGGGTTAGGACGCTAATCCCCTTCAAAGTAGGCCCATTGGGCTTGCACATACTTAGCCCACCGATCCATCCACTGCCGGAAACACCTCTGGAAGTCTTCTTTTGGAATGGTGTTTATCTCCGCCGTCGCGTTCCCCATTATCTCTTCTCTAGTCTCAAAACGGTAACCTTTCAGTGGTATCTTTAATTTCCAAAAACAACTAGAAGTCACAATGAGCCATGTCTGGAGAGTAGGAAGATTGGTGAACGATTGGAATTTCATGTTTGGCCAAGAAATGTTGGCTCAATTTGGATGCTGTGCGGGGCATTGGCGTGATGCAGTTGCCAGTTTTTCGCTGTCAACATGTCTGGTATTTTGTGCCGAACTGCAGAGAACATCTTGATAGTACTCCTTTGTCACTGTTTGTCCTTCCAGTGCGTATTCGTGATGCACAATTCCACAGATATCAAAGAAGACAGTGAGCATTACCTTGATTTTGCTTCGCACCGTACGCACTGTTTTTGGCCTTGGAGATGTTTTTTTGTTTCTGGGTCGTACCCGTACACTCACGATTCATCTCTAGTTATCACGGTGTTCAGAAACCAAAGATCAGTGTTGGTGTTTTCTAGAAGGTCCTGTGCAACTTGAAAACAGATATCCTTTTGTTCCTGTGACAACAACTTGGGCACAAATTTTGCAACCAATCATCACGCAAAATTGCATGTGTCGAATCTTTACCTACTCCGATTTCTTGGGCGATCTCCTGCACGGTTGAACGACGATCATCCATCACCAAATTTCGCACCCTCTCAACAACAGCTTCACTCCGAGCAGTTTGAGGCCTGTCAAAACGCTGCTCACTCTTCGCTGATGTGCGACTGTTTTTGAATCAGTTGAACCACTCCTTAATTTATGTTACACCCATCGCATCTGCTTCCAAACACCTGCTGAATCTTACGAATTTTTTTTAATTTCAGGAATCAGAATCGAAGTCAGGGTTCAAGCATTTTGATTCCAGTCTCCACGGCCCTTGTTAAATCGTTTGAACATTTCAGAATTTTTCTCTCCTCCTTTGAGAAAAACATCTTTATACAGGCAGAAATACTTTATAAAAAAGATGCATGTCTTGCGGGAACTATAACATTTCAAATTAATTATCATAAGTGCTTTTTTTTATTTTATAATCAAGTGCCTTTAGAATAAATTGTTTTTAAAAGAAAATCTAAAAAAATGTTTATTTTAATCGATTTTCCCTAAAATTTCTCCTCGTTAATTCTTGATTTTTTATTTTGTTTTAGATTTTTTTTTTCTGATGAGATAATGAAAAAAATAGCTCTACACGTTAAAGTTCTGTTTTGTTGATGTATATATATATATATATATATATATATATATATATATATATCTATATATATCCACAATCAGAAATAATACAGCAGACCACACACACACTATGACAGCCACAGAAAAATCCTAGATTCGAGTGTCACCCTCCTATGCACGGTTAAGTAAGACACATCCGAACTCAAGATTTGAAAACAATGATTAGGCTTTCGAATCCTGGGTTAGGTCGTTTCCAACTGAATCTAGAACTTCCTATCTGTGGCTGTTATTGTGTATGTGAGATCTGATTGTGAAAATAACAATTATATGAATAACTCATATTCAATTCATTGTATGCATATATATATATATAAATGGAGAGATAATAAAGATAACATTTTCTTTTAAATTATCCTATCTTTAAAATTCAATGCTCAATATACAAGATAGAGCAATAATAGAATTAAATGACTGATGCGAATAAAAATTGAAAAAAGAACGATATTTATTGAATCATCAAGTAGTTTAAACAAGGAATATATAAATAAACTTTATAAACAATGCTTTCTAACCGAGGACAACAACCATATTATTCAAATAGCACCGCCATGTGCCGTCCGAAAAAAAAAGACTCTCATTCGTTCATTTACATCGAACTGATAACACCAAAAAAAACAAGATGAGATCTAAAAGAAAAAATAAAAAAAATAAAAGGTATTTTTATATATCTTTATTTAATTCTGATGAAGAAGTATATCTTCGAAAATTCAATTGAAAAAAAAAGTTAATAAAACTAAAATGCATTGTATGGCGTTCAAATTGCTTGTTATTTTTAATAACTAATATTTCCATATAAACAATGCTTTCTAACCGAGGACAACAACCATATTATATATATATATATATATATATATATATATATATATATATACAAAGCTCTCGCAAGATAGAGCACTTTAAGTTAAGTTGACAGCAAGCCGTCATTCTGCGTAATGCATAACTCTGGGCCCAACCTATTGAGTTCTTTTGACTGCTTGCTGGATAGCCGCCGTGTTTGCTATTTAGATGTTAATTTACTTCGCATTTCTAGACAATGCATGGTTGTGCATTGGTACACGCATCAGCTACTGAGTCAAACATGGCTTTCGTATCGTGTTCAAACTGTGTTACCGGCAGGAATTGTCTCCTCCCATACTGACGATTGCAGTTTTGGCATGAAACACATGTGTAAGAGATTTATTTTGAAAAGAATATTTTTTTATAAATAATTATATATATATATGTATATATATATATATAAGAGAGGGAGAGAGATGTATCTTTATTGCATTTTAATTAAATGTCATCTTTAATGCTTTAAGTTTAGGCAAGAAAAGTTCATGATAAACTTTGATGAAAAAAAAACGTGGGAGAAAGAAATCCGAAAAACAGACTACTTTGCAAAAGGACAGTTTCAGGTGTGTGTTATTCCTGTAAATTTTTTATGCAGTGAATGAAAATATCTTAATACGATTCATACAATTCCAAAACTGACATTTAAAATGACTTCAACACAAAAGCACATAGAATGATGGACATAATGTAGTATTTGTTCGGTGACAATTCATCTGAAGACCTGAAGATGAATTTCATGGCTACTTTCTAGAACAGACTGTCTTTTGGAATCTGCTGTCACTATTCATTATCAGATAAAAACGAAAACAAACCAAACAACAAAACCATACTACAGTTCTTTGTGTATTACGACTCCATTCCACAAAACGCATTGTACTCGAGTCTGATTTAAAATGAAAGGTTGAAAACTTGAAATAAACATAGTAATAAATAACTAAGATATCCTTTGTAAAAGGAAGAAGAATTAAACTTTTATCTAAACACAGCTTTATTGACAAATATAAGTAGGACGCAAAAGTTTGACATATTCCAAGAAAACAGTTTTATTCAAAGTATTAATTTGCACAAAGAACAAATATTAAAAAATGCGTGCATACATTAAATAGAACACTGGCTTTCAGGCTTGTATATGTAAAGGTTATCACAATGGTGAAGTCTAAGGATCTCTCTCTTTCTCTCTCAAGAAGTTTGTAGATTAATAACTGACCATCATAAAAGTGAAACGGGATATCAAAATATTTCCAATGAACTAAATATTATTAGTTAATATAATTCGAGCCACCATTTAAAAATCAGAGGCAACATAGGTTGACAATGGATAAGACACAAAAAGCAAACAATTGTAAACTACGTCAATGAGCAACTTAGAACTGGTAGGATCTTGCAACATTGCTCTAAACGACATCATCAAGTTGGTTGTGGACACCACTGAGGTTCCATTAATTTTAGGGCATGGCGATGGAAAGTACGTCAATGAGCAACTTAGAACTGGTAGGATCTTGCAACATTGCTCTAAACGACATCATCAAGTTGGTTCTGGACACCACTGAGGTTCCATGATTTTAGGGCATGGCGATGGAAAGTATGTCAATGAGCAACTTAGAACTGGTAGGATCTTGCAACATTGCTCTAAACGACATCATCAAGTTGGTTCTGGACACCACTGAGGTTCCATGATTTTAGGGCATGGCGATGGAAAGTATGTCAATGAGCAACTTAGAACTGGTAGGATCTTGCAACATTGCTCTAAACGACATCATCAAGTTGGTTGTGGACACCACTGAGGTTCCATTAATTTTAGGGCATGGCGATGGAAAGTACGTCAATGAGCAACTTAGAACTGGTAGGATCTTGCAACATTGCTCTAAACGACATCATCAAGTTGGTTGTGGACACCACTGAGGTTCCATTAATTTTAGGGCATGGCGATGGAAAGTACGTCAATGAGCAACTTAGAACTGGTAGGATCTTGCAACATTGCTCTAAACGACATCATCAAGTTGGTTGTGGACACCACTGAGGTTCCATTAATTTTAGGGCATGGCGATGGAAAGTACGTCAATGAGCAACTTAGAACTGGTAGGATCTTGCAACATTGCTCTAAACGACATCATCAAGTTGGTTCTGGACACCACTGAGGTTCCATGATTTTAGGGCATGGCGATGGAAAGTATGTCAATGAGCAACTTAGAACTGGTAGGATCTTGCAACATTGCTCTAAACGACATCATCAAGTTGGTTCTGGACACCACTGAGGTTCCATTAATTTTAGGGCATGGCGATGGAAAGTACGTCAATGAGCAACTTAGAACTGGTAGGATCTTGCAACATTGCTCTAAACGACATCATCAAGTTGGTTCTGGACACCACTGAGGTTCCATGATTTTAGGGCATGGCGATGGAAAGTATGTCAATGAGCAACTTAGAACTGGTAGGATCTTGCAACATTGCTCTAAACGACATCATCAAGTTGGTTCTGGACACCACTGAGGTTCCATGATTTTAGGGCATGGCGATGGAAAGTATGTCAATGAGCAACTTAGAACTGGTAGGATCTTGCAACATTGCTCTAAACGGCATCATCAAGTTGGTTCTGGACACCACTGAGGTTCCATTAATTTTAGGGCATGGCGATGGAAAGTACGTCAATGAGCAACTTAGAACTGGTAGGATCTTGCAACATTGCTCTAAACGACATCATCAAGTTGGTTGTGGACACCACTGAGGTTCCATGATTTTAGGGCATGGCGATGGAAAGTATGTCAATGAGCAACTTAGAACTGGTAGGATCTTGCAACATTGCTCTAAACGACATCATCAAGTTGGTTCTGGACACCACTGAGGTTCCATGATTTTAGGGCATGGCGATGGAAAGTATGTCAATGAGCAACTTAGAACTGGTAGGATCTTGCAACATTGCTCTAAACGACATCATCAAGTTGGTTGTGGACACCACTGAGGTTCCATTAATTTTAGGGCATGGCGATGGAAAGTACGTCAATGAGCAACTTAGAACTGGTAGGATCTTGCAACATTGCTCTAAACGACATCATCAAGTTGGTTCTGGACACCACTGAGGTTCCATGATTTTAGGGCATGGCGATGGAAAGTATGTCAATGAGCAACTTAGAACTGGTAGGATCTTGCAACATTGCTCTAAACGACATCATCAAGTTGGTTCTGGACACCACTGAGGTTCCATTAATTTTAGGGCATGGCGATGGAAAGTACGTCAATGAGCAACTTAGAACTGGTAGGATCTTGCAACATTGCTCTAAACGACATCATCAAGTTGGTTGTGGACACCACTGAGGTTCCATGATTTTAGGGCATGGCGATGGAAAGTATGTCAATGAGCAACTTAGAACTGGTAGGATCTTGCAACATTGCTCTAAACGACATCATCAAGTTGGTTCTGGACACCACTGAGGTTCCATGATTTTAGGGCATGGCGATGGAAAGTATGTCAATGAGCAACTTAGAACTGGTAGGATCTTGCAACATTGCTCTAAACGACATCATCAAGTTGGTTGTGGACACCACTGAGGTTCCATTAATTTTAAGGCATGGCGATGGAAAGTACGTCAATGAGCAACTTAGAACTGGTAGGATCTTGCAACATTGCTCTAAACGACATCATCAAGTTGGTTCTGGACACCACTGAGGTTCCATGATTTTAGGGCATGGCGATGGAAAGTATGTCAATGAGCAACTTAGAACTGGTAGGATCTTGCAACATTGCTCTAAACGACATCATCAAGTTGGTTCTGGACACCACTGAGGTTCCATTAATTTTAGGGCATGGCGATGGAAAGTACGTCAATGAGAACTTAGAACTGGTAGGATCTTGCAACATTGCTCTAAACGACATCATCAAATTGGTTCTGGACACCACTGAGGTTCCATGATTTTAGGGCATGGCGATGGAAAGTATGTCAATGAGCAACTTAGAACTGGTAGGATCTTGCAACATTGCTCTAAACGACATCATCAAGTTGGTTCTGGACACCACTGAGGTTCCATGATTTTAGGGCATGGCGATGGAAAGTATGTCAATGAGCAACTTAGAACTGGTAGGATCTTGCAACATTGCTCTAAACGACATCATCAAGTTGGTTCTGGACACCACTGAGGTTCCATTAATTTTAGGGCATGGCGATGAAAAGTACGTCAATGAGCAACTTAGAACTGGTAGGATCTTGCAACATTGCTCTAAACGACATCATCAAGTTGGTTCTGGACACCACTGGGGTTCCATTAATTTTAGGGCATGGCGATGGAAAGTACGTCAATGAGCAACTTAGAACTGGTAGGATCTTGCAACATTGCTCTAAACGACATCATCAAGTTGGTTCTGGACACCACTGAGGTTCCATGATTTTAGGGCATGGCGATGGAAAGTATGTCAATGAGCAACTTAGAACTGGTAGGATCTTGCAACATTGCTCTAAACGACATCATCAAGTTGGTTCTGGACACCACTGAGGTTCCATTAATTTTAGGGCATGGCGATGGAAAGTACGTCAATGAGCAACTTAGAACTGGTAGGATCTTGCAACATTGCTCTAAACGACATCATCAAATTGGTTCTGGACACCACTGAGGTTCCATGATTTTAGGGCATGGCGATGGAAAGTATGTCAATGAGCAACTTAGAACTGGTAGGATCTTGCAACATTGCTCTAAACGACATCATCAAGTTGGTTCTGGACACCACTGAGGTTCCATGATTTTAGGGCATGGCGATGGAAAGTATGTCAATGAGCAACTTAGAACTGGTAGGATCTTGCAACATTGCTCTAAACGACATCATCAAGTTGGTTCTGGACACCACTGAGGTTCCATTAATTTTAGGGCATGGCGATGAAAAGTACGTCAATGAGCAACTTAGAACTGGTAGGATCTTGCAACATTGCTCTAAACGACATCATCAAGTTGGTTCTGGACACCACTGGGGTTCCATTAATTTTAGGGCATGGCGATGGAAAGTACGTCAATGAGCAACTTAGAACTGGTAGGATCTTGCAACATTGCTCTAAACGACATCATCAAGTTGGTTCTGGACACCACTGAGGTTCCATGATTTTAGGGCATGGCGATGGAAAGTATGTCAATGAGCAACTTAGAACTGGTAGGATCTTGCAACATTGCTCTAAACGACATCATCAAGTTGGTTCTGGACACCACTGAGGTTCCATGATTTTAGGGCATGGCGATGGAAAGTATGTCAATGAGCAACTTAGAACTGGTAGGATCTTGCAACATTGCTCTAAACGACATCATCAAGTTGGTTCTGGACACCACTGAGGTTCCATTAATTTTAGGGCATGGCGATGGAAAGTACGTCAATGAGCAACTTAGAACTGGTAGGATCTTGCAACATTGCTCTAAACGACATCATCAAGTTGGTTCTGGACACCACTGAGGTTCCATGATTTTAGGGCATGGCGATGGAAAGTACGTCAATGAGCAACTTAGAACTGGTAGGATCTTGCAACATTGCTCTAAACGACATCATCAAGTTGGTTCTGGACACCACTGAGGTTCCATTAATTTTAGGGCATGGCGATGGAAAGTACGTCAATTAGCAACTTAGAACTGGTAGGATCTTGCAACATTGCTCTAAACGACATCATCAAGTTGGTTCTGGACACCACTGAGGTTCCATTAATTTTAGGGCATGGCGATGGAAAGTACGTCAATGAGCAACTTAGAACTTGGAGGATGTTGCAACATTGCTCTAAACGACATCATCAAGTTGGTTCTGGACACCACTGAGGTTCCATTAATTTTAGGGCATGGCGATGGAAAGTACGTCAATGAGCAACTTAGAACTGGTAGGATCTAGCAACATTGCTCTAAACGACATCATCAAGTTGGTTCTGGACACCACTGAGGTTCCATTAATTTTAGGGCATGGCGATGGAAAGTACGTCAATGAGCAACTTAGAACTGGTAGAATCTTGCAACATTGCTCTAAACGACATCATCAAGTTGGTTCTGGACACCACTGAGGTTCCATTAATTTTAGGGCATGGCGATGGAAAGTACGTCAATGAGCAACTTAGAACTGGTAGGATCTTGCAACATTGCTCTAAACGACATCATCAAGTTGGTTCTGGACACCACTGAGGTTCCATTAATTTTAGGGCATGGCGATGGAAAGTACGTCAATGAGCAACTTAGAACTGGTAGGATCTTGCAACATTGCTCTAAACGACATCATCAAGTTGGTTCTGGACACCACTGAGGTTCCATTAATTTTAGGGCATGGCGATGGAAAGTACGTCAATGAGCAACTTAGAACTGGTAGGATCTTGCAACATTGCTCTAAACGACATCATCAAGTTGGTTCTGGACACCACTGAGGTTCCATTAATTTTAGGGCATGGCGATGGAAAGTACGTCAATGAGCAACTTAGAACTGGTAGGATCTTGCAACATTGCTCTAAACGACATCATCAAGTTGGTTCTGGACACCACTGAGGTTCCATTAATTTTAGGGCATGGCGATGGAAAGTACGTCAATGAGCAACTTAGAACTGGTAGGATCTTGCAACATTGCTCTAAACGACATCATCAAGTTGGTTCTGGACACCACTGAGGTTCCATTAATTTTAGGGCATGGCGATGGAAAGTACGTCAATGAGCAACTTAGAACTGGTAGGATCTTGCAACATTGCTCTAAACGACATCATCAAGTTGGTTCTGGACACCACTGAGGTTCCATTAATTTTAGGGCATGGCGATGGAAAGTACGTCAATGAGCAACTTAGAACTGGTAGAATCTTGCAACATTGCTCTAAACGACATCATCAAGTTGGTTCTGGACACCACTGAGGTTCCATTAATTTTAGGGCATGGCGATGGAAAGTACATCAATGAGCAACTTAGAACTGGTAGGATCTTGCAACATTGCTCTAAACGACATCATCAAGTTGGTTCTGGACACCACTGAGGTTCCATTAATTTTAGGGCATGGCGATGGAAAGTACGTCAATGAGCAACTTAGAACTGGTAGAATCTTGCAACATTGCTCTAAACGACATCATCAAGTTGGTTCTGGACACCACTGAGGTTCCATTAATTTTAGGGCATGGCGATGGAAAGTACGTCAATGAGCAACTTAGAACTGGTAGGATCTTGCAACATTGTTCTAAACGACATCATCAAGTTGGTTCTGGACACCACTGAGGTTCCATTAATTTTAGGGCATGTTAGATTAGACCATGGCGATGGAAAGCGATCAGACAGAATGATAGTTTTCCCATACAGCGAAGGAATGTTATTAAGTGTGGGATGCAGCAATTCTATTTCCCATAGTAACATCGTCATGTCCAACACAGCTCCAGAGACTATTGCACAAACGCTGAAAGAAAAGAAACAAGCTAATTACTACCAACTGATGGAGCAATATGATTCTGTGCCAGTGTCTGTCTCAACCTCCGGAATTCATCGGATTCAGGGTGACTGAGCAATGTAATGAGCTTCATAAAACATCATGACTATTTGAACATGTATCAATAATGAGATTTTGAAGCAGCACTATGCACATTGGCCCACTAACTCATAAGAGCAATTTGCAGCACTTAGGGGTATGTGCATATAATGACTCAAAAGATTGTACAATGTATATATGAATTAGATGAAAAAAATAATAAGTACTTTTATTTTTATATAAGAAAAATAAATAATAATAAATTAATATTCATAAATTAATTTTCTATATATTTTCCAGCATTGTCTATTACATAATACCATCTTTTAGCGAATATTATGGGGCAGCAAAGCATGTATAATACAAAGTCAATAAATCATACGAAACATGTACGTTTAATATTGCAAACTGAACAATCCCGCCTTTCTATCTTAAAAAAGAGGGGAACTTGCAATTCGGCAAAGATTGTCATTCAGAAAATAATGACCCATTTCAGAAAACCATATTTATTCAGTAAGACACATTTATTGAGCTTTTTCAACTTGAAAATTTGTTTCAAATGAGCAGACACAGTTGAAACATTAACATTTTGACGTGGGTTTTGTTCACCAATTGCTTTTAAAAGTTTATTGTCTAGAGTTCAATAGCAATCGTTTACCTCATAACCACTACAGAATTTCTGAAATCACCTTCATGCTGTCCGATCACTTATGAACCCTATTCCCCATAATCTGTTGATATTGGCCACTGCTTGAGAAATACTGGAGTTTAGTTTGAACTCCTGTAAGATAAAGTATATGAATTTCTTTTTTTCATCTTCGTTATTAAGGGATTTATATGATTCAAAATTCTATTCTGAAGAAATTATTCTCAATTATTATATAAATTGTGCATAAAATTCTCACTACACCATCTAAATATCTATTATTGTACTAAATGTTAGTCAGTCAACGCTTGTTTCCCAAGGTTTTTTCCTATACAATGTAATAACGTTAAATACATCTCAAAATATACTTTAGTTCTGGGATTGAGTTATGTTTGAAAAAGAGGTTGAAGAGAGTTCGGTAAAGGAGACCAATTATAGGTCTCCTTTGTTTGGATTTTAATGAGCTAGTATGGAGAAGGCGGTGGGGGAGGCGTATATTTATATATTTTGTGATAATAGCAAGCTCTCATTGATAATCAAATCATTTCAATACATCTCTCTATAACTTAACCCTTTTTTTTTCTATTTTTTAAATCCATATTTTTGTTTTTCTCTTACTCTTTAACCTTTTTTCCCGTTTTTTTCATTTTTCACACATTTTGTCCGCCACGGCTTTTCATTTTCATGAATTGCTCTTTAAAAACCTAATATGTGACAAATTAGCAGACCTATCCCTCATTCTTTCTCATTAATCTTTGGGTTCTAACATCCATTGTATCAATTTCATGCCCACCCAATTTGTTTACCTTTGCCATCTTCTCTGCCTATTCTTCCCTCTTGTCACCTTTCCCCCTCCCCCACCGCCTTCTCCATACTAGCTTATTAGGTGTGATAGTAAAAGACTGAAAGAAAATAAATAAAAATATAAACAGAAGAATAAGAAACATAGAAGAATGTGTCACCCACTTATCATATTCCAACATCACTTAATGTCTTCTCATATGGTCCAATCAGATCATTCTTCCCTCATCCCATGTGTGTGCCTTCAAAATAAAATAATTTCCATATCTTCATTTTATGAAGACGTTCACCAGGAACGAAACCGGTCAAAAAATCTCTTGTTCTTGTTTTTCTCCTGCACTTTAACTTGTTTTCCGTTTGTTATTTTTTCACACACACACACACACACACACACACACATATATATATATATATATATATATATATATATATATATATATATATATATATATATATATATACACACACGTTTTGTAATAGCAATATCCAAGTGGTTTTCTGTTTTATATATGTATGTGGCTCTGTCATATTACTATTTTATGTTATTCATGATGCAAGTCACTTTCTATGGCTTTATCTGAGAAATTTATCCGGAAAAAAATTGAAAAGAAAAAAAAGCTAAGTTGAGACACAAGAGAAAACGAAAGGAAGCCATCTTTTTGCAGATAACTGAGACAAGAGGTTCTTCTTCTTCTTAAATTGCGTCTCAAGTTCACTTTGAATAGAGATTCGTAAACTAGCAATTCTGGAAATACCAAACTGTCAAAGACTTTGACTAGAGAATTTGAACAGCTCTATCTGTATATCTTTAGATTCTTTGTCGCATCTCTATCAGAGGCTAGTCCGTTTGTACCTCGGTCATTTGGTCACAATTCAGTTCGAAATGAAATATTAATCACTAAACATACAAATTGAATTGATACATCTTAACTTCAAGTGCATCACAGCATATCTAACAGGCTTTGTGTGTCAGTTGGTATTTAAGCTCATGATTAAAATGTTCGTCAGTCTGTCATACTTCCAGTTGAGGTAACATCTAAAAATCTTCATCACTAAGCATGCAAATTGAAGCTAGATCGACAGCATGTCGGTTGGTTTGTCACACTTAAGATTAAAATAGAATTTCCATCGCTAAGTGAACAGATTAAATGGTAACTTCTGATTGTAGATGTGTCTATCTCTATAGCAGGCTCTATTTGTCGGTCAGTCTGTCACTGTTAACAGATAAGATTTCAAACTTAAGTTTGAAATCTTATTTTCATTGTTTTGTTATGCTTAAGTTTGAAATAAACTTTTTGTTCATCGGACATGCTTAAATTTGAGATAAGCGTGTCTACCAACCAAAAGACTACCTCAAACTTAAGCGTGTCCGACCAACAAAAAGCATACCTCAAAGTTGAGCGTGTCTGGTCAACAAAATGGTTACGTTCGAAATGGCATTTCGTTGGTCAAACACGTTTTTCATCGCAAAATGTGCGAATTGGATGGATGTGTCTGAAGTATACTTGTTGTTTTTTAAGAGTTTGCCAAAGAAATATCGACAAGAATCAACTTTCAAAATTTACCAAAGAAAACTACGGAAAAGAAGTTGATGTTGTTAATATTTTCCTTTGAGCCTGTGAATGTTATTAATGATCACTATACATGTATATATATATATAATGTATATATATATATATATATATATATATATATATATATATAATGTATATATATATATATATATATATATATATATATATATATATATATATATATATATAATGTATATATATATATATATATATGTATATATATATATATATATATATATATATATATATATACTATATATATATCCTCTGTCACAGGAGGATTGATCAACCCTTAATGCACTTTCCATCTCCATCTGCGAGCCTAATCCTATTTTCATTTCTACTTTCCTGCATCCATCTTGCTAGATTTCTGACAGTCAAACTTCTTTTATGTCTATTTTTGACAAGGGGAGGCGTCTCCTGAAATATCAAATAATTTCCAATCATCCAGACACTATACACAGTTAATTCCATACTTGTTGTTTCTTATGTAAGATTGAAAAGAAAAATAAATAGATAATTGTAAGATCTTACCTTCGATTGTTTATTTTTGTTCTTTTCAGCTTCTCATCAATCAAGCTCTCTGCATTGCCTTAAGCCTTCTTAATACCTTTATTACAATTACCAGCCATGCTTCAAGCAAACTACCATTCTCTCTTATCACTATATATATACATATATAATTATTTAATATTTTCCTTTGAGCCTCGAGATGATAAATACCTTCCTCACACACACACACAGATATTTCTATTATGTAATAGCTGGTAATTTTCTCTCCAAATAGCAATTTTCCCTCCAGTAGCAGGTCTTATCTATATCTTAATGGTAGTAACCACAACCTTCTTTATGAATCTAATAAAGTTTACATAAAAATACAAAATCAAGTGTACAAAGTTTGATAAATAATTTTTTTTAAATCAATCGAGAAATAAGAATCAATAGGATTGTATAAGAAAATATACAAAGGAAAATGACCTAGCTGTTATTAATTATCACTATATATAGAGAGAGATATGATTATTTATATTTATACAGAAATGTACAAAATCTGCGACACTGGCATGTCGATGTTATCAATCAACAGCTGTTATAAACTGAGATATCATCAGGCAGAGTTAGAATCCGATCTTTTTTTTCTTCCGGAATAATGATCTGAGGTAAAGATCAGATTTTAACTCCGACTGATGAGATCTCAGTTTATAACAGCTGTTGATTGATATCATCGACATGCCAGTGTCGCAGATTTTGTTCATGTCTGTATAAATAAAAATAATCATATATATAAAAGCTCTGTTTGATATTGAGTACTTTTTATAAGCTTAGTTAAAATTCTTTGGATTTCTATCCTGTGAATGTTTACCATTCCTGGATTATTATTATATACATATATATAATTATTTTAAAATAAATATTTAATTTTTATCCACATGCGTATACGTTTCATCCTTGCAGAATCTTCAGTGTGGAGATATCTGTTCAAACCGGTCACACGATTTGAACCCGAATATAAACTAGCTGTATCTACCCGGCGTTGCTCAGGATCAAAAGAAAAAATGATTGACTTGTTTACGGAGGAATGAAAAGTAATTTTTGTGACTTTAATTTTGTAAACACATTATTTTGTGAAACAGGAATTTTTTTAAAGTTTGTTAAAACAAACTTTTTAAAAATTCCTGTTTCACAAAATACTTTACGTTAATGGATTGTTAGTAAAGAACAATGTATAATTAATGTGAAAACTTGCTTTTAATGTTATATTTAAAAATATAACAGTGTTAGATATATATTTGTGCAGATTTCAAGGGAAATAACTCATGACATGCTGACTTCCGTCTAATGTTTAAGAATATTCTAGGAGTTAGGCAAAGTCTCCACTTTAAAAGTTTTCTTTTCCGGAATAAATATTTTCAGAAATGAACTGATGCAAAATAAAATATAAGTACTCTTATAGATGACGCACCATGTTTCCGTGAATTCGCGTCGTCAACGTTCGGGCAGGTTACAGAAGCGCCCAACAGTTGACGAGGCAGAAACTGCCAAACGCCAAATTGAAGACTGACAGCCGATATATTACAACGAAGAAAACCAACCTATAATGCATATATAAAAGAACGAACACACCATAGCTAAACCACTGTTAATAATTAGATGTTTATTTTTGTTTGTTTTTTGTCAAATAAACCATTGTTAATCAAATGTTTTTAAATAAAATGTTTTTTTTTGTGCACCGGAAAGTTTCAAAAGATGATTTTGTTTGATTTGTTAAGCAAATGCTTTTGTTTTTTGTGCTTTCAATGTTTTTTTTTTCTACATTTTTTTCCAAAAACTCAATTAGTCCTTCACTAGATTCAACGAGCTGACAGAGATTATCGAAATTTGTTTTTTTTCTTGAACGTGATTAATTTCTTCCAAAATTTATCGGCTGCTTGGTTAATAGGTTTATCAACTCCCGGGCGATTAAGAGACTTGCCCGAACGTTGACGATGCGAAGTCACGGAAACATGGTGCATCAGCTATAAGAGTACCAAAATATATTCATGGCAATAACATAGTGGAATAAAGAAACGAAAAAATAGCCTAGTTCTAATCAAGTATCGATATTTCAGACAAATTGCTATTTAAGTCTGACTTCGAAAATCCGGGAATATAACTTAATATATATATATAAATAGTAATAATGCATTTTTTTATAAATAATCACAACATTTTTTTAATTATTGACATGACACAATTATTAGTTAATGTGTGAGAGGCTTTATTAGATGGTCTGAAAGTTTCATTTTTCTGTTCGTCGATTTTCTGTCCCCAGCTCCATAGATAAATTAAATAGATAGTACACTACCCCTCCCACAAAAAAGTAGAGGGTAATTCTGGGAGGATGGTATCGTGAGGAACGAACATATACTATACTGATCCCCCCTCAAAGAGGAAGTAATGCCTGGGAGGAATGTATCATGTTGAATGAAAATAAATTACACTATCCCCTAAAGGAGGAGGTAAAGCCTGGTAGGATCACTCCCCCCCCCCTCAAAGAAGGAAGAAGCAATACCTGGTAGGATAGTATCATGACAACAGAACAGATACTACAATACATCGTCCAAAATAGAGGAGGTAATACCTGGGAGGATCCATCCATAAATGAAGATAATGCCGACAAGTATGGTATCATGGCAACAAAAGATAGTACATTACCCCCCCCCCCCCTCTGGGAAGATGGTTTCATGACACCAGAACAGATACTACATTACCCCTCCCTCAAAGGAGGATGTAATACTTGGGAGGATATACCCCCATTCCCTTAAAAAAAGGAGGAGGTAATTCCTGGGAGGACGGTCTTATGACAACAGAACATATACTACAATACTCACTCACATTAAAAAATAATATAATACTGATAGATTGAATCAGTTTCTTTGTTCATTCATTTAAAAATGTCTTGTCATAAAAACATTTTTTATTGTTCCTTACGCTCCCAGGGATAATGTTAAGTAGATTTGCACATAGAGTGAATGTGGTATTGTGGTGACTGAAACTTGTTTAGAAAATAGACCAAAAGGACGACAGACGACTCCCATCCCTCCCCACTTAATGTTGGCCTTGTGGCACATCTTATTTTATAAAAAAATTGCTTTTGTGAAATTTTTTGTAAAATTTTTTTAATAAATAAATTTGCCTTTTGGCTAAAATCAAAGTGTAGTATCTGTTCTCAGATGTTTTATATCAACGAAACTATTGCATATGTATATAAATAAAAATGCCAATGCGAATTACGAATGTATATTATAGAATATTAATTTATTAGAAACTGTTTAAAAAATATATATGCAAATTAGGAATACCTAAAAATGTTTGTGTGTGTTTGCAGATTTCTATATGTATGACATTACAACAGTTTATGTTGTATCATAGACTTAAATAAGCATAAGCCCTTTTTATAACATAGGATTGGTGAACAAAACTGTCGCATTTATACATTTAGATTGAACAAATTAATTCTATATCGCATAGGAAAGAAACCCGCTATATCTCGGAATGCAACAGCCTTAATTTGAGCTGTAAGTTGAAACCTAAATAAAAAATTATCAGAAACATGTGCATATCAACATGTCTTGTACGAATGGTTCTTCCTGGAGCTGAATTGAAATAGCTTTTAAATATGTATTAAATCTCTTCTATAATTCTCTATATGCATGAATGCAGTTTAATTTAGTTTTTTGTTAACATTCTTGTTTATTCTGTTTATTTTCAGGTAAGTGCTAAACGGATTAATGAAGAAAGGGGGGAAGTACAAGGTTTGTATTGGTTTTGTCAACAGGAAAACAGGCAAGTAAATGAGTTTTATTTATTTACTTATTTTCATCAATTACTTTGCCTTAGTTCAGCCCTTGCTAAAATCCGTCCATGGTTGTTTAGAGGTAAGTCATTAGGCACACAACATACTTTGTAGTAGTAAACTGACTTTTGTCATTCTGGGTAAACTTTTTTCATCATTCAAGGCGATATGTATCAATATACGGTAATCATTACTATTACCAACATGATTGTTTTTTTGTTTTTGTTTTACGGCATATCAACTCTTTTAGGGTTATTTAATGCCAAATCCGGTCATTTTGGTAAAAAGTTTTATGCTTCAAGTTCTTTATATCTTTAAATATTTATTCATGGTGTTTGGTTTGTTTTGTTTTTTTTGTAGAGGAAACATGTTTTTTTGTTTTTTGTGTTTAGCTTTGCAGAACATGATTGAGTTTTGCAAAGAGAAAAGAAAAAACAATAACATCAATGTTTGGTGAATTTTAAGTCAGGAAGCTAGTATCTTCAGACAGCCTGATCTGGTAGCACCAGTGTATTACCGACATAAATTATTTTAAAGGAAATAGCGTTAGGAAATTCGTCAAAAAACATTTATTTTGCTATACCTACTAATTTGTGACTTATTTGAAGTTATTCATTACTAACTGACTAAATTAAGATGGCTACTTCCTCAGATTCGATATTTACGGAACTTAAAATGCTTATAACTTCTATTAAATATGTTTTTAATGCAAATAAGTCACAAATATGTAGATAAAGCAAAATAAATTGTTTTTGACTAATTCCCAAGAGTATTTCCTTTAAAATAATTCATGTCAGTAATAGTAATGATTATCCATGTACTGCTAAGACTCTGTAGATCTTATCCTGCTTGTTTTCACATTGAATGTTTTAGATGGTAAAAAGAAGGGCGAATGAGATGAGAAGTAGGGGAGGACAGGCATAGCAGGAGGGAAATTTGTGGGAGAAGAGGAATAGAGGAAATAGTAGTAGTAGCAGTGTAAGAGAAGAGGGTTACATAAACAAATGACGTAAGTAATGTAAACGACCGTCTGTTTGATCAGTCGCCATGGCAACAACAGTTTTGATTGGATAACGTAAACTTAGTTTTGTTCAGCAGCAGAATTTGAAAATCTTGATCAATCTAAGATACAACTAGAGGTGACTCCACACTCACCAAAGCTCCCAAATTGGGGGCTCATCACTGGATGTAATTTAAGGTCATACACAGGGCCGGACTGGGAGGTAGACAGAGTTTGAGTAGTTGATAGGGTTGGGAAGTAGGTAGACAGAAGAAAATTCAATAAAAGTAACAGTGGCTAGGAAAGATGGATTTCAGAGTGGTGAGGGGACTCGAACATCTTGCACAAGCATGTTCAAGGCAGTATAGAGTCTTGGTGGGGACCATGTTTAATAAAAATGGTTAAAAATAGGGGTGGGACGTAATGGGTGAAAATTTCAGATTCATCCGAGTAGTATTTTTTTGTGTTCATTTATACATAAATAACACTAAACAATCAAACATTTTGAAAATTTTGCAAAATTAAGAAGGTGCAGGCCAAAAATAGCCGTAAGGGCTCCACGGGACTCAAAATCCATCATTTTTCGGTGAAAAAGTGGTTTCATGCGACATTGCAGGTCCTAAAACATCCTCAAAAGCTATGAATGGATATAGATGGTTAACTCTGATATAATACTTTAATTTAGGACCATTTTCAGGCTGTGAAAGGGTTTTCATGAATGTGTTAGGTACGCTGAAGAAAAATTCCTACCAGTAAAATACATAGCCCTGCTGTGCTCGCATACCCTTAATGACAGTAAAAGTGTAAAAATGTGGGAATTTCCTTGCTTTTGTACATTTAGTGTATATGAATTTTCATCTTATCCCTATTAAGGGCATATGATTTCAGTATTCTGGCATTTATCATGGAATGTCACTACTTTTGTAAAGGCTATGCCTCAATACAATGGTCATTTTTAAGGTTTTTTGGAATTTTCTGGAAAACTAAGGTATATGGTAAACTGAAATTAAAATGCCATCAACTAGACCCTAGAACCTCTATCTCTGCCAAAAATCAGCTGAATCCATCAAATAGTTGATGAGATACAGGGTGGCACATACGTACATACGTACGTACACACAGATAACATGATTTCATGATTGAACTTTCTGGATCTCTGGGTTGCCTTGACTAATGATCCTGAAATTCTACATACTTATAGAACCTATCAAATAAAAATTTTGTGCAAAGTTTTAACTAATTTGATTTATTGGTTTTTGAGTTATGATTGATCAAGGAAATGAGATTTCCAGCATAGGCCATTTGTGAGTCTATTAAGGGATAGAGCACTCTCGCACCTCCCTTGATTGATCAGACACTGTCTGCTAAGCCCCAGCCCCTGTCCCGTCATCGTAATGTTGCATCTCTGTGCTTGTTTTACAAGTACTTTAATGGATTCATCTCTAACGAACTTGCTGCTCTAGTGCCTCACTCAATGTAAATACTCCCGACTAACCCTATAATCAGCTAAATCCCACCCCTTCACTGTTGATGTCCCCAGATACCAGAGGGCTTTCTACTTTAATAGCTTCTTTCTTCGAACTGCTAGTCTTTGAAATACCCTCCCTGCTTCCTGTTTCCCTGACTGTACTAACATGCAAAAGTTTAAATGTAATGTGAGTAAACATCTTGCTGTACAACTCCCCATTTAAGATGTCCCTATGGATATGACTCCAAATCTACAGTAGCCCCTTAAGTCTCAGTAGTAATGTGCATTGTTTGGGGTCAATTGAAATAATATATATATATATATATATATTAATTAATTGAATGACATAATAAAATGAGAAATTAATCAGATTTTATTAAAGTTCAAAAGCAAGAAGTGATATTGCGTACTTAACTCATGAGTTTTCAAAGAAAATCTTCTCCTCAGAGGACCATTACCGCAATGACATTACTGCAGGTAATTGGTTTTTTTGATCGGATCTTACTGCATATTTCTACTCCATCACATTTTTTCTATATATACGTCAGACCAGGAAGTTATTGTTTGCACAACTCCTACTATCAGCTCACAAGAACCCTCAATTGGACATTATAATATTCAACACCGAGTGAGTCTTCTGAACTTTTTATATGATTTTGTTTTTTCTATCGTTTTATTAATTTACATACACCCTGAATACACTTTTCACTGTCATCTACTGCATCGATAGCAAGCAAATTTCCAGCCTGGATAACTTTTTTCGTTTTTGAACTACCAATGACTTGGATGAACTGTATAAGTTTTACAAAAAAAATGTGTATTTGATGTTTTATATACTTTTATCTATTTTGTATATATTTTTATACATTTTCAAAGCTTAATTTTATTACCTGCAGTAATGTCATTGCGGCAATGGTCCTCTGAGGAGAAGATTTTCTTTGAAAACTCATGAGTTAAGGACGCAATATTACTTCTTGTTTTTGAACCTTAATAAAATCTGACTAATTTCTCATTTTATTATGTCATTCAATTAATTAATATTATTACTCTATACACTATATTGAGCTTTGTTTTTATCCTGATAGTCTACTGGCTAAATATATTATTTATATCTTTAAAGTATTATCTAACTCTCTCTCTCTCTCTCTCTCTCTCTCTATATATATATATATATATATATATATATATATATATATATATATGGGAAGAGAAGGATGAAGGTAATCCGACGTGATGGGAAAATGAAAAAGGAAAACCAAAAAATGGATGTTTTTTATGTGTACATCAACGTTTCGTCTTCATTTATAAGACTTCATCAGGATGATAATATAGAGAAAAATGTCATGCAAGTACAAACACATGTGGGGTTGACATATTGGGAAAAAGGAAGAAAATATATATATATATATTAATGTGAAATGTTTTGAAAATCAACAATCGTGCAATTTAAATGAAAAGTTCATTTATTTAATTTTTTGTTTTTTGCAAGCTTTCGTTGTAAAACAACTTTGTCAGGCGAGACTGTCTTATAGTTTTTTTCTTCCTCCTCATTAGATGGTATTAACCCCGAGGGGTCGAATCACGATATGAGTAGAAAGAGACGTCAAGTTCTTAAAGATGTTAGGATAAGTGTAGTCCTGGCGATGATATGCGCAGATTGTCGCTTTTTTTAAGTAAGGAAATTGACAACATCTTTGAAGCACGGATTAGAATGTATTAAAGTGAAATATTTTGAAAATCAACAATCGTGCAATTTAAATAAAAATTCATTTATTTAATTGTTTTATTTTGCAAGCTTTCGTTGTAGAACAACTTTGTCAGGTGAGACTACACTTATCCTAACGTCTTTAAGAACTTGGCGTCTCGTTCTGCTCATATCGTGATTCGACCCCTCGGGATTAATACCATCAAAATGAGGAGGAAGAAAAGAAGAAAAAAACTATAAGACAGTCTCGCCTGTTTACAATCATTTAAAAAAAATGTGCATTCTATACAAAAAATTCAGGTAGTTTACTATAAAAAAAATTCTTATCTTCAAAACTGAGATGTAAATATAAAACGTTTGCCAGATGGAGAAATTATCAGAATCAAAAGTAAATTCCTCCACCACCCTAAAAAGAAGATTTAACAATGGTTGTGACAAAATTCAAAGTGTCTCAAGCAGGGCACAAATAGATACCGATTTGATGTAACAAACATCGGTTAATACTGGCTTCCATTACCAATATATTATGGAAAACACAGAATTCTAAGAAAAGAAAAAAAAATAACAACGGGATAAACTAAATAATTGCTGAGAAATGATGTAATTAAATGATACATTTTATCCAAAATTAATTAAATTTATGTGTGTATTAACTAATTTGTTTAAATTTATAAGTGTGTCAAAAAGTAGATGCAGATTTTAATAAATATATATACATATATAATTATTACATTAATAAATGTACATACGTATATGGCATAATAACGTTGACACACCGATTCTCATTAGATCACGAAAGTTAAGCAACTATGAGCCTGATCAGTACTAAATGGGTGACTATTTGGGAATACCAGGTGCTGTATGTGTTCTATGCTTATCTCGGCATTGTTTCCAGTCATCCTGGACTTCTTGCAACTGGAATCAAGCAGTGCCAATCCAAGAGAATTGTGGTTGACTTGTGCAACCCTTGCTTTACAATAACACACGCAGTCACCCTTACAAGGGTTATCCATTGTCTCTCAAGGCTGAATGGAGGTCATAAAATGTACATACACACACGCACACACACACACACACACACACACATATATATAGTCTAAAGAAGCTTTGAGTTATTTTAAACAAAAAGACATAAAAAAAGGAAAATGCAGTTTAAATTCCCAGAGAAACTAACTAAATCCAAAATAGTGTAGACTTAACATTTGTTGGAAAATTCATAAATAAATAATATATAATAGTAAGTAAATAAAATAAAAAGGGGGATTAAGTATCTAACAGTGAAACAAAAGCAGGAGACCTTAACGTAAGCATCTAATATTAACACGGGGATCTTCAGCTGTTTACCATGTAACTGTTTCGGAGATTTAAAAACAGGACAGTTATATGCATGGCTCTCCAATGGTACAGATAAAACTACCATTTCTCCAATAATCAAGTGTCGAAATAATTCAGCTTAAAATGTTACTTATATATACATAAATAAATAATAAAATAATAATAATAATAATAATAATAATAATCATAATAATATACTACCCTTAAGACTACCGTGTGATATGGTAATTTGCATATCAAATACAATTCTTTATAACAATAGTTATAATAATAATAATAATAATAATAATAATAATAATAATAATAATAATAATAATAATAAAATACTATCTAAACACTACACCTACGAACCATTCTACGATATGGTAGCTAGAAATAAAATTATATAGGAATTAAGGTTGCATTAAAAAAAAAAAAAAAAAAAGAAAAAGAAAAAAGAAGCTTTAGTACCTTTGGTACCAGAAAGGCAAATAGATAAGAGGAAGGAAACCTAGCCATACAGATCTAAATACCCAATATATAGTCTAAAGAAGCTTTGAGTTATTTTAAACAAAAAGACATAAAAAAAGGAAAATGCAGTTTAAATTCCCAGAGAAACTAACTAAATCCAAAATAGTGTAGACTATATATATATATATATACATAAACGTAGATATATCCAGACGCAGTCACATACAAAAATATAAATCAATTTTTGAATTTTTTCTTCTATATACTTTAATGACACAAAATAGATGCTAAATTATTCCTTAGTTCTGGCATTGAGTTATGTTTTGAAAAGTAAATTCCATTTTAACTCTTCTAATTAGTTGTAATTTATAATAAATGAACAAGTCACTCATTTCTCACTGAGCTATCTATGTATTTATCTCGCTTTTTCTCACTGTGGATTAAATAAAGCGTTTTGTTCGGAATTCACTCCAGATTCCCGAGTTCAACAGAAATATTCCCGAGTTCGAAAAGATACACCTGAGGAAGGCTGGAGATTACAACAGCCGAAACATTGTGAGGATAACACTCAATATGAGAACAGTAGTCCGAATAATCCAAATTATACAAATTATCAATCCTCATCTCAACAATTCAGAAACCTGATAAATAGTTCTTGCGGCTGTAACCCAACATGTCACAGGTTGTCTAGTATATATATAGGGAGGTGGTGTCTGATCAACACTGCTGGGATGCCATGATAAAGAAATACTGTTTTGTTTTTAAAATCCCGAAACAGCTTTCATGGTAAACAACTGACGATCCCTTATATAAAAAAACATATATAAAAATATATTTATATTAGAGTAAATTCTTGGAAGTTAACTAATATAGTGATTGCAGTAGATTGATTGACTTACTAGACAAAAATCTTTCAACGAAATAAATTTTTTTTTTTTTTTCAGTTTTGAAGATTAAAAAAACTTCCGAGACTCTCTCTCTCTCTCTCTCTCTCTCTCTCTATATATATATATATATATATATATATATATATATATATATATATATATACACATAATGTGTGTCCGTGTGTTGAGGCTTATCTATACCGTTGCTAAAATATTCCAGAAAGTATGCAATTCCTTTTTTTAAGTACTCTATTACATATGTAATATGTGTACAGTAATCCTAATTCTATTCAAAGGCAAACGAAACTGTTGAAGCGCAAATATTAAATTCAATTTAAGATATGCAAACGAGAATAAAGATAATGAATGTGCTTGCAGGAACGCATGTATATAATTACATTGTCATTTTCATTTATTTAGAATCACTTTGCAACTTTGTTATCATCCAGAGATGTGCTGACACTCATCTGGAACCCTTGGGCAAAGAGGTTTATTATCCATCCGTAAGTTTTATAGATAAAGGTGTTTACTTTGCTACTTTAAATTCATAAGATGAAGCCGTCGGCTGGCTTGCTTTACAAGCACAGCCATGTGGAAAACATTCATTCGGAAAATCATTTGTATTGAATTGCATTTAAAATGGAAGAGTTTTTTTTGTTTTTGTTTGTTTATGTAGATGCTTTCACACATCTCCATAACACGCTCTGTCCATCGGTCGACCATCCATCACACTTCAGTTTGTAAATAGCGCTTTCAGTACTAACTGCACACATTGAATGAATACATACTGTAGATGTGACCAAGCGTCTCTATAAGAGGCTCTGTCCATCGGTCCATATTTATTTGCCTCCCCACGAGGTCGGTTTTTAAAGTGGGTAAAATCCAGCTCCTGAAAAAAAGGGCACTTTGGATTGGGACAAAAGTTAAAATTGCCCCAGTCTAGAAGGATTTCTCCTTCACTGACCGACGACAAAAAAGATAAAGTGCAGTATCGGAACAGATATTAGACTTTGCTCCTAGCCAAAAGGATCAGGAATTTATGTCGATCGGTCTCTCACATTTAAATATTGTTTGTCACGTTTAAGTTTGAAATAGTATTTTCATTACTAAACAGGCATGTTGAGAGGACGCATTCTTTTTTTTTTTTAGATATGTCCAAGTATCTTTATAAGAGGTTCGGTCTGTCAGTATGTCTGTCACGCTTAAGTTCGGAATAGCATTTTAATTTCTTAATGCACAAATTGAATTGACTTATCTTAAGAATATCAGTTCTCGCTAAGTTTCCCAGAGCGACTATAGTTACAATTAATAACACTGTCGGGCAAATGGTAACTTGCTAAAAATTGTTTGGATAATTTAATATTAATTATTATATTGATGGTGCTAATTAGAAATGTCAACAGTTTTACGGGTGTTAATTAAAAATATCAACAGTTTTGAGAATAATTCGAAATATCATAGCACCCCTCCTCTCGTCACGTAAGTTTTTTTTACTAAAGGATCACCGTTCATCAATGCCCGACGGCCACTCAAGAATAAGGCTTAATGGTTTGTGTCAGGTGGATTGTTGGACAAACACTTTAAGGATTGCAGATCTTAGTTGGATCTGGGCTGAAATTCTGGTGATACCAGATCAGGCTGCCCTGTGGCTCCCTGAGACGAAATTCACCTACATTGACGTTTTTTTTTTTTTTTTTTTTTTTTTTTTTGTAAAACTTAATTATGTTCTACAAAACCAAAAACAAAAACAACAGCCCCTCTCCCTTTCTCCCTCCCCTTTTTTATTTTATTTTTAGAACTTGAAGCATAAATCTTTTACTATGATGACCGGATTCGGCATTGGATGGCCCAAAAAGGGTTGATATGCCGTAAAACAAAACTACCAAACCAAAAACGATGATTAAACATTTGAAGATATAAAGAACTTGAAGCATAAAAACTTTTACTATAATGACCAGATTCGGCATTAAATAACCCAAAAAGGGTTGATATGCCGTAAAACAAAACTACCAAACCATACCTGGGCTGAAATTGATTACTTAATGGGACGGCTTAACAAGAATTTGTGCCAGTAATTTATGTATACTTATAGGTCAAGGGAGATAACTAAGTATGACTGAGTTATTTGCCCTTCTCGTCTGCTCGAACAGTCTCTTCCATTACATATTGTTTACGTTTGGTTGTGTTTGTATGCTCGAAAATGAAGTCTCTTCGTACCTTCAAACGGTTTCGTGTAATATATACTTATTTATTGGCGTTGTTAATATTGGACTTGAAAACGACCATACTGTAGTCAACTGGGAAGCAGTCCTGTGGTATTGAGTTCCACAATTGGAAAGAAATTCTGCTCATGGAAGTGCTGTTTAGTTTTAGGAACACAGAAGAAGAAAGGAAAATTATTTATAGTGGTTGTAGCTAGACGTGTTTTTGCTAAGAATGTTTTAGTTGAGCAAACCAGATATTGATGCTCAGGTTTTCTTTGAAAATGAGAAATATGAGAAAGATTATCGGTAAATTAAATATATGGAAGAACGAAACAGAATTAGATAGCTGGCAGTTATTAAATTAGTCGTTGTATTGTAAGAATTAGTCAGAATATAGAACTGGGAATATTTGTCATTTGTAATTTTCATCTGCATTATTTTAGAAGAATATATTAAAAAAGCTTCTTTTTTTTTCTTATCCTTTTTAAATGCTTTATTTTATCGAAAGTTTAAATTAAGAAACAGTGTTTGTTTTCCCAGTCTTTGTTTGCTTTGACTTTTTTTAGTTTCCTCTTCTTCTTTCCCACTTCTTGTCTAATAGTAATTGGCCCTCTGTTGGACAACACACTCAAAATGAGGAAAAGTAAAATCATCACTCAAAAAAGATAGAAACTGTTTGCTTTTATGGACCTTTATTGGTTGAACTTATTCTAATCAACAGGGGGGATGGGGGAAGTTGACCACTAAAAGCATCAGTTTCTAAGTAGTGAATTGAGGGTTATGGTTTCGATCCTTGTTTTTTTTTGTTGCTTTTTTTAACATAGTTCACCCCAAAAATGCAAGTTGTCATTGTAGACGTAAGGGGCTACTGAGAATTAGGGTGAGAGTTTTGAGAGTTAATCCTAAATTAGGAGCTGTGCAGCGAGATGCCTGTTCCCATTAGTTTTAAATTTCTGCATGTCAGTACAGTCGAGGAAACAGGGAGCAGAAAGGGAGTTCCAAAGGCTGGCTGCATGAGGAGAGAAGCTATTGTAGAAGGCTCTCCAGCATCTGGGGACCTCCACAGTGAATGGATGGGATTTAACTGATTGTCGGGTTGGTCGAGTGTATTTACGTCAAGGTGGCACCAGAGCAGCAAGTTTATCGGACCACATTCCATTGAAGTACTTGTAAAACAAGCACAAGGATGCAACATTGCGGCGATGGGACAGGGGCTGAAGCTTAGTGGATAGTGAGGGACCTATCAGAGTAGCAACTCTTTTTTGGACCTTGTCTAAGAGGGAGAGACTAGTGGATATGCACAATCCCAAATGTGACAACAATACTCTATGCATGAGCCAATGTGGCTTTTGTTCTGGGCAAAATGTCATTGGCTTATAAAAAGAGGAGTGAGTGAGTATAGAGTATAAACAAACTGAAAGGGAGGGGGTGGCAGACATTGAATTAGTGACTGTAAGAGTATTGATTTACTCCTCTCCAGGAGTTAGGTACAAGGCCAGTTTTTATCTTACTCCCACAAGTAAGATGTGACCCAAGGTAAGAGTAAGAAGCAAAATAGAGCTGCAAATGTATATGCTATTCATAACTTATTTTCATTGTTTTTTTTGTAAAAAAATATAAAGAATGTTTGTTTTTTTCTCATCTTGTTTTTAGTTAATCATATGAATATTATCAAATTAAGTAAAGTTTTTTTTTAAAACATTGGTGTTAATCCTTAATTATTTGTTCACTTAATCTTTTTTGGTAAGTATATTTTAATACTTACTAGTAGCAATACCCATCCCATTAGACCCACTTGGACATTTTGATAAGTGTCAGGAGGCTAGACACCAAAATAAGTCAAAACTGTAAAAGAAAATAGGGCTTCATTATGCAGTTAGAAAATAAACAAAGGAGAGACCACCTAACACGGATGTCCTCTTTGACCACTTGACTAACGAGCTGCACTGTTAGAGAAAGTTGAATTTGCAGAAATAACTCATCCCTCAAGATGACACCCGTTTTAGATGATCCCTCTTTTGGGGGCACAGGTTTGAATCCTGTTTGAGTTTCATTTTTCACTTTATAGTTTTCTTTGTTTATTCCCAGTTCCAGGGACTAAATTAACTGTTTATTTAATGATATTCCATATGCAAACACGAGTGTAAATAAAAAAGAAACATGATAATAATATACTGTTGGAAATAAATTCCAATATTTTATATATATATATATATATATATATATATATATATATATATATATATATATATATATATAGAAAGAGAGAGAGAGAGAGAGAGAGATTTAGATTTTTCACTTATAAAATAGATCATTCAGTGAAGACCGGGGTTGTTCCAATAAAAACAAGCTCGATGATACTCGATTACAGAGTACAGAGCATTTATATGTGATTTTATGAAGGCTTACCAAAGCATTTCTTTCAGGACACCAATGATCATCATTAAAGATATTTTTTCTTACAAATATTATTTATAAATAATATTTGTAAGAAAAAATATCTTTAATGGTGATCATTGGTGTCCTGAAAGGAAAGCTTTGGTAAGCCTTCATAAAATCACATATATATATATATATATATATATATATATATATATATATATATATATTCTTGGTTTAACCACGGGACAGTCGGCATAGGTAGAAGATCATGAGATCATTCCTACAAAATATCATATTCCTAGATTGTGAGCAGACACACATATACAGATAATATAACAAATCTATTAAAGGCGTCTCTAATCACCCATTTTATCAATTTGTAGTACAAAGTAACTGAAGGAAAACCAAGATGTTTATGGGTTGAGAACATCAGATAAACAAAAAACAAACTGAGAACAAAAACAGATGGAAGAGAAAAGAAACCACTGAATGGTAACGGTCTCTCAATCAATGCATGGCGGGAAAATCTTAATAGCATTTAACTTCTGTACTCAAAAGAAATCTTCAAATAAAGCATAGACTCTCCAGAAACAGCGACTGCTGATTTTTTTTACTAATTTTATATACCAAAGAACCCAATTTGCCGATATTTGAAAAGTCTTTCTGCCACTGACAATAAAAATACAGATTGACTGTTAGAAAATTGATATTTAAAAACACATGCTATAGCTTTCTGATACTAATGAGAAAAACATGATATCACTAACTGCCCAAATAGTTGTATGTCAATAGTTTCTTCTCCGGTGATATTTTGTTTACCAAATCCTTACATTTTTAACAAGCAACTGTGGGTCTCTTTTGAGATTGTACCAGTAAACTTTTTCCAAAGTACTAATGTCATTTTTTTCTCTTAGCACCCAAACTTTCCTGGGTACATATTCTTTTCATTTGTCCTTTTTTGATGTTGCGTGTACACTAGTTTGCTAATAGTGAAGATGATAATATCCGGATTTTTGCTTTCACCTATGTACGCTGGGATCATGTGTTGTATCAGTGATAAAGGAAGAAAAACTAAGATTTAAAAATAAGTCCTTAATAATACAGTAAACATAATTGTAGCAAGATTGAAATAAATTTGTAACATTTGTTGAAACTCCTTTCATCTAGCTCTTTTCTTAAAATATATCTGCATAGAGTTCTAACACGGCTGCCTAGATAACTCTCAAACTGAAATATCTTCACGAATTTTTACAATTTTGAACTGAATGAAACACATACATTTCCTATGTCGTATTTCATTCTTTTTTTTCATTTGAAAATCTATGTAAAAAAAGTCAAGAAATACATTATTATTTCCTATTTTATTAAAAGATAGTTATTAAATGTTTATATCATATGTTTGTTTAATCTTTCCCCTTACTAATACAAATGATGATAAAATTGAAATTTATTAAAATCTGAAAGACTTTTCCTATTGTCGTTTGGTAGTAATAGCACTACAGCGATCGGTTTCAGTATTGTAAAATGAAAATGTAGCAGTTTTTGGTGTACATGTGAAAACGAAAAACTGTGGTGTTCAGTGAAGCCATCTCTAATAATGTAGTTTTTTTAAATAACTTTTCTAGCATTATTTAATGCCTAAACACAATACTTATTGCAAACAATTAATTTTATATAATTAACTGAACACAAGGGGGTAAATTGTGAGTTCACATCTTTCTTAACGGCATTAGAGTATAATTGAACATGATAGCTTTGATAGGATTTGAACTCTGCATACACAATTTCATTGTTCACGACGGTATCCATTTGCCACCCTCACTCAACTTCAGTTTATGATATCTAGCAAAATATAAATATGGTCAAATAAAAATGATACATAAACAAATCTTAGTCTCTATAATCGTAGATGTTACATCGACAATATCCAGAGTTAGTGGCATAGTGTCGAACTGGTGAAGACTTGTTCTTGTGCAGTAGTAATGTAAAAGGGTGCAGCCAATCGATATAGGCACTTTTGCGGCCTAAGACTAATAAGGCTGAACGAGCAGTAGCGGGAACATATCTACTTTTGTACCACCAACAGTGTTATTTATATTTATTATTTATATTTTTTATGTTGATCACAGAGATCCATTCCTTATAAATGCACCTGCTGAGAAGGGGATCAGCCTTACGACTGATCTCAAATAGAAGTTAGGAATGAAATCAAAATAGTTATTTGTCACGTCTTTTTCTTATTGATAAGAACCAAGAAGCAGCCTTTAGCATCGACTTCTAACACCCACAACAATGTTCACAATTTCCATGCCTGTTCTACTTTGCAAAAACTTTGCTTCATGAAAAGATCTAAGTTTCTTTAAGAACAGAGGTTTAACCTGAGCTCTAAGATCCACGACATGTATGAATAAGATATTGAAAGAGGCGATTTGGAAGTCTATCACTCGGATTTTAAAGCTCCGTTCCACTTGATGAAACCAACGATCTCTCTGAAGGTTCGATAAAAAAAATAATGCGGCTCACAAAATAACTCGACGTTGTCTCTCACTTCTCTCTTTTGTCCTTTCTTGTTTTCTCACACCAAGTCATCAGATGTCAGACATTAGATAATCTCAGTCAATTCCTTTTGACCAATGAGAACACAGACAATTCCGGGTGAATACCATCTTTATCAAGATGGACTCGCCCACGTCAGTGCAACAACCAGTCAAGCCGTTTCTCATAGGTCGTGAATCTGATCCTTGCTAGAAACCTCTTTGCTTGACATTTTCACACTTTTCAAATTACATGCCAAGCAAAGAAGGATCCTTTTATGACAAGGAGGAAGCAAGTCGGGACCACTTCCACCGCTCGATCCTGGCTCAGGACCATCCCTTCCGCCACAGATATACAGAAGCCTATTAGCCACAAGGTAGGATGCTGAAAGTCAAGAGTGTACATGATTGGTGCAATGGATGCGGTTGCAGATTATGGAATCGTATATGAGGACAGAGTTCCTATTTACTTACCTCCCTAAGAGGGCAGAGTTAGACACAAGTTCGGTTTTAAATGTGGGGAAAATAAGGGGCACTCTGGATTTGGACAAAAATAAAAATTGCCTCTCCCTCACCGACTGACGACAGAACAAATACTACACCCTGAAGGCCGGGAAGAGTTGATCGTGTCAAATTATGCTCTAATACTTTGGGAATTGCATGAATCCTGAAAGTTACCCACAATCATAGGTAAAATAACAACTTTTGTTTTATTAATCGTTGTAATGTGTCGTTTCCAGTAGGTATTGGGTGTCAGAATTAAATAGTCCGTAAAAGGGTTAGTATGCCATAAAACAGAGGAAACAAAATCTTGAAAATTAATTTGTTTTTGTGTGTGCGTGTGTGTATGTGTCGACGGTTGTGGGGGGGGGGGCAGGTTTATGTATTTAACACTTGTTTAACTTTCCAGCCCACAAGCCGCTTCTTGTTTTCTTGATAGACAACTGAAGATTAGATATTTTTTCTTCTTCATCTTCATCGTGTATCGATTCTATCCTCCTCCACACTTCAACCCAGGACCGAAATCAACTGTATCACTTTCATTCCAGTTTGCAAACCCGCTGTTTGGTGGGTGAGGCGTTACGAAGTTGTATATTTGGGCAAATCCAAATGAGATTTTCTTTCCTTTACTCGTTTTCTTCTTTTTTTTCTGCACCCCCCCCCCCCCCCCGCCCCCGTGCCCTTGCCTCCTTTGTTGTATTATTTCAGACATGACCTTTTCAAAACGACTGCCAACACTTCCACTGATACCCACTTTGAACGCTTCACATATCATCACAAATGCTGAGGGGCAGTGCCCAACAACACATACTGCAGATGGGCATGTGAAGATTGCAAATATATACTAATACTAGCTGGAATAACCTTCGCAGGATGGGTTCATACTTCAGAGCAATACAAAATATATATAAATACTAGCAGGCTTACCCGGCGTTTCCTCAGGTTTTGATGGGGGAGGGGGTTACACCCTATGTAACAGTATAGTAAGAACTAAGGAGTAACTTATGGGTACATTTATTTTCAAAGGGTCCATTTTCTCCCCTCAAAAGTAAAGAAAACATAGCACATTAAATTCACTTTTATGTCTACTATTTATGTTCCAGCTTTCATAGCAATCTGTAGTTTTTTTTTTAATTCATGGATACTTTGATTTTCAAAGAAGCGTTCTCTCACCGTTGCATAAAACTAAATATAGCTCACATTACCCGCCGTTATGCCTAAGAGTTATGTTCAAAAATTCATAATGACCGGTTAATTAGTTAATTTTGCGTATCTTTAAAACGATCACAATTTTCTAACATTTTGAATTTTATCATGTAATGATGTTTTAAATCTCATTAAAATTAGAGGGGAAAGAATTGTCAATGGGATTCTATGCTTCCCTGCGGACCTGTTTAAAATAAACAAAGTAAATATGACCCCTTATGGCAATCTGCATAGATAGATCACTTAATAGATTTTTAGTTTGTAGCTCTAATATCCGAAAAGTTATTACAGTCAGACAACTTTCGTCTGTTTTAGAGAGAGATGAGAGATATGTGTCATTGTACCTACTTTTAGGTTATTATGTTGTATAATTAGAGAGGAGGAAGAGACGAAATTTTGTGAGTAATAGCATGGTGAGGGTTAAACAAATAACGGTTGGCCATTTTCCAGCAGTAAGCATGTCAATTTTTCCTCTTTGCCAAAAGCCAACTTTGGAGAGGGAAGGTTTTATTTACTCCTCCCCAGAAGTTAGGCACAAGGCCAGTTTTATCTTACTCCCACAAGTAAGATGTGACCCAAGATCGGGTCGAGAAAGTGGGGTTTGAAAAGCCAGCGCTCGAGAGGTGAGCACTCTGGCCATTTAAAAATTGCCTGGGCAGCCCCGTCGGCATTCCCCAGTAGGGGCGCATCAGACAGTAAGCAATAAACTTACTCCTCCCCAAAGAGGGGAGGCAAAGCCTGGGAGGGTGGACCTCCTAGAACTGCACAGGACAGACGTGCAGTATCCATCGGAACAGATACTACACTTTGATCTTAGCCAAAAGGCGTTATTTAACCCCTACCCACAATAGGAATATGTGACACAAGGTCGGAAAGTGGGATTTGAAAAGCCAGTGCTCGAGAAGGTGAGCACTGTGGCCATTAAAAATTGCCTGGGCAGCCCCGTCGGCATTCCCCGGTAGGGGCGCCTCAGACAGTAAGCAATTAACTTACTCCTCCCCTAAGAGGGGAGGTAAAGCCTGGGAGGGTGGACCTCCTAGAACTGCACAGGACAGATCAGACCCATAGACCGGCAGAAACCAAGCCCCGAAGGCCAAGACAATACCGATCTATGAAGTGCAGTATCCATCGGAACAGATACTACACTTTGATCTTAGCCAAAAGGCCAAGAACAGAGGGAATGTCGGCTGATTAACAATATTGTTTTACCAGATCCTAGCCAGAGGGATGTAACCAGGGGGGATAAACGTTCAGTTAACACACATGTATCCGTAAAGGAGGATTGGGTACCTTAAAGGAAGAATGTGATGTTCGAAAAAGTACCTGAAACCTCTAAAGGGAGGTGTCATTTCTAAAATTAGGTAACCAAGCGAGTACCCGGTAGGATTTTTGTAATTTAACTCTAACAGTTCTTACTTTTAGACAATAAATAAAATTATTCTAATTAGCAATTGATTATTATTTTGAACTCCATTGCATCTATTTGAATGCCACAGTTTAATGGATGGACCTGGGCCATCTATCTTCATTAAATTATGAAATGACTTGATGTCATTATTAAAAGTTAATAGAAAGGCACGATGATGGAATTAAGGAAAATTCAAAGTCGGTAATTTTTATTTGGTAGTCGATTAAAAATTGATTTTAGGAGTGTGGGGGCTATTTTTAAGGAGCTGAAAATATTTGGGTCTAGATGAAACCCCATTATTACATCAGTATTAGGAGTATAAGGTCCCCTCAGATATTTATAAATAAATATTTCTTTTAAATATTTGTTTTAAGATACAAACAAATAATGTAGGATATTTGAAAATTAAATTTTAAAAAGTAAAAAAATATTTTGTATGGATAATTTACATTTCATAAACTATGCAATTTTATGAAGATTTTAAGAAAAAAGTGTATATTATTTTTTTGTTGCCAAAATGATTATATTTCAATGCTTTTGTTATTGTAACGTTCGTAAATGAATTCTATTATTTTTATTACATAGTACAGTTGCTTACAAATAAATAAGGAGTGTCCACTCATCAAGCGCTCAGTGTAAATGTCTGTGACTGAATGCTTCAACGCCAATTTTCACAAAAATGTTTCCATTAAATGTGATGAAACATAAATGGAAAAATCAGATATGATCCAAGGATTAATGAACTTGTTGGCTTATGTTACCAACATTGTAATGAAGTTGGCAAAATGTTTTATTTCTTTGAAGATACTAACTTGATCTAACATAAATTTGCTTCCAATGATGTCCATGTACCAAAAGAATGTTTGGTTCCTGGAGTGACATCCCTCACATCTCTGGATTATTTTAACGTAATCTTCATCTGGCCCTCTTACTCAACAGTATTCTATGACATGATTTTATTAAATAGTGATATTTCTCAAGGATTGATAAAAATGGAGCTCCACTCCTCAACTTTTTCACTAATTATGACGGGACAAAACAGGCAATCAACTCTCTTATGAGGTTTTCAGAATTAATTAGAATTTTACCATTGGTAGATTTAATGGTGGGCAAATTATATGAAACATCAAAATTTGATGTTAAACATTTAGTTAAAAGATGTTGAACCAACATTATTAAAGATACTATGAAAATTCAGGGGGTAACATTGCTAAAAGCAAATGTAAATAAACTACTTCAGGTTTCAACTATTGATTCTCATGATGTAGAAAATATAATTTATCCAAACGACAAACAAAATGTACCCATTGCAACTGCATGCTTATTGAAATTTGTGGATGCGATTATAACAGACAAAATAAATCTCATTTTGTAAAAACTTTACCCAATCAAAGACAACCTAAAGCTTCTTGCTGTAGTGTATGAAGGACTTCTTTGTTTGTATTCATATGTAGAATTCTCCCTTTCTAAACAAATTCTAATGATTTCAAAATCTGCATATTCGCCATTATTCTTATTTCAATTTCCAAACACCTCAGTTATATCATGATATACAATCTACATTTATCGATTCATTGTTTTGCATAACCAACCTTCGAATAAATTGCCCTGATTCTTGTGTATATATTGTCCTTAATGGAACAGATACGGTTGAGCGATTTTTTGGTAATTGTTGCTTCATGTATCAGCACAATACCTTTCATCCTTTTGATTTTGTCTATTGTTTTAATGTCATTTCCAAATGTGACAGTATTCTAATCCGGCATCCTGAATGGGTTTAGGACGTCTTGCACTTGACTATTAAAACATCAAATATTGGACTGGTAATCTTGTCGGCAATGTGAATTTTGTAAAAGGCTGGGAAATTGGATTACTAGAATTTCAGAGAACTGTGTTTGAGGTTGATGCTGATTTTGAAATCAATGCTCTGGAAAATCAGGAGTGACTTTGAAAGAAGCCCAATCAAAGGGCTGGTTTGTGTAAGCTTAACAAAAAATAATTGGTCACAAGAAGAATATGCAGCAGCAGCAGCAGCAACAACAAAGATGGCCACACATGTAACTGATGTGCATGTTCAAGATGAATTGGATTCACTAACTAAACTAATAACCCCAAGATGAAGTGGATTCACTAACTAAACTTATAACCCCAAGAGCCTTACTATATGATTGTATGGTTAAGATGGATAGGGATTGATAGTGTACAAAGCAACTGTACTTAAGAAGTTGACAGCTTTAAATCCTTTACCTCATGATCGACTGAAACGGATTCAGGGTCTAACAACATATCAGGGGCAAGATAGCTAAGTAGATTTAGACAATATTGTCTCTGTTGGTGATGGGTTCGTTATTAATAACAATCATGTACTCAGAGTGTCGAAACATTTAAAAAAATAAATAGGGGCAAAAATAAAATGCAATTCCTTCCACAAGTGCAACTACATATAACGATCAATGTTCAAATTCTTCAAGTAAAAGAATTTGATGATTCTTTATTTTGGGATGGAACTTTCTGTTGAGGTGACAGACATCAATTGACTTAATATATAATCCCAAATATCCATACCACCTCCTTCGTTTAGTAAGGAGTTGGTGTTTGCTATTGGAAATCATACATTCCTTTCAAATCAAATGGAGAAAAAGTACCATGTAATGTCTGCAAGAGGAAAATATTGCTTTCTCAAATTCGCCTTCATATTGCATTCTATAATGTTTATGAGGAAATAAATGTTGCAAGAGAACGGATATGTAGATTTTGTGGAGGAGATGGTGGTATAATATCTCTAAAACAAACATCCCACAAAGGTAGTAAGAGATATCATTTCTCCCAAAAATACTTTATCTATACAAAGGTATTCCTACAAAGGTAATAAAAAAGAATTCATGTACTAACAAAAGAATTGCGTGTCCTATATGTAATTTGGATGCATGGAGCTTTAATCTTGAAGATCATTATGATGTTAATCACAAAAATGAGGCAACAAAAGCTCCATATTCTAATGATGAAGTGAACTTAATTAAAACAATGACCTTCAAATAACAGTGATTATGATGACAAGTGATTATGATCCTCAAGTGTATTTGTAATTGTTATTATTGAGTAATTTTATATTTTAAGCGAAGTTGGAATAGCAGAAATAGAGAACGGATATGTAGATTTTGTGGAGGGAATGGGTGTATAATATCTCTAAACCAAACATCCCACAAAGGTAGTAAGAAACATTATTCACCCCAAAGTCAATGCCGGAGCTATAATCTTGAAGCTCATTATAACATCAGTTACAAAAATGAAGTAGCACCAGCTCCATATTCTAATGAAGTGAACTTAATTAAAACAATGACCTTCAAGTAACAGTGATTATAATGGCATTTCATTCATATTTTGTCGAGTAATTTTATATTTTAAGCAAAGTTGAAATAGGTATATAATTTTTTGTGAAATGAACTTCATAATTATTAAGGAAGTTATTGCTAGAATTTTAAGTTTGTCCAACATATGTTACTTCCCAAATAATTTTGCCATCTTTTAGATTTTTGCATGCAAGAAAATATATTTAAGATTAATTAGAATACAAGTGAATATTTTTAACAGCAATAGTTTTAAGTTTTACCAAATTATTTTTGTTCTCTAAATTTTGACAAAATGTAATTGTACTTAATTACATTTATGGGAAATTGTAATTTCACATTTGTACTAAGTTATACAGAAGGGATTGATTTTGATATTTAAAGTATTTTGTGTACATTTTTGAGTGAATGTGCATATTAGTTATTACTATCATTTTATTTATAAAATCGGGGGACTTATGTTTTGAGGCATGTCCGTCCGTCCGGATTTTTCTCCGCAACCATCCATTTGAAGTTGTAACTTTTGTCAGGTTAGAAAGTGACATTCTCCGATTTTTGAAAATAAATCTGGTTAGCCCCCCCCCCCCAGGGAGTCAAAAGGCCCCGAAATGGCAAAAAATGACATTTTTTGCCCCATAACTTTTCATCCATCCATTCAATTTCTCTGAAACTTGGCCAAAATGTGGAAGCAATTGTTCCTAATAGAAAATAAGTATCGCTGACCTTGGACAAAGTCTGGTTCGCGCTCCCAGGGGGTCAAAAGCCCCCAAAATGGCAAAAAATGGTCCTTTCTCCCAGAACGTTTGATCCATCCGTTCAAATTTTATGAAACTTGGCCAAAATGTAGAGGCAATTGTTCTGGATATAAAATGAGCATCCCTGACCTCAGAAAAATTCTGGTTCGCGTCCCCAGGGGGTCAAAGGGGGGTCAAAAATGCCCCAAATTGTCCAAATTTATTGCATTTTACACTCGCCACATCGAGTCACATACAGAGGGGGACCACGCACGCGTGGCTTGTTCAAAATTACTGTTGTGTCACTAAAGGTTTATGCACACATTTTTAAGCATTTCCCCATTCTGTGCATTTAAAACACAATACTCAAGAAATATGATCTCATTTGAAAATATACTTTATGAAGAATAAAGTGTAAAACCAGACACCATTTAACAGTGTAATTTTTCAAAACAATATTTAATATCAATTGTGTTTTATTTATTCTTAAAATAAATATTTTAGATTGTTTTGTCTCAGTACCATTTTGCTATTTTTCTTTGTTAATTGATGTCTTATTATTCTTTTGTTTTTCATCATTCTATCTGAAAGAAATCACTAAAACGAAAAAAATAGGATAAGAGAGAATAGATATGATGATTGATGTTTGGAGGCAATCTTATCGTTTGCTAGTTTTTCATTGGCTAGAAGTATGGTTTGGTGATTTTACAAATTAAAAAAAAAATAGATATGATGATTGATGTTTGGAGGCAATCTTATCGTTTGCTAGTTTTTCATTGGCTAGAAGTATGGTTTGGTGATTTTACAAATTAAAAAAAAAAATAGATATGATGATTGATGTTTGGAGGCAATCTTATCGTTTGCTAGTTTTTCATTGGCTAGAAGTATGGCTTGGTGATTTTACAAATTAAAAAAAAAGATAGATATGATGATTGATGTTTGGAGGCAATCTTATAGTTTGCTAGTTTTTCATTGGCTAGAAGTATGGCTTGGTGATTTTACAAATTAAAAAAAAAGATAGATATGATGATTGATGTTTGGAGGCAATCTTATTGTTTGCTAGTTTTTCATTGGCTAGAAGTATGGCTTGGTGATTTTACAAATTAAAAAAAAAATAGATATGATGATTGATGTTTGGAGGCAATCTTATCGTTTGCTAGTTTTTCATTGGCTAGAAGTATGGCTTGGTGATTTTACAAATTAAAAAAAAATAGATATGATGATTGATGTTTGGAGGCAATCTTATTGTTTGCTAGTTTTTCATTGGCTAGAAGCATGGCTTGGTGATTTTACAAATTAAAAAAAAATAGATATGGTGATTGATGTTTGGAGGCAATCTTATCGTTTGCTAGTTTTTCATTGGCTAGAAGTATGGCTTGGTGATTTTACAAATTAAAAAAAAAATAGATATGATGATTGATGTTTGGAGGCAATCTTATTGTTTGCTAGTTTTTCATTGGCTAGAAGTATGGCTTGGTGATTTTACAAATTAAAAAAAAATAGATATGATGATTGATGTTTGGAGGCAATCTTATTGTTTGCTAGTTTTTCATTGGCTAGAAGTATGGCTTGGTGATTTTACAAATTAAAAAAAAAATAGATATGATGATTGATGTTTGGAGGCAATCTTATCGTTTGCTAGTTTTTCATTGGCTAGAAGTATGGCTTGGTGATTTTACAAATTAAAAAAAAAGATAGATATGATGATTGATGTTTGGAGGCAATCTTATTGTTTGCTAGTTTTTCATTGGCTAGAAGTATGGCTTGGTGATTTTACAAATTAAAAAAAAAATAGATATGATGATTGATGTTTCGAGGCAATCTTATTGTTTGCTAGTTTTTCATTGGCTAGAAGTATGGCTTGGTGATTTTACAAATTAAAAAAAAAATAGATATGATGATTGATATTTGGAGGCAATCTTATCGTTTGCTAGTTTTTCATTGGCTAGAAGTATGGCTTGATGATTTTACAAATTAAAAAAAAATAGATATGATGATTGATGTTTGGAGGCAATCTTATTGTTTGCTAGTTTTTCATTGGCTAGAAGTATGGCTTGGTGATTTTACAAATTAAAAAAAAAATAGATATGATGATTGATGTTTGGAGGCAATCTTATCGTTTTCTAGTTTTTCATTGGCTAGAAGTATGGCTTGGTGATTTTACAAATTAAAAAAAATATATCCCCCTTCCACCCTGCACTATACATAACTTTTGTACAATTAGCATTTACAGAGTGGAGTGGGGATATAGAAGAGAGACCAAGACCATGATGGTATCTGGTACTAGTTAGGAGTGCTGGGAAGAGGGTCAGAGAAGACATTTAGTGTAAAATGATGTTGGCACCTGGATGAAGGTGAGGTAGGAGGATAGTATCCAAAACTAAACTGCGGAAATTCTCACTAGTACCATACATGTGTACCACCTGTGTTATGACCCCCCCCCCTCCGCCGATATAACATCAATCAAGCTGTGAATTATAAAAACGTGTATCGTATCTTCTTGATATGATTTTGTTGTAATTCACGCATATACATTCCTATAAAGGAACTTGGAATTATGCAGCAGCGATGCTTTGTGTTACAACCAGACACAGATAATCAAAATGACTCTCCTTCTCTCTAAGAGACAAGGCTATGAGACAACATCGGACCAACGAACTTAGTTATTTCCTCTATGTAACAATTAGAACTTAAATTAAATGTAAAGGTGTTATAAATTTCAATATTAACCGACATCGTATAAAATAAGAGTAGGGAGGGGGGGTCAAACGAGATACAGTGAAAGAGGAAAAGAGTTAAAATAGAATTTCTTTTCTAACATAATTCCCAAACTAAGAATATTTTTGTGTTGTTAAAATCTATAGAAAAAAAGGCTTGGGGAAACAAACGTTCATTCACTCAGCTTTAGTAGTAGTAGTAGTAGTAGTATTATTTACTCACCAGGAGTTCTCACACAGGTCATCAGTGATTTGCTCACCGACAACCGATGGTATTCCCTGGAGTCTGAGTGACAAGTCTCCCCAGATTTCCAGTACCCTCCACCTCCCTACGATAGCCACCGCAAATAAATTTGCAGTATCACAACAGCCGTTTACCATTGATTTCTCGCTGGTAAGGACCATTGGTCTTCTCTGGGGTTTGGGTGGCAATAAGCCTCCCCGAGGTCCCAGCAGTCTCTGCACTTCCAGTGGAGGTCTGGTTTGTGCTGTCCCTCCTCGGTCTTCTCATCCTCCTTGACCCTATGCAAATATTTTGTGCGGTGTCAGCCCAGGCTGGTACCATGTTTTTTCGGGGTTTTTTTTAAAATATTTTTTATTTATTTATTTTTTTGGGTGGGGGAGGGGGAACTGATTACTTTTATTTATTTATTTTTTTGTTGGGGGGGAGCTGATTATTTATTATTTATTTATTTTTGAGGGGAGCTGATTATTATTTTTTTTTTTTTGTGGGATGGGAGGTGGGGGTGAGCTTATGGTGTTTCTTGCTATTTCCGTTCATTAATCCATCCCTGTGGTATGTCAGTTGAGGCCACTGTAATCTATTGGGGAGGGGGAGCTTATTAAGTGATGCTTCTTGCATTTTGTGTTTCTTTGTTTGTGGTGTGTTCTTTCGTTAGTTTTGTTTTCTTCCTGTGTTAGATTCCGTATGATCCTTCGTAGCTTATGCGGGTTAGTTTCCACATTCAATAATTTTTCTTAAGATTGGAGCTGTTTTGATCATTGCTGTCCTTTGTATAGTTCCAATGATTCCTTTGATCCCAATTTCTCCCAGTCTTTTTTCCAGGTTTTTGGGGATTGTCCCTAGTGCTCCTACGATTATTGGTATTATACTGACTTTCTTCATGCTCCATATTTCTTTCAGTTCTCTGGCTAGTTCCGTGTATTTGCTTCGTTTTTCTGTTTCTTTGCTTTTCACTCTATGTCCTGCTGGAACGGCGAAGTCTACGATTTTGCAAGATTTTTCCTTCTTGTTGATTAGTATAACATCCGATCTCCTTGCTTGTATTAGTTTGTCTGTTTGTATATCCATATCCCAGATGATTTTGTGTTTTTCGTTTTCTGGTACTGTTTCTGGCTTATGTTTGTACCATTTGTCTGCATATTCGAAATTCAATTGTTTGCACAGTTCCCGATGTACTGCTTTCCCCACACAGTCATGTCTGTTCTTATACTCGTTTTGAGCTAGTTTGCTACATTCACTTATTATATGATTTATTGTTTCGTCTCTTTGTCCACAGAGTCTGCATTTACTGTTTTCCTGAGTTTTATCTATTTTAGCTTTAATGTAGTTTGTCCTGATTGCATTGTTCTGTGCAACCATCAGTAAAGATTCCGTTTCTCTGTTCAAGTGTCCTTTTCTTAGCCATGTCCAGCTATTTTCGTTGGTTTCTTCTCTTGTTAGTCTTCTGAAGTGTCCGTGTAGTTTTTTTTCTTCCCACTTTTCTTTTCTTGCCATTTTGTTTCTGGTTTCGCTGCTTCCCGAGTTGTTCGTTGGGATGGTGTCTCTTGCTGCAGTGATAAGGATTTCCCTGTGTTGAGTTATGTATGTTTCCAGCTCTTTTTTTTAGTCTTCCACACAATCTTCTATATTTACCAGTCCTCTTCCCCCTTCGTTTCTTTTCATGTAGAGTCTGTCCGTATCGTCTTTTGGATGTAGTGCATTGTGCATGGTCATTAATTTTCTGGTCCTCTGGTCCAGATTCCTGAGTTCCTCTTTGGTCCAGCCTATGAATGGTCCAGACTATCTTATTAGTGCTACTGCCCAGGTGTTTATTCCTTTTACTAGATTCCTGCTATATAATTTCGTTTCTAGGAGTTTTCTGGTTCTTCGTAAATATTCTTTTCCAATCTTCTCTTTCATTTCCGTAGATTTGATGGTGTCTGCCTCCAGAACTCCAAGATATTTGTAACTATCCTGTTCGCCTAGCGCCCTCATTTCCTCTTGGGTGGGGAGTTCTACGTTCTCTGTTGTCTCCAGTTTTCCTTTTTTTATATTTCTAGTAGTGCACACTTTTCCATTCCGAATTCCATTTGGATGTCCTGGCTGAAGATTCTGGTCATATTTATCAGCTTTTCCAGTTCCTTTTTGCAAATAGTTTTAGGTCATCCATATACATCAGGTGCTTTACTCTTAGTTCTGTGTCTGTAAACTTGTATCCGGCATCACATTTTCTGAGTATGTAGTTAAGTGGCATCATAGCTATTATAAACACTAGTGGTGATAGGGAGTCTCCTTGGAAGATGCCTCTCTGTATCTTTATCTCAGTCAGCTGTTGTCCTCCGGCTGTCAGTTCCAGTCTCCATATTTCCATTGCTTTCTTAATAAGATTAATCATCCTTTCAGGTATTTTATATATTTTCAAACAGTCAATTATCCATGCTTGAGGGATTCTGTCGTAAGCTTTTTTGTAGTCAATCCATGCCATGGATATGTTCTTTTTCCTGTTTTTTACCTCCTTCAGGATCTTTTGATCGATGTATAGGAGGTCATGCGTCCCTCTTTCCCCTTTACGGCATCCTTTTTGTTTTTCGGGGAGTAGTCCACGTTTGTTTAGGGACTGGTAGATTTGTTCTCTCAGTTGTGCCGTCAGGATTTTCCACATTGTTGGTAAACAGGTAATTGGTCTGTAGTTGCTTGGGGTTGTTCCTTTTTTGGCATCTTTTTGTATAAGCGTTGTCCTTCCTTTGATCATCCACACTGGTATGTCTGTTTTGTGGATGCATCCTCTCATTTTCTGCGCCAGTCTTTCATGTAGGGTCGTGAATTTTTTAAACCAATATGCATGTATTCCATCATGACCTGGTACTTTCCAGTTTGCCATTTTCCTTAGGGTGTCCTTAATGGTTTCTTTAGTAATCTCTGTTTCTGTTCCTTCCTCTATTTCCTGTAGTTCATTTTTCATGTTTTTTAACCACTTGGCATTTTTGTTGCGTGTTTTAGGATTTTCCCATATCTTGCTCCAGAAGTGTTTTGTTTCTGTCGAGTTAGGATGTTCTGATGTTATTCGTTCTCCGTTTACGTTTTTGTAAAACTGGCTTTCATTGTTTTCAAAGGTCCTGTTCTGTTTTTGCTGTTCTGATTTGTATCTATATCGTCTCAGTCTTCCCTCTATTGCTGCTATCTTTTGTTTTAATTCTTCATGTTTCTTATTCATTTTTTCCTTGTCGACCGGATTTCTGCTCTTCCATTCTTTCCTATTTTCTTTCATCCTGTTTACGGTGTAAGCTTCTTTTCGGAGTTTAGTTATCTGGGTTTCCAGTCTGATTTCCCATCCAGGTTTTGTCGGTCCTTTCTTTTGGCCAGGCTTTTTTTTCTTTCTAAGTTTAATACTTACTGATTTTGCCCCCGCATATATCAAGTTGTTTAGGTTTGTGATAATGTCTGTTGGGATGTACGCGAGTACCTTGTTTACTGTCTCGGTTTCAGCTTTCAGCTTCTTCCAATCTTTGTTCCTTAGAGATGGGAGATTTGTTTTGTTCTCAGACATGTATCGTTTGATGTTTTCCACTTCTCTTGTTTCTTCCTCGGTGAGTTCTACTTCGGTGAGTTCTGTAATTTCGTAGACTTCGACCTCTTCCGTTACTGGGTTTATGTTTTGTCTGTCATCTTCCTGGGGGTTTCGTCAGGTGGTGTTTCTTGCTTTGTTCAACTCTTCTGTTTGATTTCCGTCAGTTCCATCTCCGAGAACCATCCTCTCTTGAGGATTTGTTTTGCTTGGTCTGCTATCCTTTGTTCCGTTGTATAGTAGCCAGTAGCAGTGTTCCAAAGATGTTTCAATTGTTTCCGGTAGCCTCTTTCTGTGGGGTGGCGACTTTTGTAGTAGCATTCCATCACTAGTCTGTTTTCCTTTGTGGTCCATTTCTTTCTATATTTTTTAGTTTTTTTTTCATTTCTGCTTTTTGTGTTGGGTCTGTGTTCTTGTCATAACTGGAATTGGAGAGGTTACTTACCTGTTTTTTGTCAGTAGTTTTGTTCCTGAAATCAAAGGAGCCAACATTCGCAAGATACTGACCGGGTCCCCCATGTTGGCCATCAAGGAAGCACCTGCCCATCATGACACTCAGATCTTTCATCTGAGTCCCACGGGTTTCATTGTTATTGTTGTACATTACTCATATGTTGGTGTATGTGGCTACACCGGGCCCAGGTTTAGTTTGCCTGTACGGCTGTCACAGGGATAACGTTTATCTCCTTTTAATGAGGTGGATTGTGCACTATCACACAGAAAAGAAAAAAAAAATTATATATATATATATATATATATATATATATATATATATATATGTGTGTGTGTGTGTGTGTTACTTAACTACATATAAGTTGTAAAGGCTAATCTTTGACAGCCGGGGGATAGACGATAGATTCCCCTCCCGTTTTTGTCTGAGAAAATTTACGCCGGATTATAAAACACATACTGGCCTTTATATTTTGGATAATAATTTGGAAACATTCCTTAAGTAACAATGATTTTTCTGTCAAATTTAAAATCAAATTTTTCTGTCAAATTCTTGGCCAATCAATCAAATCAAATCTGACAAGTTTAAAATATTAAAGTAAGGATTTACATTTTACCTTTTTTTTTCCTTGGGTTTTAACAGGAGAGAAAAAAAAGTACCAGACTCGCTTCCATTTTGATAAGATAATTATAGAAACTAAAGATTTCAATATATATATATATATATATATATATATATATATATATATATATATATATATGAATCAACATGAAAGCAATCTTAATTTCATTGTTAAGTTAATCTAAAAACCTTATAATAGAAATGTTTATTGTAAACTTTTATAATTTCCCTATCATTCGGTAACAGACATAGATTTTACACACACACATATATATATACACATACATAATACATACATACATATATATATATATATATATACTAGCAGGACTCGGGTCCCGACGTTGTCCGGGTAAAATAGAAAAATAATGATTTTAAGCCTCAGTCAGTGTTACAGCAAAACAACCTCTGTCTGAATACAGGTTGTTTTTGTTGACACATGAACTTCCTGTAGGAGATAAATGAACATACTAAAAAGTGTCAAGTCGCTGTTTCAATGTAAGTAATTTATGTGATGAAAAGAGGATTTATCCATAAATAGTCTGACATTGCAAGTGGTGACGAGACAAAAGAATCCATGCGAACAAAATTGTATTCATGCAGAGGTTGTATTTTGCCACACGGACTTAGGATAAGGTGTTTTTTTGTCACACACAATTCCTGCCGGAAATAAATAAGCATATTAAAAAGTAAGGAGCATAATAATGAATAGTCGAATGTTGAAATTTCCAAAAAATAAACATTGTTTGTACCCCTTCTCCGCACTAAAAAGGACGTGTAAACATATTTGGGACTGGTGCAGCTTTTTAACCAGACAAAGTGATTTTGTGTTTGGAACGTAAAAAGCCGGAATTCTGTAACACTTGTTCTTTACCATTTTTATTGTATTGTGAAAAGAAGCATAAATTCGCTGAAAAAAAAAATGTAACTTTTAACTTTCCCGGGAAGAAAAATATTTCATTGAATTTCTTTGTTAAAAAATACTTCTACATTCGCCAGCTTATTATTATTTTTCATTCGGCTTTTTCTGGCTGTTTATGCATTTCTGCACTGGCAAACATTGGTTTTATGTGGTACAAAACCCATACCAGTGCAAAACATTGTAATTAGTTATACAAATATTTTATTTTAAAAATTAAGTCAGAGACATTGAATCAAAAATTTTATATACAAAGACAATGTTATTTTCTAGTCTAGTGATAATGTAAACATAATCTGTTCTGTTTGCGGGCCGGGAAGATGAAACTTTTCTCGTTTGAGTCAATTAGCAACGAAGGAATTTGAAAGAAATGTTATCTACTAATGGTTCGGAATATCTGATGTATACTCTGATATTCCTTTAATCCGATATTCCTGTATTATGCGCTTAGGTAAAAAGTGTGCCAGCGATGTGTGTTTAAAAGATGAAATAATCATGCTATTTTTTAAAAATAAGTAAATATCAGAATATCAATTCAGAGAAAGAAAGAAGTTCAAATATGAAGTAAGGTGAAAAGTTTACCGACGCAGAAATCTGTAGTCTTGTTGGTTTTTGGAGATGATAATCATGGCTATTTTTTAAACGTTCGTTATGTATTCTTGAATAACCGGTGTTTGTAAAGTAATTTCCCTTATATGAAGAATGCACCCGGTGTATGTGAGTGAGATGGGAGAAAATAATTTTAAAAGAGTAAAATTGTTTGCTATCCTCTTTTTGGAAGACGTATCTGGGAAAAGCAGATATCTAAGAATAAATGTAATAATATTTGCATGTAGAAGAAATGGTAGACTATTACACACATTAGGAAGTACTGTAGGTGGTTAGTAGAAAATATATGCATAGGAAGTATTCGGATATTTTCCTATAGTAACTGAAGTTGCATTGGAAAAATTGAGTTTAATTTATTAATATATATATATATATATATATATATATATATATATATATATATATATATATATATATATATATATATATGATATCAGCATTCTTTATAATGTTTCAATTCTGACTGTACATTAAGTCATGCGTGACTGTTTTTATCCAATATATTAAAAGAATATACTCATTTGAAGCAAACAAAGAAGAGTTGAATTCAACAGCTTATCTTAATAGCAAACATTTCTATAATAAAACTCTTGGAACAAAGGAGATAAATCTGGTCTAATGGATAATGACACAAGCTATGAAATCGGCAAATTGAATTCAAATTTCTTTTAGATCTATTCTATTTATTTTATCGACAGTATTCAAAAGTAAAAACGTTTCAATTTTGTTCATGAAATTTTTTTATCTTAAATTAAAGAATAAATAGTCAACAAAATCTTTCTGAGCTCAAAGAATTCTCCTGGTCGTTCTCAATGGATGTACATCCAAACAACATCACATTAAGACATGTGTGACCCAGGGATCAATACTTGCACCTTTATTATCTCTAATCTTCATAAACTATTTCCCTGATGCAATCGCGCCCAGGATATACAGGGTGATTCATAAGTCACTTCACTTAGCTATTTAAAATGATTACCATATAAAGCACAAACCTACTATGAACTTTTGATAATTGTTATCTTACTCTCTAATTACTGCTATTTGTTAAAAAATTCAAGGAAACTGGAAGCGTCCAAGATGCTCAAAAACCAGGTACTTCGAAATGTAATGATGCAAAAGAAGAAGAAATCCAAACCTTGTTTGAAACAAAACCTTGTAATTTAAAACTCCCATAAATGAATTTGTTGAATAAACTTTCTGTTTTGTATTACCGTATTTTTTTAACTTTAGAATTTCAGAAATAAATAGCTAAGTGACTTATGAATCATCCTGTATATATTTGCTGATCACATCATGTTCTATTCTTGAAGTGCAGGTAAATCGAACACACGCATATGCAATAGCTGAATCCTGTAGCAGAATGAGGCCAAAAATGGATAGCACGATCTACTGCGGATATCCCAACAGTTATCTCTGAACGCATACCATACACTGGACAAGGCAGGTGAAGCAAGGGCAATAGCGCTTGATATATCCAAGGCCTTTGACAAGGTATGGCATAAAGGGCCTCTAAAAATTCACTCATATGGTATTACTGGACAAATATTTAATATAATTAGATCCTTCCTAACCGAAAGAAAGATTCAGGTTGTCCTCGATGGCCGTTCATCGAAGCAACACAGCATAAATGCTTGTGTACCCGAGGGATCTATATTTGGACCTTTACCGTTCCTGATTTTCATAAACGACTTCCCTGATGATATTGAGTCTGAGATAGGTTTATTTGCTGACGACACCATGCTCTACTCTCGTCATGTGGACAAAACGGACACACACATATCCGAGGCAATGACTGAATCCTTAGAAAATCACCTCCAGGCTGTAGTGGAATGGAGTCATAAATGGATGGTAACTTTTAATGCCGCAAAAAACAAAGCTCCTTTCCTTCAACAACTACAAGAAACCTCTTCAACCACCAATTGCCATGGCAAATATCACCCTACCTGAGAGTTCAACATTCAAACTCCTCGGCCTAACCTTCACAAGTAACACAAATTGGAACAAATACATAGAAAACATTTCCAATGCTGCCAAGAAGGTGATCTCCCTCTACCGTGCTAGAACTCATTTCACACCTGGCAGTAATCCAGACATGGAGTATTGTTGCCATATCTGGGCTGGTGCACCAATAACTCATCTCTTACTCTTGTACAGGGTGCAAAAAGAGTCTCTAACCTAATAGGTCTTACATTGTCTACCAAGCTCAAGCTACATCGTCACAATGTTCAATCCCTATGCTGGTTTAACTAGTACTTCCTCAAAATTTGCTCCGACAAACTTACTGTATTTGCACCCCCTCAATGAAAATATCCCCGACCAACCTTACTAGCAGCAAAATCCCATCCTTTCACTGTAGAGGTCCCTAGATGCAAGAAAATTTTCCCCTTCTAATAGTATTTTCCTCAGACCGCTAACCATTGGAATTCCCGACTAACAACATGCAGAAATTTAAATGTAATGTGTACAAACATCTTGCTGCACAACTCCCCACTATATATCTGCCCCCTAATTACAGTAGCCCCTTACGTCTCAGTGGTAATAGGCCTTGTTTGGGGTGAATAAAAGTAATAAAAGGAAGCAAATAAATAAATAAAATATTTATTTTATGCGTGACCATACTTTCTTATATAAGTAAAACTATTTAGTATACTCATGCAAAGGAAACATAAAAATGAATGAAAACGAACAATAGAGCACAGTTATTTATTAAAATAGGGTTTTTAAATATTTTATGCAAATTAGTCTTGGTACTTTCATTGTTTCTTTCACTCTATTTTTTTGTGTAGACCGTGGATAGTTTTTAAAAGTCTGTAACCAAAATATTATTATCTTTTAATACACTTAAGAATGACAACAGTGGAAAAGGCCTCATTTTGGTTGTGACTTAAAAGGGATGACCCTAGCTGGAACGAAAGAGAAATCTGATGTCCATTATAGACACTATAAAAATATCAACATAAGATCACATGAGCAAAATACATGTAACGAAAAAGCAATAGTCAGGACTAGATTAAGTATTGGCAACTCCAACGTGGAAGAGTGTAGCCGTACCAGTGTTATCAGTCGAGGATAAGGTGCCGAAACAAGCTGGAACGGTATCTTTCTGATGATATCATTAGCCTAGATCCAAGACTGGAGCTGCTATGATATACTACAGTGTTCGATATTTCTATTCAACAGTTTAAATGATATAAAATGCCATTCCAATTGTGACTAGTCACAAAATGTTTTTTGAACTTGTAAAGGATAAGACAATATCAAAAGTAATGACAAAGTCTATGCATACATAATTAAGGTTTATTTACGACTTGATAGAATAATCAAAAGGAAAGAGTGTATAAGAAAAGAGTTCAAAGGGTCGAGACGAAGAAAGTGTTGCTTTGTTCATATATATGTGTGAGTGAGCGAGTTTGTGAAACTGTGATAAGCTGTCGCTATATTTAGTCGTCCATGACTATGACTTATGTTGTTTGCCGGGATGCCGGTAACCAAGTATTTAGTTGTCTGCAGGAAGTTTGAATAGTAGTGTTATGACTGACAAGAGTTAATTTGCCAAGTTAGGTCTCTCACTAGCAGCTGTGCTTGGATTGGCATTTATGTAGCAATTAGCAGCAGGTACTCGGCTCCAAGAGGCGACTCTTTCTGTTGAAGTCCGATATAGGCAACCAACAGAGATTAAGTATTCTTATAGAATTGACCAATCAGTATTAAGTATTTGAACCAAATAACATCGAATATTTTTCTGCTGTTTGTTGTTGCTGCTACTGCTGTACAACAGAAAGCGGTATTTTCAACCTTTATATTGTTGTTTTACAAATTTGTCTGTTAAAACACGAATAACTTTTGAAACTGGATTTCAAAAGCTTCATAATTTGAAGATTGTGAATTCGATCACCGTATAAGCAGTACATTTTCATGTTATCTTTAATCACCCCTCCCAGAGAATGTAGATTGAGTTGAGGCCGAAGGCAGCAAAATATTATTAAGTTTTTGTTAATAATGAAAAAACGTGTAAAAAATATTTAAAAAAATAAAGTTTTGTGACTAGTTACACAATTTCTTCAAATCAAATGCGTCTTCAATAAACTATCAATAAATAACTGTATTGTTTTTAAATGTCTGTACTTACCTTCACAATCGGTTCATGACACTAAATGTATACACTAATGTTCAATGTACCAACGTTAATCCATTGGGTCATAGATCGTTTAATACATATATATATATATATATATATATATATATATATAAAATATAGTTATCCACTAACACGCGTTTCGTCGTCTCTACAACTCATCAGTGCGGCTAGACCAAGTGAGCTTCGAAACCTGGACTCCAGTAACTGACGCCCACTGCTCCACCAATTGAGTGAAGAACCTTGTAGTGGTAGTGTAAGATTTGTATCGCATTATAAATGGTGTTATTCATTAATATTTTATTTTTTATTCATGTCTTTTGGTTTCTTAGCCTTTTGGCTAAGATCAAAGTGTAGTATCTGTTCCGATGGATACTGCACCCCATAGACTGGTATTGTCTTGGCCTTCAGGGCTTGATTTACACCGGTCTATGCGTCTGTCCTGTGCAGTTCTAGGAGGTCCACCCTCCCAGGCTTCGCCTCCCTTCTTTGGGGAGGAGTAAGTTTATTGCTTACTGCCTTAGGCGCCCCTACTGGTAATGCCGACGGGGCTGCCCAGGCAATTTTTAAACCCCACTTTCCAGACCCGACCTTGGGTCACATCTTACTTGTGGGAGGAAGATAAAAACTGGCCTTGTGCCTAAGTCCTGGAGAGGAGTAAATCAATACTCATAATTGTAAAGTATTTAACGATTTTTACAGGAGATCATTGCCTCAATGCTGAGTGGAAACCATTATTCTCCTATGTTGAGTTGTTTCTTATTGTATTATTTTTTTGCAATAATGACATCTGAATATCAGTCATCTTATGGTGATGCACTTCCTAAATGCTTGAGAGAGAGAGAGAGTTACCTCCCTTATACTATGTCGCCCCCTATATTTATTCATCAATAAAGTATAGTTATCCTAGGACATGTGTTTCGCTGTTACTATGGCGCATCATTATTTATTTATTTCATTATTCTCATAATATATATACACATATTACTCACTGGTATATCAAATATTTTGAAGATAACTAAAATAATATTTCAAACAGGTATGAATTCCCTTAGTCTGTCCATTCATAGGTTAAATAGCACAACCTGTAACAAGTGAATATTCGTTAACCACATACACACACACAGACATATTGTTTTATTTATTCTCTAATATATAAAATTAAATAAGCCGGATTCTCAAAGGTAGACCTAACCTCGATACTGGATACTGACTAACAATTTCTTCCTTTTCATCCTTGCATCATGTTCTTTGCATGCATATTATGTATTTCGCTTTAATTTCTCTTAAAATATACTTATTCCGGCCCAGATTGTTGGTAACGTGGAGACATTTCTAGTTAATGACCTAAAAATTAAATCAGCTTACAACATTAATAAACAACATTTATTTTTTATTTCTTCATCTATTTTACATTTATATATATTTACATTGACTATTACATTATTTATTTCTTATATTTATTTGTCTACCAACATGGAGAAAAGGAGAACGAGATATTAAGAGATATGACAAAAGAGAAAGAGAGAGTAGTTACTTATAGACATTTCTTTGGTTTGTTTTGGTTTAGCTTGTACTTTTTAATTATTCAGAGGAGGTCATTCAGATATGAAAATAGATTTCATTTTTCGATTTTAATTTCGAGACATTGCCTTTCTTTTGAAGTATTTGAAAATAAATATCCTGGCAGATAAAGATAAAACAGTAATATATATTCATTACTTTTAAAAAATATTCCCCCCAAAATTAATTTCTTAATTTCTATTATTTACAGAAAAAATATTTTCCAAAGAACGTAGGTGCATGTTCATATCACGTCGGAGTCACCAATTGTTAGGATCGCGGGTGATGTTCCCGCGACTATAAACGTGTTCAGTAAATCAAGCAATGTTGCATGCAAAGACAGTGTAATAATTAATAAACAAAATGAGGTAGTTCAAATAACGTTTATTGAACGTGTGTGTAATGTGGAATGATGAAGTGTGTGATGTATGTGTGTCGATGGAAAAACAGTTCTTGAAAAAGGTATAAGAAGAAATGAATCCAGCGTGAGGAAAGTCTTTGAAAGCCGTACACAAAGAAAATGAGTTGAGAACTCTTACCGTTGTTTGACCACGTGTGTTGATAGTTGTTATGCCGATGCCATTTGAAGAGAAAAGCGTGAGACGAAGCGCTAGTGTATTAGCGTCGTTCTGTCGACCAGAGAAGAGAGAGAGAGAGAGACGGAGCGCTGGTGCCAGCGTTGTTCTGCCGAGGCTGGTCGGTGAAAGAGAAGGATTTTCCGTTTGCAACGGTTTTTATAGTCAGAACGGCAGATAACTCTGGTGTCGCTTTACAGTGCCACCTGTCGGTGAAAAAGCGACACCTACCGGCAAACCGGTGTAGTTATGTTTTGAAAGGAGGAGGTAACTGCTACACATGAAACGTTTTTAAAAGATGTCATTTGAACCAGATTTTCTCATTGTTCTCCTACACATTAAATACCATCTAACCCGAAGTGTTTGCAAGAAAAGGCGAATACATCACGTTTCATTTTAATTAATTAATTAAATTATTTATTTAAACAGCAAAAGCTAATCTATGTCGTATTTATCATATTTGCTGATTTTTTAAATTAAAAAAGAAATAAATCCTCATTTGTGTTCATTCTTATGCATGTTATTTCTGTTGTCACGTCAAGGGCACGTTCGAACAATAATGTTTTACTTTGCTGTATTTTCCTATTTCGGTCACCTAAATTAATTAGAGCGATAGACAGTTGCCTTGTACACGTGACACGCCAACAAGACAACGCAGAAAACAAAGGTGATTTTTTTTTGTTTACGATTATACGAACAAAAAATAATTCAATTATTTTAAAATAACATATTCCGTTATTGAATCATTTTTCCAAAAATGTAAATGTTTTCTCACACGAAATTAATGACGTACGATCGATTTTGGGGGGAAAATCGATTATTTTAACACAACATATATTGCTTTATTGAATTATCTTTCCAAAAATGTAAATATTTTCTCAGAAGAAATTATTTACGAAAAATATAAGAAAACTGGCGGGGTGATAGGTGGTTGCATTGAGCAAAACAGAAATGAAAGTAAAAAGACTCTAAGACAACGGTACAGTTATGTGACACTTACGGTCACAGGTCGTCTAAATAAAAGATCCCCTCAGTCTCTCTCTCTCTTATTTGATAAATAACAATCATTTCGTGACGTTTTCACTGTGACCGGTTATTCGCCCCAGTCTCTGTTTTAATTATAACATTAATCATCATTTTTATGATGAATAATGTACACAAGAAAAAACAAGATAACAAACAAGCAAGATACATAGTTTTAGTAGTATATTAGGAAAAGAATGTGACCGTTGGGTCATTCGCTGAGCTCAGGTGAGATTATTTGAATCAGGAAAAAGTGTTTGCAAAGCCAGTTAAATATAAACAAAATATAAAAATAGAAAATCCAAAGTTAGCCTCTTCCAACTCGCTTTATATCTCTCACAATTAGGCTAATTAGTATTATTGCTTGTGGTGATATTATTTTTTGTTTAAAATCGATTAGTTAAATCTTCGTCTACTTTCAATTTCTTCATTACCTTCGACTGTTAATAAATAGAGAGAGGAGGAGAGAAAGAGTGACGTAAGCGAGACTAATAGATAGTGCATAAGATAAACACCAGGGTGGTAGAAAGTGATAGACAGAAACACTGTAAGAAACTAACTAGAGCAATTAAAATGGAAGGTTTTTCAAACAAAACTCGATCCCAAAACTGAGGAATATTTTCGAATGTATTTTGCATGATTAAAATTTATAAGGAAAAAGTCTTAGAGAAACAAACGTTGATTAACTCCGATTTAGTACAATAATAGATATATCATCGGTCAGAGTATAACTGTTGCGGTCAAACAAACCTGGATGAAAAAAGTAGGATAAATGTTCTGTTTGTGTGAAAAGAGTTCGAATGCAAAAAAGCAATCAATTCAAATGAGAAATTAGCTTCTAAAAAGGTGAAAATTTAAAATGTAGAATTTGACGATAGAAGAGTATTGTAATTGAGAGCAAGAAAGCTATTGATATTTACTAGAGAGATGAAATGCAAAGTGTCGTAGATATCCCAAACCAAAACTTTATTTACAATTCTCTATATCTATAAAGTAATATCTATAAATAAATAAATATATATATATATATATATATATATATATATATATATATATATATATATATATATATATAGTCTCGGAAGTTTCTCAACCATTAAAACTATATAAAAAAAACAAAAAAAACAAACAAAAAAAACAACTTATAGTCTCAAGTCTTCCGGTGGAAAATCACTCATGTAAGTCAATTTATTTTTTACAGTTATTATATTAGTTATTTTCTAACACTATTTTAAGGGATCATCAGTTGTTTACCATGAAAAACTGTTTCGGGAATTTAAAAACAATATATATATAGGATAATCTCCTAATCTAATGAATCGATCATTATGAATTTTGGTTGGAATATATATTCTCGACAACACGGTGAGTAACATGGGCACATCATTTTTTTTGTAAATTTTAACATATAGGGGGTGCATATATATAAAGTAAGGTAATATATTTCGTTGTACAAGATAAACTCCTAAACTATGAATTTTGGAATATATATTTTCGGTCATGTGGTGAGTAATATGGGCATATTTTGTTTTTGTAAACTTTACAATTTAGGAGGTGCGCTCACCAAAACTAGCATCTAGCACCCCAAAAAAAGTTAGATACAAACAATTTAATAGAGATAAAAATTGCTCTACATCAAGTTTTACTTATATTAAGTAATACATTTTTTAAATAAAAGGATTGGTTCATACGCTTGAATGTCAATATTATGTATGTGCTTGGTTAAATACTAAGTTATTTAACTTATTATGAAATATGTATTCTAGGCGACAGGTAAGTAACGTGGGCACATTATTTCTTTCTATACTTTACCATTCAGCGAGGGGGGGGGCACCGTACCCGTACCATAACCCCGAAAGAAAGAAAAACATTAAAATTTAAAACTATGCCATTTTGGGGTGGGTATTCTATTAGTTATATATAAAAAATTTTAAAATGGGGACATAATATAACATAACCAACGGTATTAAATTTATTTTGATTGCTCAATTAGCCATCAAATTATGACTGTTCAAACAATGATACTGAAGTTTAAAGTTTATTGGAAATAAGAAAATTTGCCTCCTTGTGTGGTATTTGTCCAAAAGCTAAATTTCACGGTATATAACTAAAAACGTAAACAAGTGAAAACTCCTTTCAAATCTTTTAATCTTGTGGTAAATGAAAATTAATCATAATGGAAGCAACAAATAGTAGATCACACCAGCCTAAACATTGGGAAAAATAGCATTATCCCCTCGAAAATCGTGCTAAAATGACATGGAATGCAACTTAGCTGTTGGATGGATCTCATACGAACAGCTCAACACAGTGAATCTTCTCAATACGATTCATTGCAAATCAAACTAGATTTTTCTTTTTAATAGTAAACCAATAAAAAAAAATATCAGACAAAAATAATAGGGAAAAAATTTCATTCACTAAAGTTTTCAACATTGATTTTTCTTATGAAAGACAACTTCAATAAATAACTATGTTGACGAGTGGCCATTTCTCTTTAAGATACTTATATTCATAGATATACGCAATATTGCTCACACCAAATTTCAAAATACTAAATTAAAAAAATAAATCGTCTGTCAGTGAAAATAGTGACCTAAATCGAAGTTGCTTGGAAAAATCTATTAATGACACACGAAAAAGAAAAGATGAAATTTTGTTTACGTCTACATTTGATCAACATAACCAATAATAATAAACGAGATATCGCAAGTTGAAATTGAAGAGAAATTCGTTATATTTACCCATTCTCGCACTCTAAACTATACTTATTTCTAGTGGTAAATTAATAACTTTGAAAATGCTGTTTATCACATTTTACATTTAAACTCTTCATATATAGAAAATGTTTTATAAAACTTATAAAAATAAATGAATAGGAGCAGAGTTGCCTCCCCTGTTGCTCTATCCACACATCTCATAAGATTATGAAAGACCCTAATCCATCAGACTAGGCTACGACAGAACCAGGTAATGAGAAACCTTGTTCGAGTTAACATCAAAGAAGAACTTTCAACTTCTTCCTTTCTCATAATCAGACATGAATTAAAGTAAGACGTATAAAGTTTGTGAAGCATCAAAGGGCTGTCAGGGAAAGACATGAAACAGACTCTTTTTTAACAAGACAAATTGACTTGAAAATTCATTTATATTTTGCAACCAATTAATATATTCATTGTGTATATTTTGTTGTTATCTAACATATACAGTTAATGTCCGGATTTTCAAAATCAGACCCAAATAGCAACTCATCTGACATATCAATACTTGAGCTAGTCAATTTTTTCTTCCTTCTACTACGTTATTGGAACAAGTATATTTTATTTCGCGTCAGTTTCTTTCTGAAAATTCCGAAAAAGAACATTTTTTAGAGTGGCGACTTTACCTCTTACTCAACAAATATTCTTATACATTAAAAAGAAGTAGTGATGTCATAAGTTATTTACTATGACTTCTGTAAAAATACATTTACTTTCCATTTATTGGTAAATAAGTCAGTCATTGTGTCCTTTTAATCCCGGGCAACGCCAGGTAGGTAGAACTAGTAACTTATAAATTCATTTCATCAACTTGCGTTGTCTTCGTCCAAGTTGCTTTCTTTAAACCCCTTCTTGTGTAAACTCCAGTTTACACATACAAAATTAACAGATTTTAAATGCCCTTTGTTCCAGTGAATGAAATCTAACACAATTCAATTAAATTATTACTGTGTATGAAACAAATGATCAAAATAAAAAAAATAGCTAATCAGCAAACCTAAATAAATCAATGGCCTTAGTTCCTGATCTGCCAATTATAAATAATCCAAGTGAGATTTAAAACAGATTTTTACTTGGCTTCGTTATGCATTGATAGATCTCTCAATCTAACCCTCTTCCTATAACCAATTACACTTTAGAGATATAGAAGAAATCTAATTCGAATCAATTTTTCAGATTACACCGTGCGTCTGATCAATTAATATGAATCACTCCATCGACTTGCGAATAAACAAGTATATATATATATATATATATATATATATATATATATATATATATATATATATATATATATATATATATATATTAATATATATATATATATATATATTAATATATATATATATATTTCGAATCCATGACACTATTATTTAAGTGATTAATGTATTATTTTTAGTTTTATATTATAAATATAAAAAACATCAACACATCAAAAAATAAAAAATAAAAGATAAATAAATAAATATGTATATACATATACATATATATATATATATATATATATATATATATATATTACATACACACATACATATATATACCTTTAGTTCCTTCTTTTCTCCCTCGTCCTACTTTGTTGTCCATCTCCCCGTTGCAAATAAATATTAATCTTCCTTGTTCACTATAGTTTTACTAATCTGCGTTCACAACTGTCGACTTTTTTCTTTTCTCATTGTTTCAAATCTGCGTCTGTAAGTTAACCGTTAATTTGTTCTCTTTTTCTTCTTCTTATTTACCAACTCCCGGTGTTTAAAAATCAGCGTTCATAGTTATGAACGGTTTTCTTCTTCTTCTTCTTCTTCTTTTTTAACATTTCTTTCTTTCTTTCTACTGTATTTTTATTGTTTTTCTTATTATAATTAGCAGATGTGTTATATATACGTTTATTCATATTATATAATTGCTATTTATATATACTATGATTTGTTCTATCAGTTTATTTTGATTAATTTGATAAGATTTAAAAGCATCAGGATGGCGAGTAATTGCCTTATTTAATTGTCCAAATATTTTATTTTGATCGCCACCTTGGTTAATCATTCTTATTATTAGATCAGAAATTGGGGGCATGAAATCTACTAATTTTAAGGTAACACGAGCAATTCTCAGAAATTCAGACATAATACTCCCGTAAAATATATACACAGGGCTAGTACTATTTTTATATGGCATTCGCACGATACGAAAAGGGAATGAATTTCTTTTATCAAACAGTTTATAGATAAATATTTTATTTTCAATTTTTATATCCAAATCAAGAAAAGTAGCTTGTGTTCCCTTATGTTCACAGTTTAATTTTAACTCTTTAGGATATATTAAATGTTTAGTATTTGCAAACTCTTCGCTATCATTAATGCAAACAAGGTCGTCAATATATCGCCTACATCCATGATAACTATACGCTCTAGATATATCATTTTTTATTAGTGATGACATATATATATATTCCAGTCTATGTAAATATAGATCTGCCCAAAATGGAGACGGGTCCAAACCCATTGGAATACCTATTGTTTGGAGCAATAATTTATTCCCTATTTGAAAGTAACTCTCTTTTATAAGGTGACTTATAAGCATTATTAGACCAGTTTTGGATACACTCGTCTTACCATTTTTATTTTTACACCAAAAGGCTTTAGATTTTGCAAAGTCTATGTATTTACCTTTTCCTCCTGCAAAAGCTAAATCTACAGTATTACCTAATTCTTTAATAAGTTCTTTATGGGGTATTTTTGTATATAATGTACTAAAATCGTATGTCGAGATTGATTTAGCCTGTTTACGAGAATTAATACGATCTAATTTTTCTTTTACTAGATCGGAATTATTTACCACCCAAAATAGGTTTGTAATAGTTCCTATTGATAAGGCGACAAATAACATAGCTTTTATCTGTAAAAAGTATTATATACAACGCTTATTGCTAGAAGTAGGAATAATAGGTGAAGTTTCAGATACTTATAAATTAAGTAATAATAAAAGCGATAACATTATTATAAACAATACTGTTATTTGTGAAAAATTAGGATTAAAATTAGAAGAAAAATACAAAAAACTTCCATCTATGTATTGGATACCTAAAATGCATAAAACACCAGTTGGCGCCCGTTTCATTGTTGCCTCAAAAATGTGCATCACTAAACCCTTAAGTAAGGCTGTGTCTAAAATCTTTAAATTAATTATTATTATTATTATTATTATTATTATTATTATTGTATATATATATATATATATATATATATATATTTATATATCTGTATACATATATATATATATATATATATTTATATATCTGTATACATATATATATATATATATATATATATATATATATATCTGTATACATATATATATATATATATATATATATATATATATATATATATATATATTTATATATCTGTATACATATATATATATATATATGTATATATATACATATATTACTTTTATGTACGTATAAAAATAAATAAAAATATATATTAACGGAAAAAATACGTCCTATGAAGTTAAGGGCGACTAATAATGCAATTTTCTGCATCTTAATCACTTAGGAAAGTTAGACAATCGAAATAATAGTAAGCAAAATAACAACGAACGCTACAATCACCAATAAAAATAATTACATAAAAATACATTCAATATTTAAGTGATAAAAATCGTACATATTTCTAGACGGAGCGTCTTGGTCCAGTGGTAGAACGCTGGACTATAGACATCAACATCGAAGGTTCGATCTCTGTCTAAGTTAGCCATGCTGATGACGGCTGTGAGCCAGAAACACGTGTCCATGGATTACTTTTATGTACGTATAAATGGATTACTTTTATGTACGTATAAAAATAAATAAAAAATATATATTAACGGAAAAAATACGTCCTATGAAGTTAAGTAATAATGCAATTTTCTGCATCTTAATCAATTAGGAAAGTGAGACAATCGAAATAATAGTAAGCAAAATAACAACGAACGCTACAATCACCAATAAAAATAATTACATAAAAATACATTCAATATTTAGGTGATAAAAATCGTACATATTTCTAGACGGAGCGTCTTGTTTCAGTGGTAATAATTACATAAAAATACATATATGTATATATATATATATATATATATATATATATTAATATATATATATATATTAATATATATATATATATATATATTAATATATATATATATTAATATATATATATATATTAATATATATATATATATATTAATATATATATATATATATTAATATATATATATATATATTAATATATATATATATATATTAATATATATATATATATATATATATATTAATATATATATATATATATATATATATTAATATATATATATATATATACATATATGTATTTTTATGTAATTATTACCACTGAAACAAGACGCTCCGTCTAGAAATATGTACTATTTTTATACGATTTTGTACGATATGTATGTATATATATATATCAGTTTATATTATATTCCAACAACCATGGAAATGTGAAAAATTAAAATAATAAAATAAAACCATGGTTATTGGAATATAATATAAACTGATATATATATATATACATACATATATATATATATATATATATATATATATATATATATATATATATATACATATATTTAAAGAAGGAAAGATGAATATAAAAAATTGCACAAAATTACATAAAATCACATAAAATTGATACAAATTTTATTACATCGAAAGTTCAGATGCAAAGAGGTAAACTAATCCTTAATCCATGGATTTTCAAATATAAAACTTTTCACGTCAGAGGATAAAATTCGGTAATGTTATATTTATAATAAATAAATATTACCTGTTCCATTTCATTTTGAAAATTAAAGAAGAAATAATAGGAAAGGTTGGGGAGAAAGAAATAAATGGCCAAGAGGGAGAATGGTAGCATTATGGAGTAGCCATCATCGAAGACAAAAGGGGACGCTATGGTGCAGATAGCAAAATAGCAAAAGTTTGTAGATTTGGAGAAAGTTTTTTTTAAAAGTTTTACAGGGTTTCAAATAAAAGGCAGAAGTTTCAAAAATATCTCACTTGGTCCATAGGGATACGTGTCTCCGTTTTTTGTATAATTCCGTTGAGTTACAAGTAAAAAGTCTTCCGGCATCTGGGGACCATAACAGTGAAAGGGTGGGATTTAGCTGATTGTCGGTTTGGTCGAGGGTATTTATGCTGATGTTAAATTGTCCTAAGGAGGTGGTAGTTATCTTTTTTCAAACTGTGACGGATTAAACTTGTTCCAAACACATCATTTTAAAAATGGCCGCAGACCAGATTATATGGCGCTTCTCAGTTTACTCACTGACTTGTATGTCTATTATTTTTTAAATAAAACTTCAAGTAAAATATAGAAAATAGATAAAAACAAACTTTTATTTTATAATCAGCACTAAAAGTACTAGGAAAAAATAATTAGTCTGAAAATGAAATATTTTCTCAAAAATAAAAAAGGGTGCAAGTAAAAATGTTGATCTGTGTCACTTCTTCTTTCCAACTGGAAACCCTTGACCGTTCGTGCACGTCGCCATCTTGTCTTCCAACAACAACTAACTAAGGGAAGTCACTCTCAATGTTTTACCCTATATAAGGGAGATGACTCAGAGACAACTTAAACATTTCTGGTGTCCTCTTGTGAAGACTACAGTTCCATAAAAACAAAAAAACAAAAACAAAAGTAAAACAATTATCATTGCAACAGGTCTCTCAGAATTTCGGAAAAGGCTCCCATCTTTGTCAGACAATCTGCAACCTGTTCTCAGCCCCTGATCCATTCAATTTGGATCTCCTTCTCTACCATCATTTCCTTCACTCTTGCTACATCAACTCTGAGACGTCGGTCACTAACAAAATTTGATGGCTTTAAAGTCTCTACCAGAGATGCATTGTCTGTTTTACAAAGAACTTCAGGCAACCTAGATAGTCTGAATATCTCTTGAAACATGGCGGCTATCAATATTCCAGCATCAGCCGCTTCACTAAGCACAATAGTCTCTGAAGCTAATGGGCTTTTTATTCCACGGTCATGTTTTTTTGATGACCAGCATATAGGAACCATTCCGTTAACCTTACCACAAACAAAGATGATAAAACTACCCTGTGAAGATCCATCCTCAAGACTAGCATAGCTGACATTTGAATAACAAACAATATTCAGATCTGAAGGTTTTCCAAGCTGGGGAAAAGATACGGATCCTGTCCTCGATTTTAACTTTATTAGTGACTTGTTTGCCTTGAAGAGTAACTTCACCTTTAGAGATTTTCCAATATTATTCATTATACACTCTCAATGCTTTACTCTATATAAACGAGATGACTTGGAGACAATTTAAACACCCGAGAGTGCACAAATCTCTCCAAACACACACATTTTGTTTATCTTTGATTTCAATGAAGTTTGAATCACTGTTAGATAACACAAAATTCTGATGATTCTCTAAACTGAAGGAAATTTTGGCCATTTTAAGTTCTGGCTTTTCAACTCCACAACATTAACATTGTTCTGTTTTAATCGCAAAACTTTAGTTCAAGTATTATCTATTTTCACAGTTTTCACCAGTTTTTAGATTGCGTTGAAGTATTTTGGGGCATGACCTCTTGCAGCGTTTACAAGGTTCCTTGGGGGAGCATAAACCCCTTATGGTTTAAATCTCATAAAAATCAAAAGTAAAAAATGTTATGGTTATAGGCAATTAGGGCTTTCTATAATTAAAACGGTTTATAAATGCCTGTTACTAATAGAGATTTGGTATCTGTGTCTGAAACCGAGGCTATACAATTACTTCTATTAATTGTACGATTGCATTATTTTTCTAATGCTCAATTTAGGAGGGGGTCTAGTGTAGTATCCCTTTTGTGGTCATGACACCATCCTCCTACGAATTATCTTTTTTTTGTGTGTGGGGGGTATAGTATCTGTTGTCACGAGATCATCCTCCCTGGTCTTACCTCCTCTTTAAGGGGAAAGTAGCATATATCACAAGAAATTGTCTAAGTTGTCTGTTCATTAGCAAACTCAACCCTTACATTACTAGCAAAATATGTGAGCATATTTTTGCTAGTATTTTGTATTTATACAAAGACTTTGTTACACAATTGCACTGGTGGTTTAACCAAAGAAATGTTCTATCATCATCATCATCATCATCATCATCATCATCATCATCATCATCATCATCATCAGCAGCAGCAGCAGCAGCAGCTTAACATTTGTTTCACATCCTGGCATGCATTTGATGGCTTTTAGAAATTGACTTCCAAACTAACCTATCTCTGGCCAGGTCTTTATTTATCCTTCTTTCTCTTAAGTATATTCTTATCACTTCTTCCCATGTTTTCCTTAGCCTTCCCCTGTGAACTGAACCTGCTACCTCAACTGTTTTACATCTACTAACCCAAGAACTCTCATCCATTCTTTCAACGTGGCCATACCTCCGAAGTCTCCTGTTATACACACATCTCTCTATACCATTTAAATTTAATCGTCCTCTGAGGTCATCAGATCTAAGCCTGTTTTTAAGACTCACATTACATGTCTATAGTATCGTTTTCATATCATTTCTCTCCATGCATCACATGTCCTAAACCCTCACTCGCAAGGTTTCACTTTCATGCATCATCACACTGCGTACACATACCTAACACTCTTCCCTTGGCCAACAGTGGTAACGCTTTGCTAGTTAGTAATGGCAGAAGTTCCCTAAACATACTGCAATACTGCATCCACTCATACATATTGCAATTACACTAGCGCCTGCTTCACCCTGTGCTCCAATGGTATCACCAAGTTAACAAAACTTCTCAGCAACCTCAATAGCTTCGCCATCCAGATATAATTTCTTCACATTGAAGATCACATTCATCTCCATTATCTTACACAAACTAGTTATCCTCTCCGAACCTCCCAGTAATTTCACTGCATTTCCCCACTTCCTGGGACTAACACGTGATCTCTATATGAGATACATAGATATATGATAGTTCTCCTTTACCTCTCAAACATTGAATTAGTAAGAAAGTGGAGAATATTAGTTTTCCTCCACCCAATTGACCAGTTCACGATGTTATAGTATATCTTTCTTGTAGTTTCTTGCTCTTGCCGGATTCCAAGACAAGAATTCATCTAGTCTGGTAGAGTATCCAGCTTAGTGCTGTTACTTAAGGGAACATCACTTAGAGAAGGTGCACCCTTCCTTGTATAAACCGGTGTGTAACCATGCTGAGGGGATCTTATTTTGGCTTCGAATATTATGTTATTTTGAATATTTAGTCAGGGTTTACTTGGAGGGAGAAGTATCATCATGTCAGGTTGTCTTGATTAATTCCTGTAAAGTGAGACTGAAGACACTCTAGGATTGTGTCTAGTAGGTATTCAAATTCTCTCCAGTAGGCATTTAAATTATCGCCCTTATATGTGTGTGTGTGTGTGTGTGTATTCTTGAAAATGATTCAGGTTCAAATAGATCATTATAGAGAGACAGACAGAAATCTGAGTGATGAATGCTCTATAAATAGGTGTTCTTGTTGACCTGCTGTCATATTGGATTTACTAAATAAGAGATTGCTAAGATGATAGCATTATTGTTGTTTTGTCAGTAATTAATCAACATGGATGACCAGCATTCAAATAAATAGCAAAACATATCAATTGTCAGATGATTACTTATCACTTAATAGGATCATGCTTAACGAAATTAAAGAGAAAGAAATCTGTGTCAGAAGCCTCTCCCTGATTTCACTTAATACATACCACCAACACCCGATACCGACTTTGTCTGTGGACAAAATGCAATTCTGGTAAAGCCACATAGATAGGAACTTAATTGCTGTGCTATTCTGTAGATGCAGTAAGATTAGAATACGAGTGTACACTCTCAGTTAAAAATGACGGGAAAATAAAATTTTGCATCGCCAGTGTTCGCACTAATATTCATATGAAATAGCATCTTAATCGGTGAAGTAAAAAGAAAACGTCTCAAACTGGAAAGTTTAAGAAAAGAAAAACATCAATCGGTATAGTAAAAAGAAAGGAAAAAAAGAAAGAAAACATCTCATTATGGTAATAGAGTGGAGAATTTCTTTCCACATTCATTTCAGATATCGGTTTTGAAATGGTTTTGTTTGGCATGCTTTTTACTTGCATGATCGTAGAGAAGTACATTTATAGACAAATAAATACACATTGGACTTTATTACCCATCTTGATATTCTGCCATTAATATGCATGGAAATGTTATTTACGTGTCTTCAACTGTTGTCTTCATCTGGGTGATTATGTTCACAACGTTTCAGCCGTTGTACTTTCCGGCCTTTAGGTGCAGTTGGTCATCATGAGGTTGGGAGTTCATTCCCTGATGAAGGAACCCAAGAAAAATCAATTTATATAAGATATCTAAAATGTATGAAATACAGACTGAGAGCAGGTAACTCCCAGTGAATTAACTAATGGTTCCAGTTTTTGATTGTTCTTTTTCGTGGGGGACAAGAATTGGAAGCTGTAGGCGATGAGCACGCGCAGTACTACAAAAATTCAATAGTTTTATTGATATAAAACAACGAATACCAGTTGATTTCTTTTGAATGTCTCTGAAAGGAAAAAGAGTAGAGTTTCTTTTTTAACTGCAACAGTTAAGTAGTAGTTCTGGCACTGGTCAGAGAAGAGTGTTAGTATGAGGTTGTCTCGCTATAATTTCTGCCATGAGTTAAGTGTGTATGGTAGCTTATACAGTTGAGATGGTGGGAATAAAATCAACCATGAGAGAATGAATGAAGATAAGAAAAGAGTAAAAGAATAAAGCTTTCAATTTAACAAAAAGCCAACAAATATTTTTTTAAGGTGGGAAGAAAAGTAAAATACAAAAATATCTATTATTCTCGACATAGCGCGTGCTCCATGAAAATCAGGAAATTTAGCACAGTTAATTTACATGTAATTTAATATGTAATTATTGGAAATAAAAAAAAACAATTGTTGATAGCAGTAGCATTATTAAAACTGAAGAAAAACACAAATATTAGCTGAGATGTTCAATGTGCCCCTTTCATAAGCAGCTGCACAATGACGTCGACGATCAAGCCTACTTCCAGTCACCCTTTGGGCTTCCATCAACAGTTTTTAAGAATCTGATGTCTGTGGCCTCCTGTAATTAAAGTTGATGATCAAGTAAAGATCAGCGATCCCAATCGCCTTAGGGTTGCTTCTTTTTACTTGGAAAAGTCTTTTGACTGTTTAATTTTTTTGACATTCTGTTTTTCCATTTTGAGAATATAGCATAGAAAACGTATCATAGCAGTTATTAATTGGATGAAACAGAAAATTATGTTGTGAACAGACCTCAAATGAAAGCGGGTACTCATTTATACACATGGATGGAGTGTTTGCTAACAGCATCTATTATTCCCAAATGGGCACCCATCCAAGTACTAAACAGGCTCTCTATCGCTTAACTTCAATCTGACAAAAACCGGTGTGTCAGCATGATATAACCATAATCCATCTATAATACTACTACAACTCTGTAAATTTTGCTTACTTGCGTGTTTGTCTTTGTGCACAATGGATGGCGTCACAAATGAATAATGTCATCCACTTAATCAGAGGTAGAAAGTAAGGATCCTTTATGATGTCATAAACGCTGATACAACAAAAGGATGACGTCATCCATTGGAATAGATGACCCCTGGCTCTTCAGGTCATCGGCCGTCTTTTGGGGCAGTGAGTGTATATATACAGGGTGGGCAAAAATAAGGGTCCTATTTTTAAAAATTCATAACTTTTTTATTTATTGATTTAAAAAATTTTTTTTTTTAGAATAAGTAAAGGACCCTTTCCGAAGCAAGCATGAGCCGTATTAGCCCTAAGGAACGTACCCTCATTTAGAAAACATTATTTTTGCTTAAAAAACTCAAAACAGTGTAAAAAACAATACTTTAGTTTTTGTAAGTTTTAAGAAGTGTTTTTCGGCTAAAATTTGTTTTGTTTATTTCAAAAAATCTCGGAAGGGTCAGTCTACACACACATAAAGTTTGGTGAGTTTAACTTTTATTTTGTGGAAGTTATTCAAATTCAAGTTATTCAAATTTAAAGATAGGACCCTTATTTTGGCCCACCCTATATGTACTAGACGAACCGTATACTAGTAAAAGTCTGTGGGTGTTTCTTGCTTGTTGTCAAGAAAGGAATATATAGATTTATTTGAAAATGGCTGACTTAATAAAGGATGAATGGTAGTTGTTAAAATCGATGTGGCGTCACAAAAGATGACTAGCAGTTACCAAAAGCAATGTAGCCTCATAAAGGATGGATGCTAGTTGCCAAAAGTTGTGTATGTGTATGTTTGAAAGCAGTAGCAGTCATCTTAACTGCAGGTTGCTGCTGCTTTATCAACATTACCTCGAGATGTTTAGAATTACATGTGATATTTTAACATATTGAGTATTTACAGAGATACCAATTGATGTCTAAATAAAATAACGAATTTTAATATTTTTTAATATTGTAAAAACTTTTATTTATGCTTAAATATTTTTTGTGTTACAAATAAATTAAATTGAAATTAATTTCTTCTATTTTTTTTTCTTTTCAGGATACGGCCATAGTACTCCGCAGACTGTTGGCGGAAAAATATTCTGCATGTTCTATGCTCTGGTTGGAATCCCCCTGTGCATCGTCATGTTCCAAAGCGTGGGAGAACGCCTTAACACTTTTGTGACCTTCTTACTTAAACAAATGAAGAAGTGTCTAAAGATGAAGAACTCTGACGTGTCCCAAACGAATCTCATTCTGGTCGCCATGAACCTCTCGGTCATCGTACTCACGGCAGGTGCGGCGGCATTTAACTATTATGAAAAGTGGGAGTACATTAACTCATTCTATTACTGTTTTATTACCTTAACGACAATAGGTTTTGGTGACTATGTAGCGCTACAAAAAAATGGCGCCTTGCAAAAACAGCCACAATATGTTGTGTTTAGTCTTATTTTTATCCTGTTTGGTCTGGCAGTTATATCTGCAGCCATGAATTTACTTGTACTCCGGTTTTTAACGATGAACACGGAGGACGAACGCCGAGAGGAGCTGGAAGCAGCTGCCGCGGCACAGGGTGCTGTACGCCTCGATGGTGATATCATAACAGCCAATGGAAGTGTAGTATCAGGGGCTCAAGAAAGTCCCGAATTTAATGACCTAACTAGTGTTTGCTCTTGTTCATGTTATAATTTACGAAGTCATAAGGAGAAACCAAGGTATAAAGTTACACGCGCACCCGGACGTATTTCACATCTATTACCGATGCAATCGGTATCGAACAGGTCTCGAGAAAACTCACACACCGACCTAGAAGACACAAATTCGTTTTTACAACACCACCTTCTAAACAGGAAACGTGCCTCCATTTGAAAAATTAAAACCATATATATATATATGTATATCAATATACGTATATGTATGTCAAATTCATTTATTTAAGAAAAAGAAAAAGGTTGATTTCTAACACGACACAATTGATGGAGCTCTACTGTTGCAATAGAAGAAGAGATTGAAGATGAAATGATCACGAGGGGGAAAAACAGTTAAGTTTGTTTGCATCAGGAGTGATTTTTCTATCTCTTTTTAATCAAGTCACAAGATGTAAAGTTTTTGCCAGCATTGGAAAGTTTTTAACGCCATTTTATTCCCCCCCCCCCTCCCACCAACCTACACCAGTGAATGAATTTTCTATTATCAATGATGAGTTTTCTTCATTTGAGATTGATTTTATTGATTGCGTGTGTCACTTTGTGCAGGTTGATTATTACAAGAAAAAAAAAAAGAAATTGCAGAGTGTTCTTTGAATTTATGCCCTAAACACATTGGAAAAAAAAAATAAATAAAAAAAATAAAAAAATAAAAAAGCAATGTTTGTTCTATCTTGTTTGGTAAATGTACCAGTAAGGATACTACAAGGTGAGCAGGTTATGCTGGTTTTTCCTTTGCAAGGTCAACATCCCCTACCTCGAAACTGGTGCTCCCACTCTGTAGAAAGAAAGCCTGGAAAATTGTTGCAACACTTGCAGCCACAAAAAAGAAAATGAAAATCTTAAAGGAATTAAATGATTTTGTAACATTAAAGACTTTAAAAAGACATTTTTTTGGTAATGGAATTTTATTCCTGAGAGAAAGAAAATATACCCAGATAAAAAAAAAAATCATTTTAAAAGTTTGACATATACATTTGAAATATTTATATTATTGTTAAATTTGGTGCCTGGAAAAATGATGTTTCATTATCAAGAGGCGTTGAGGTTGAGAGAATGGCACATTTTTAAATTAATTTTTAAAAAAGAAACAAGATAATAATAAAGTTTGAACAGTTTGTGAAGCTGAATTTTTTTTTTAATGTGAATTAATACTCTCTTCCTCCACCCAAACCCTGGTCCCCTTCTAAAAATTTAGACACTTGGATAGAAAAGGAAATATATATATATATATATATATATATATATATATATATATATATATATATATATAAATGAGGTATAGTTAGAGGATAATAGTCTGACAAAATATAGATAATAAATATGAAAATGAGGAATAAAGCAAAAGAGAGACTAATGAAACATAATTAATTTAACACAGAGACATGATTTAAATTGATATGTATATATATATATATATATATATATATGTGTGTGTTTGTTTTGAATGAATCTGAGAAAATATTAAGACAAATTGAAAATGTGGATAACTACAGCAGAAACGAAAATCATTTCTTGTACATGACATATTTTTTCTTCTTTATAATTAAAGAACTTTTTTAAAGTCATGCATAATTTTTTTATTGGATTTGTTTTTGTTGCAGTTTATATATATATATATATATATATATATATATATATATATATATATATATATATGAATGAAAGGATTTTATAAATGATTGTTTTAGAATGATTGAAAGAATGAATAAACAAATAAATAATATAAACAGAATTTGGGAAGGGGGGGGGTCTTTTTAATCTCAAACCTTAACAGAGAATGGAAAATCCTAGGAAATATTTAATTTAGAAATAGCAAAAATCTGTTAACATGTCATGTCCCGGCTCCATCTCCAGCCCTTCCTTGCTTTTTAGGATTTTGAGGAGAAAGAAAAGAAAAAGATATTTTGCTATACACGTGTCCAAGATGTTAAATTAAAAAGAAAACAAAATTGTTATCGAATGTTGAAACGTTTGAAAAACAGGAATCGTTGCTGCGAATTGTATCAATTCAGGTAAAACGAAAAGAAAATAAAAACAAAACAAAAATATTATTATTTCAATGAATATCAGGAATGTAAATTATAACCATTTGCACTCGAGACAATATGTATGCAAATAGTGACCAGCCCAAGATGCCAGAACCACCCTTGGACTCTGGCATCACTCGATGGACACATGTGTGGCTTGGTGGTCACTCTGATACATCAAATTGTAATATAAATCCGAAACTAAAAAAAAAAAATTCTTCTCTCTAATAATATTTTCCCCCCACCCTTAGTTTTCCTTTTTCTTTTTTCTTCTTTCTTTTGTACAGGGTATGGACTGAATGTATTTAAGGGGGTGGGTTAGGGTTAGGGTAAATGAGTTAAAGAGAAAACGAAAATGGGAAGAAAACGAGTATCAGTGAGAATGAACAAAAAATGGGATTTTTTTTTCTTTCCTTCCCCTTTTTTTATTTAAATCTTCACATTAATACATTTTGCTTGAAAAAAAACATTAATTTAAAAAAAAAAAAATTAATTTAAAAAAAAAAGTTAAATACATTTTTTTAAATGTTCACCCTTTGTATATTTGAGATTTCTTTATTATTATTATGATTATTATTATTATTATCTTAATTCTAATTGCAGACCTTTTTAATGAAACCCTTTTAAACCTGTGATATTTCAATGAAACAAGATATATATTAAAACAGAATTACTATAATTACAAAATTAACACTTGCATAAACACTCTCAACCGATGGTAATGATGATGATGATGATGATGATGATGATGATGATGATACATCAGATCTCTTATATAGTAGATGTGGGGGGAGGGGGTAGGAAATTATTTGTTCAGATCATCGGCAACATGACCAGCGGTGAATGTGCAGGGGCTTACATATAGTCATGCACACAGAAAAACATACATACATACATACATACATACATACATACAGTATAAAGCATACATACTTGTCCTATTATAAATCACACACACGCACGCAGCTATTTATAAATATCTGCAGAGACAACATATATTCAAACATATATATATATATATATAAATGTATATATATATGTATATGTATATATATATATGTATATATATGTATATATATATATGTATATATATATATATGTATATATATATATGTATATGTATATATATATGTATATATATATATGTATATATGTATATATATATATATGTATATATGTTTATATGTATATATATATATGTATATATATATATGTATATATATATGTATATATATATATATATATGTATTTATATATATATGTATTTATATATATATGTATTTATATATATATGTATTTATATACATATGTGTATGTATATATGTATGTATATATACATATATGTATATATATATATGTATATATATGTATATATATATATGTATATAATTGTTTTTCTAAACTCAGCCATATACAGCCCAGTCCACACAGCAAGCCAGCTATTAACAAAACATCCAAAACTCGAGTTTTTCCCTCTTTTGAGTTCTATAGTAAGCAAAACTAGAGTTTAAGGTTCGCTGTTGGTGGCTGGCTGGCTTGGTGGGTGTGGGCTGTTGTGTGTCTGTTTATAGAAAGAACAGATATATATTTTTTACTCTTTTTTTTTCTTAGCAATTTTTGTATAAGTTGTTCAATAACGAAACCAATAAATACATAAAGGAATTATGTTTTTGAATTTTTAAATGAGGATTTATAATTTTGATTATTCGAACCACTATACTCATCTTGATTGTGACCTCTGACTTTCTTCGGTGCATCTTTTCGAATTCGGAAAACTTCTAGTGAAACATAGGAACATAAACTATGTATAGGTTCCCCGCATTTGACTAAAAAATTTGCAAATTTTAAAAGAGGCACCTGAAGGAAATTAAAGGTTACATCAGGCAAAACGTTGTGAAGATAACCGAGACGTGAACACTAGTTTGAATAATACAAAAAAAACAAATAAAGAAATTGTTTAAGAATATATAATCGAAAAAGCTACATAAAAGAACCGTTCAAAGTTGTTCATAGTAAATATAGAAAAATAGTATACTTGATTATAAGTTGTTTAACAAAGAATTGTTTTACGTTCATGGTAGATATAATCAAGCATACTATATGTTAAGGGGTTTAATAACAGAGCTAAATGCTATATAAAAATAACTGTTAAAAATCCATGGTAGAAAAACAAAAAAATATACTTGATAATGAATTTATATTTAATATATTATTAATAACAATAGACTGCTCAAAGTAGATATAATTGAGTATACTATTGACCTGTATTCACGAATGAATATGCTGTAGAAACTGGAAAATGTTTTGATTGCCTATTTTTATGGCATATCAACACTTTGGATTATACAATGCCGAAATACAATACTATTTGTACTCAACTCATTAAACACAAATTGCTATTTAACAAATCGCTGGGGTGTACAGGCGGTTCATATCTTTCTACAAAGGTATTTACACATAAATAAATATGAGATATCTGACTGAATTTGAACTTTAATAGTCTGTGACAATATCCATATGGCCATCGACAGACCATTACCAACATTGTTCATTGTAAAATGGTCTCAATCAATCCAAAAGTATATTCATATACATCTAACTATAAGCTGCTCCTTCAAGGATGCACCTCTCCCCTACTGCATCAGAGGAGGAGGATGAGGAGGGGGGCTCAGGATCAACTCCCGATGTCTGCAGAGTCTTCACATGCAGAAGGGTGCTGAGGTTATTTTATCTTTTAAAACTGTCGTGAGAGTCACATGTCATCAGAGGCACATTAATTTAAACTGACCTTGTGTCAGATTTGGTCCTCATGATGGAGGAAATAACTACTAACTCTGAAAACTTTTAAAATTTTGTACACAGTTCAACCATCTATATTATATGACATATTTATTAGAAGATAAAAAGATGGTAGATATATGGCATAAGGTTTTTTAATGATGTATATTTGAATAAACATTCGCTGCCTTAATAGACATCATAAATCCATATCCTTGTTGTCCATGAGAGATCTATAGGAAAGTGTTCCCAGAACAGAGCACATTGTAGGTACTCAAATCCCTTATAGAAAATTCCATACCATTTGCATATATCAACTGCAGTTCTCCCATATTAAATACTTTGTATGTAAATATCTCATCTATTTATATGAAGGAAAGATATCTGTGTCCACGCATTAGTTGTCAATGGTTGATCTCCAAGCAAAACAAATGGCATATTTGAAATCAGAATGTTTCTGCAGATATTTTAGCCTGGTTTTGAATGATTTAAAGCCTTTTTTTTACTATTATAATTTTAGGAATCACCTGTGATTTTTTACTTAGAGCATATACGAAACAAAAGCTCTTGAATGAAAACAAGCACTGGCATACACACAGTCACTATGACGAATTCTTTGAAACCATGGATGAGTGTTGTCTACTGATTAGACTCTTTTATTGATTGAACCGTGTGGAAATTGTTACCAAATTGCATCTTTTTTGTCATAAAAACTAACGAAATTAGTATTTCTCCGGCATATTAGTCAATTAGAGGGTAATATGTTTAATATGAATTTGTAATTCATTATGGAAATTAATTGGTGCATATTACGACTAGCAGAGATGCTCAGCATTGCCTGAGATGTAAGAGTGTGTCAAAGTAAAAAATAATTCATTGACTCAAGTATGTTACACTGTTTTGAATCGTATACCTAGTTCCCTCATATATAATTTGCATTTAAATAACTAATCTATGTATTAATAAAGGAAATCCGTCTGTATATATGTCCATGTGGAAACTTCAAAGCTAAGATGTTTAGACCAAGAAGCCATATATTAATGTAACATATTCATGGCGAAGTTTGATCAGAAAAAATGATACTAGTAAACTTTATATGAACGAAGATCTTAGAAAATTAAAATAATGTTTCACAAACAATAAAAATAAACAACATAATATAGAAACAACATTTTAAAAATTATCGTAGACAAAAAAGAATATTTTAGAAGTCTTAGTTCCGAATTTGTATACTATTGATGCTATTTTTTTTTCATATCAATCAAATCAAATTTATTGGCAAAACATAGCAAAGTGCAACAAACCATGTAAAAAGACAGTTAGAAGATGTGTATGTTTGTATAGCGTTTGAATGTTTGTTCAAAACAACTTTAAACCTAGATATGATAGACATCGTCACTAGTATCTCTGGTAGACTGTTCCATGGAGCAGAAACACAGACAGAGAATACTGCTTCTCTTCTAATGAGATGAAAGTGCCTATCGTACATCTTTGGCTGAGTCCGTGGAGACCACAACTTGGTGCTGGGATGAAAACCTCCTCAAAAGGTACATTTAAATTCCGGTTTATGATCGCGTCCCCTCAAGTCCTCCACTGCTCATCTAAAGGGTAACTATCCAAAGATCAGCGGCCATGATGCATCCTGCGTTGCCTTGAACAATTTGATCGTCTTCAGGCTGAACATGGCCTCTGGTAGCCTGTTCCACGGTGCAGCGACCCAAACCGAACAAAAATGCCTTCCGACAACGATTAAGCCAAACTCATCTCAGTTTCCACAAAGCCCTCTCTGTAATGCTGGAGTCAAGAAGAGGGACTCGGCACATTATAGTTCCTGCACATGATGTTAAGGGTGAATATATACATATGAATTATATTTATTTAAATAAAGAAATTTAATTGCAAACGATTTATCATGAATTAACCAATTACTGGAGAGATTAGAAATGTTTATATTTTTTACACTAACTTTTCTAATGTTAACAAACAGAGAGAAACAATTTTCATCAGTGGTATTACTTTTTTTTATTTAATACATAATTTATTGATAATAATTTGAAATAATAAATGTCTGCAGGGTTCATACTATTAAAATAAAAAAGACTTTCTTTTTCCATAAAAATAATTGTCATTTTCAGTTAAATACTTTTTATACAAACAAACAAACAAAAATGTCTCTTCTTTATTTATTTCAAATTGTAGCAATTTAATTCTTTTTAAAAGAATAAATATTCTGTCTTCTACCTTAAAAATAATTGTCAGCTGAATATTCTTCAAATTAGTCACTTTTTGACATGTATTTATTTAAAATTGTACTGTTTTAGTCGATGGGGCGACATAAATTGATTTAGGAACAATTCATTTTAAAAAGTCAGGATTTTTTTTTACATAAGCGACATCAGATTTATCACCAATCAACATGATCAGACGATCTCACTTTTGTTTAAATGTGTAAAGATGATAACATATGAATATAAAATGCTTTAGCATATTATTATATTGGCAAAACAGAGTCCAAAAATGAAACCTACCAAACGAAAAGAGGCATACAAAATCAATTTGAAAGAGAAAATTGTTATTAAGAGAATTATTCATTTTTTTAATCAATAATACTTCTAGAATGTAATTAAAATTTCTTCTAAACAAAATTCTCATAATTTGTATTGAACATTTTGTTTGGCAAATAATTCAGTTTTAATTTGAACAAATAATTGTATTTAAAAAAATAATGATACCAATTGAAAGAAATGACAAATTTAAACATAAAATTAATGAACCTGACACATGTAGCAAATGAATAATGTATAAAGTCAATTAATGTTCAGCAAGTGGTGAAGTATCAGTAAAATGGTGGGATTGAGTTACAGTAGAAGAAATGAGGAATCACCCTTAACTCTAAATATCTTATACCATCTGTAATCACATTGGGAATTCAAACATCATTTCCGGCCAGTGATAACATTATATTAAAAGAAAAAGTATTTCTCGTCATTAAATCAAGTTTCATAACACTGTTCACAAATAAAAGCATTATAAACATTTAAATGGAAGATGAAAAAACAAAAAAACTGAAAGAACGTTTTAGCAACTTTTGGTAATTCCTTATAAAACTGAGATTTTGAACTTAGAAAATTTTCAACAAGCTGTTAAGTTGCAGAAATAGAGCACCTATCGACTCATACACTTTTTAAAAGAGAGAAGCTGGTGCCCTGCATGTAATGAAACATTTCGGTGTCGGGTTAGGGAGAGACTTAGGACCTGGGAGAGAATGTTAGTGAGGGTACCCCCTTAGCAGAGAGATATAGATAGATAGACAAATAAACAAAGGTCTAAGAGAGAGAGAGAGAGAGAGAGAGAGAGAGAGAGACTTGAATAGTGAGAGCTCAAGAGATAGAAAAAAAGATCTGATATTTGAGAGAGTCTGAGGACAGATAGCAATAGATGCGAAAGAGAGACAAGGAATATCATGAGATCATGAGGATGAGAATATGTAAAATTGAAAAAGAGACTGCATACTAATGTATGTGCTCGCGAAAGAGGGATTCTGGACCCGCGAGATAAAGAGTGGGGATTATTTGGTGTCCCTTTAGCAGGGAGAGAGAAAGAGAATGGATTGGAGAACCTTAAGTGCTGGAGATGGACAAACAAAAGGCGTGTGGGTAGCAAAGAGATAGAGACTTGAATCTGTGAGCATACGAGAGAAACAGTTTTTTAAGAATAAGAGAGTGAGAGCGAGGGAGAGAGAAAGAAAGAGAGTGACTGAGAGAGAAAGAAAGAGAGTGAGGAAGCGAGAAAGAGAGAGAGAGAAAAAGAGAGAGGGAGAGAGAAAGAAAAAGTGTGGGAGAGAAAAAGAGACCTGGACCTGATACTTGAGAGTCTGAGGGCTGATAGCAATGGATGTCAAAGAGAAACCAAGAAGGCCATGAGATTATGAGGATGAGAATATGTGAAATGAAGAGAGAGAGACTGCATAATGTGTGTGCTGGGGAGAGATAGAGACTGAAGTGGAATGATGGAAGAGTTGACAATTATAGATATAAACTCATATGTATTGATTCAGAATTGTGAGTGTCATGCAGAAAATGTACATTTGACTCCTGGAACCTTTTTCCAATATATTTGATTTATGGTTTGTTTGAGGTCAGAGGATAAGAAACCCATACATACAATGCGACATATTCCAAAGAAGGAAGGTATATTTTTAAAAAGTTTACAAGACTTAAACAATTTAAATGTTCCAGAAATATGTCCTTGTATTGGGCATTCCCAGAGAGCGAGAGAGAAATAAATTATTATTTATAGAAGTGTACAACAGACATATGCACACCAAAAACATGTATAAACCACAGTATGATTAAAAATTCTTACACACACAAACACACGATCATATATATATATATATATATATATATAAGTCTCAAGCCACCCCACTTTTTGACTTGTCCCCCCCCCACTTTACGCTCATCAATAATGAAGTTATATATGCATGTGTTTAACCGGGCCCCCACTTTTTAGGAGAGCCCCCCCCCCACTTTTATAACTGTCTCGCCGGTCCTGAATAGTCATATCTCTATGCTGATGAGTCCAGATTAAAAGGACGAAACGTATACGTACATAGATAATAAACAATAACAAATATTTATATAATATATATATATATATTATATATATATATATATATATATATATATATATATATATATATATATATATATATTATATATGCAAAGAACTAATTAAATTCTTATATGTTCAATATGTAAAAATTAATTTAGCAAAACCTTAACACTTTAAATAAATTGTTCTTCTTGTAAGATTTGCTGGAAATACTTGTGCAGGTATTATCACAAGCATTTAAAATCATTCATATATATCCTGCACGGTCGTTAATAAAAAAGAAAAACATCCAATCAGATCGAGGCAGCATGGACTACACTGGCCCATAATAAATAAAAGCAGGGTTGTCTAGTGTTTCAAAAAATAGAGGACATATCAGACACTGATCAACTCTGATAGGTTCGGTTTGGTGAAGAGAGTATTATGTTGAAAGATATGAAACTTTCCAATGATTCAAGTAAAATACATCACCGATGATGCCATCAAGCAACCCAGTTTGGAGCGTATATATATATATATATATATATATATATATAATTATTAAAAGGAAAAAACTATACACACATTAAGGTTGTATACATTATAAATTATTTCGACCCCTTAATTAGGTCTCCTCAGACGTATAAACAACCACGTCAAAAAACCAAATTATTTATACGTCTGAGGAGACCTAATTAAGGGGTCGAAATAATTTATAATGTATACAACCTTAATGTGTGTATAGTTTTTTCCTTTTAATAATTCTGTTTTGCTCTGTTTAAATTACATTGAGCTCTTTTATTCGGATTCTAAACCCAAAATTGAAATCTACACACTATATATATATATATATATATATATATATATCAGTGTAACATGATTTGGAGCTTTTTTATTTCAAGCACTGATAAAAACATTTGACTGATCTTATATCTTGGGTTACAGTTGAGCGAGTAACTTCTTAATAGAAAATTGTTGATCTCTAAAATAAGGTAAACAGTTTTCTTGAAAGAATAGTTTATTAGAAGAGTTCTCCATATTAAACAAATAATAAAGAAACTGAAGAGTTATAAGGATACAAGTACAAAGCATTGAAGTACAAAATAAATGCCAACAGAGGGGTGCAGGGTCCAAAGTCCGACAATGTATAAAAACTAAGATAATTTAAAAGTAATAGCTAACCAAATTAAAATACGGAAGTTTTTACTAAAGAAAGTAGACAGTTCAGTTTGGGTGTTTCCAGGTCATAATGTTTGTAGCCGTCTCTGAATGAGTGGCTTCTGGTTGGGTAATACCCAACCAGAAGCCACTCATTCAGAGACGGCTAGAAACATTATTTGTCATCTCTCCAGTTGGATAAAATCTGCTTTTTATGAAAGTTTTTCAGGAGGAAACTCGCCTAACCCACTGTTACAATACAGTAAGTAGTGGAACAAGTTACATATATCTGTGTGTGTATAATGTTTTAACCGGGGTTGTGGAGTCAAAGGTTTTGAAAGGGGTCGAAGTCGGACTTATAAGAAGGCCAGGTATCAGATTTTTTAATCTCCAATAATATGAATATTGAAAGTCTTTAAAATAAGGAGTCAGATATTTTAGAATCCTAAGAGTTGGAGTCAGATATGTTAGAATCCTAAGAGTCGGAGTCAGATATTTTTGAATCCTAAGAGTCGGAGTCAGATATTTTAGAATCCTAAGAGTCGGAGTCATATATTTTAGAATCCTAAAAGTCGGAATCTTTGGAATCCTAGGAGTCGGAATCTTTGGAATACTAAGATTCGGAGTCGGAATATTCAGAATCCTAGGAGTTGAAGTCGGACCTTATACTTTCTGACTCTTTAACCTTTGTTTAAACTTAAAAGCAGAATAAGGAACAAACAAAATAATTTTTAAAAACATTCGTTTATTTAACATAAAACTCAAGTTAGTGTTGGCAAAGTAAGATGGTAGATTTTAGTTAGGGAGAGTTTTTATTCTTTTTTTAGATCAGAAGTGTAAAGCAACATAAGAAATATTCAGATAAAAGAAATTAAGATTAAAATGATAATTTAAAAAACGGTTTTGAGATGGAATATCAATTTATTTTAGTGCGAGTGAAATTCTCGTTACATGACGTCCTCTTCATAGGAATGTTATTTTCTTCCTATATTCATCTTCCACAAATATGTTGGCCAGACAAAACTCTAGCCTGTTTAAGGGTTCAGTTGAAACATACAAGCAAATATGTACCCAGAAATGTTTGTGTAAATAAAAATGTTTACTAAATTTGATATAGGAGAAAAGTAACAAGACTTTGTCACCATTATGGGAAATAGTTGTTGAATTTGTAAATAAAAATGTAAAAAAAGAAATTATGTTCCTGTTATTTCGACTACTACAATAATAATTTCATTTGCTTTTATCACAATTTTTTTCAACTCAAGTGGCTTTTAGCCTTGATAAGTGGTGACCCCTTAGTACAAAATAAAGTTATTTTAAAATAAATGTTTTAAAATACTGTTATATAATTTAAATTTATAGTATTATTATTCTATATATTAATACGATAGCGTGTGTGTTCGTGTGTCACGCTTACATCAAAAGCTCTGCACATGCGTGCCGCACCAACATTTGGAAAACCATTTAAGTCATCTAATTTTCGTAATATTTTCAAGTATTTCCCTTCGTCGCAACGGTTAGCGACGTAGGATTTTGAAATCAGCCTGACTGGTTTATAGTTCGATTCAAACCAACCTCTAAGATTTTTTTTCTACATCGAAGAGGGGAAAGAGGTAGGGATGGGACGACCGGGAAGACACATATTAATACGATAGCGTGTGTGTTATTTTGTGTGTCATGCTTACATCAAAAACAACGACCTTCCGAATCTTTGTATGCTACTCATGAATTGGAGCTAAATTTAATTTAATTTAAAGCATTTACAAAGTAAGGTTTAGTCGTCAAAATATTACCTTCACTAGAATTATTGTATGTAAAGAAGTTTTGCAAATTGTTTCATATACTTTTCATTTTTAAAAATAAATATACAAATCAAATCTTATCATATTTTATTCAAATATGTATAGGTTAGGAACATGATACTTAGTATTGAAAACATAATTTCGTGTAATTTACACGGGTCCCGCTAGTACATAAAATTATAATAAAATGCACTTATTTCAACACTTTACTGTCGTTTCAGAGCATTACCGATAATCAGAAGTGTACCTGACTGGTTTCTAACATCTGGCATTTCTCTATTATCTTCATCAGCACAGGGTATAGACACCAACCTTGAAGCCAAAATATAGCATAAAGACTAGAGTATAGTTCACTTCCAGCTATACAGCAAATTAGATAGAGTGCGGTAAAGTACAGGTATACAATACCTCCCTCCCTCTCGCTCTCTCTCTCTCTCTCTCTATATATATATATATATATATATGTAAAAATAAAAATGGAATAAAGGATAAGCAAATCAACAACTAGCAAAAATAAACTCAAAAACACATATTGAATAGTTCTACCAAAATATTTCGATTGTTAAAATACAATCATCATCAATTGGTAGCAGAACTTAAAAATTAAAGTTCTGCTACCAATTGATGATGATTGTATTTTAACAATCGAAATATTTTGGTAGAACTATTCAATATGTGTTTTTGAGTTTATTTGTGCTAGTTGTTGATTTGCTTATCCTTTATTCCATTTTTATTTTTACATTTTGTCTGAAACATTGTTTATTTTATTCCTCATATATATATATATATATATATATATATATATATATATATATTTATATATATATAATTACATATCAGAGTCATATCATACTATGATTTAATGTCAGTTTCGGAGCAAAATGATCGTACATGTGTTTCTGGAGAAAATTCACAGCATCCTTGAACAAAATCCAAGCTATCATATGAACACCACGTCTTCAGAGATAATAATAGGTAGATGAAACTTCATAAGATCCAGGTAAAAAATCTTTCAAATACGCATCAGAATCGTCAAGAACGATATATAGGCAATACAAGCCAAACCTTGATAGTCAAAAGAAATTAAAAATGAAATGTCTAGCTGCTAGGTTCAGTGCTTATTCCCAGTCTTATAGCTTTAAGTGGAACCGATGGCCTGAACCAACCCGGGAAAGAACACTAATCTGTTGTTGGTTATACTTCCAATGAAGGCTCGTATCTAATTAAACTAGTGTTGAATGATTAATCGGAATCGGTGATCTGAAAAAGCAGAACGTTTTGCGGAAAAATTTGAGCCTAATTTTCAATTCCAAAAACGATTTTGTTAAATTCTTTTTGTTTAATACTAAATTTTCCATTGTTAGTACTAATGAGGTAACAATGGCACCGGTAAAAATGGCACAGAATAAAATGGCACAAATGAAAAATATAGATGAAAATCTCACAATGAGTTTAGTTAAAATCTTGGATACAATACATGAAGTGAAATCATTAAGAAGTTTGTCAAATTAAAAAAAAAATTATATCTACATTTATAAGGAAGTGAGTACCCTCGCGTAAGCCCCCCCCCCAATAGATTCTACTTTTTTAGGCGATTATGTGTGAACCCCCTGAAAAAACTGGGAAAGAAAATCCAATTATTTTAAAATTTAGAATGGGGGATCGGTTTTGCATATGAATTTAACATTAAATGATCACCCATTTCCAGGACAGTGTCTAACACAAAGAGCGTTTTAAGGGCATATCACAAAAATTTTCTTTTGTGAAAGGAAATAAATATTGTTTTTTTTGTGTGTGGAAGGAAGGATTAAAGAAACAACTCTATCTTAACCCTAACACTAAATCCGAGTGGAAACAACCCCCCCCCCCCAAAAAAAAAACCCAACAAAAACCATCCCTTAACTCTATCACTAACTCTAAGTCCGGATATCTTTAAAAAATATCCCTTCCTTAAACCTATCACTAACCTCAAGCTCGGGTGGCAACAGAATCCCTCCAAAGAACAAAAACATGATTACATCTAAGATAAAATACAATAAAAAAATAAACTTTAGGCTTACCCCCTATTTAGAACTATGTGGAGGGAACCTAGCCACCATACCTTAGACACATCGATGTTATTTCTTTGAAAAGAACAGAGTAAATACTTATTTACAAATATGGGTTGGGGCTTAGTCCATATTTACAACTATAGGAAAGGGAACCTTGCCCTCCTCCCTCTGCAAAACAAAACTTAGAAAAATCGATTTTATTTGTTAGAAAACTACCGAATACGTTTTAAAATATTTATTCCAAAATATTGAGTCAGAAAGGAGGGGGGGTCTTAGCCCCTATTTAAATTACAGGGGAGGGAGCCTAGTCTCCAAAGGAACTTGTAGAAATTGATTTTATTTGATTTAAAACAACAGTCTAAATATGTGTATCATTTGAATTAGTCAAACTACTGTTCATCTTGGATATTATTTTTACAACATTTTTTGTCGATGCAACCTCCAACCTTCTTCAGGTGCATCTTATCAAATTTGGGAATATCTATGTCTCACTTTTTTCCTATTATTCATTTGTGCCATTTTCCAGTGCCATTTTTACCGTGCACCGTTATTATGATAACATCAAAATCGGATGTAAATTTTTTTTACTGGTGTAAAAAAATGAAATTCTGCAGGTAACCTTTAAAAGACTGCAAGTACATTTACAAGGTTTTGAAAAATGTTTAAAAATTAAATACAACATTTTTGTAAAAAACATACTGACAAACATTTATAAATAATAATTATAAAATAGAAAAATATAAACATGTTAAACATTTTTTAATTCATTTATTTTATGCTGTTGGGCTGTTGGTTTGTTTCTTAATTGTCCGGTCCCCCAGCATTGGCAAACCTGACAAGAGGTGAGCAAAAGGTGTGAACAATTTTTTTGAACATTTTGAAACGATCGATGTGAAGTGCAATAATGTATAAATGAATTAGTGAATTTAAAGATTTTCTGTATGTGAGAAGTCCACACTTTGGCGGCAGTTCTTTTATTTTGAGTTTCCATGTCTGAACTGGTTGCAAAACGAAATTTCGAAAGATATAAAACATATTTTAATTCTTTTATTACACACAAAGAACTTTGACACAAATAAATTTTGAACATTTTTTTTTTATACTAAAAAAACAAAACAAGTTTCAACTGAATTTCTAGTTCCTATTTACTTCCTTCCCCGCAAAAGCAAAGTTAGAGGACAGAAAAGATGAAATGTAGTATCAGAAGAGGGGTCGATGGATAGGGATAACATTTTAATTTGACATACGTTCAAAAACAAATTAGAATTTTGTATTAAGACAAACAGAATGTTTTATGTCATGCAGACTTATTATTATGCACAAACAATATTTCAAATTTTAGAGAAAACAAGTAAGTATTTTTTTTTTTATTAAGATTTTCCTAGACAGATTTGGGCATCAATCTTGAATTTTAATCTAAATGAGTTTTATATAGTTTTACCTTCAAATCACTAGCAGACAGCTATCCTAAAAGTGACATGAACAAAATTATCAGTATCTCTACGAAACAATTAGTAGATCAAAGATGTAATAATTTTAAACAGGAATGACTACCGTCATATGTCTATATGAAGTGTGTAACCGTTCCCTTTGAAGTATATTATTTATCTGCTAAGCACCAACCACTGTGACGCCAACAGAATAAACAGGACTCAATGGAATAGCGTTATCTTTATGAATGCCACGGTTCGAACATTTATAGTGTATTTTATCTTAAAAAAAAAACAGTGTATTTCTTGAGAGAATGATGCTCGAACACCTTTCTGTTGTGGACACTTTCACCACAATTTCAAAGAAAGTATTAGTACAGCTTCTCGGGGAGTGACTATGTCATTTTAGTATTTTTTACACGTATGTTACTTCTTTATTAATTTATAACATAAAATTAGAATTGTACTTACAGTTTCACTGTAAATAATTTTCATAATGAAATTACGATCCTCTAATTCATAGTTACAGTATTCGGAATTATCTTACCATGTCAAAATTGCCGAATTCTCTGGACACCACAAATTTGAAAAACTTACCCGTTTAATATTTAGATGATGAGGAGAGGTCAGTTCACTATGTAAGTTTGGCATAAATTCACTCCAAGTGGTATGAGGTGACATTCTCTCGTATAGGTGCTTAATTTACGTTAAACTAACATAGTGAACTGGACCCATTCTGTGACTTCTCTAAAAATTAAACAAGTAATCTTAAAAGTTGTTGCTGAATTGAGTGTACCATAAAAAACATGTAATGTGTGCACTTGTGAAATGTGCGTAGGTGATATTCAGCATAAAATTTGTGAAATGAAAACGTCTACCAATTTAAAATTAACACCTTAAACATTTCAGAATTGCCAGGTGGAAGTGAGTGGTTTTCATTTTAGTTGTATTTAGCATAATTTCACTTAGTTACGAACTTATGATTACATTTTCATTAACCCAGTAAATGTAACAGTTCAATTTATTTTTGTGAGACATATATTTGAATCTTTTCTTAGATGGTATGATACCGGGTGTCGGGGCTAGATCTGTTCTTAACGTGGACACCACATCACCTCTAAAAGTTGTTGGTTAAAAATAAACATCAACGCGGTATACTTTGTAATCTTCAAAGAGAAAAGAAAGGAAAAAAGAGAACAGTTTTCTGTTTCTTTTTTCTTTCTTTTCTCTTTGCAGTAGTTTTATTTTTAAGATAAGTGACTTACTAGTCTATTTCTTCCATTAATTTTTTTTACTAAAAATGTCCTGGTCAACTATGTTCAATTGTTTATGAAATTATTCAAATAATATTTTGTCAACTTATCACAAACTACTGAACATCTGCTTTGTGTTTACAAAAGAGAGAAATCTACGGCTCCTCGATATTTTCAATCAATTACAAGGAAAACATTCGAAAAAAAATAGTTAAAAAGATCTATTCGTGTAATGTACGCCCCCTCTCCCACAAGGGTATTTTCACTTTTGCGAAAATTTATGCACATATGTGAGTTTTTACGATACTCTTAAAATTAAAACAACAACTCTCTAACTAAATATTTAGAAATTTAAAAAGAATCAAACTCAGTAATTGTATCGGGATCAGGAATTTAGAAAAAAATCAGTTATTGTATTAAAATCTGTAAAAATTTTGGAATCGTCCCATCACTAATTTAAACATCTGGGTAGAGTGCTTGCTTACAGCACCTGATATTCCTAAATGATAACTTATATCAGTATAACCAGACTCAATGTCGCTTAACTTCAGTGATTTGATGGGAACCTGTGTGTCAACAGGATTTTAGTCATAACATTAAGGAAATAAACCACTTCATTTTCTTCCTAAAAAGAAATGTAATGCAGAGGACGTAAATGTAACTATGGTCTGCTAGAGACATTTTTGAAATACCAATTATATGTTTTTGAAAGCCATATCAATGCATACAGCGAAAATAAAACCCGGTAACAAGATGGTAAGAGAGTATTATGATATTTTAAAAAAGTATTTCAAAGTAATACTTCATTATCAATTGAGTGAGGACAAGATTTACTATTGCTGCTGTTTTTGAGTAATTGTTCCTACGATGAAAAAAGTTCAGCTTTTGGAATAAGAAATTCATCACGGGATATACAAAAACAATATAGATGAAGAAAAGAACAAAGAAAAAAGTGACAAAAAACATCCTGCCTTAATTAACTTGATAATAGAGTCTTACTTGGAAATATTGTTTAAAACATAATAATTCCCTCTTAACATCCTGTGACCAGGTTTTATTTTCCATGTATGGCTTTCTAAAAATATCTAATGCATAACCATTTCATTTTGTGAAAAAAAGTAAATTAACTTGGAAAAAATAAAACTGAACTGTAGATCTGGAGAAAGGTTTTGACAGAGTGCCAAGAGATGCTGTCTGGTGGCCTTTACATAAACTAAGGGCAAATGAGTTGTTGGTAAAGGTTGTTCAAGCAATGCACAGAAATTAACAACACATTTAATGTTAAAGCAGGAGCACATCAGGGTTCTGTACTGAGTGTGTTGCTTTTCATTTGTGTCCAGGGAGTTTTGTGTGTGTGGTCTAGAAGAGATGCTGTATGCTGATGATTTAGTACTTGTCTGTGAAACAGTAGAATACCTACTTGTTACGTTAAAAACTTGAAGGAATGCTATGGAAAGTAAAGGTCTGAAAGTGAATGTTACCAAGACCAAATGATGATCAATGGTTGTAAATTCCCCAAACGAGGAAAGTTCCCCTGCTCAGTTTATGAAAACGGAGTCAGGAGCAATTTAATCTTCTGTGGTACTTGTAAGAATTGGATACACAAGAAGTGCAGTGGAATTACCGGTAGGTTGAGAAAGGATAACCAGTTTATACCATTGGAGCATAGGATGGAGCAGGTGCTAGTGTAATTACAAGAGTAAGGAGTAAATAGAGTAAGTTCTACGAACTTCTGCTATTACTAACCAGCAGTGTGTTACGAGTATCGACCAAGGGAAGAGTCTATCAGGCATGTGTATGCAGTGTGATGAAGTATGGAAGTGAAACCTGGCAAGTAAGGGTTGAGGACATACGTTGCATAGAAAGAAATGATATGAGAATGATACAATGGATGTGTAATGTGAGTCTTAAAGACGGGCTTAGTTCTGATGACCTCAAAAGAAGATTAAATTTGGACAGTATAGGGAGATGTGTGCAGAAAAGGAGACTGATTGTATGGTCACCTTGAAAGAATGGATGAGAGTTCTTTGATTAGTAGATGTAGAACAGTCAAGGTAACAGTGTCAGCTCACAGGGGAAAGTCAAGGAAAAATAGGAGGAAGTGATGAAAATAGACTTGAGAAAAAGAGAGACCTGGGCGGAGATAGATTAGTTTGGAAATCAATTTCTTAAAGTCGTCCAACGCATGCCAGTTAAAACCGAATATGATTCTCATGCTGATGCTTACTATGTAACATAACACCTAAAGAAATCATGTTTCACTATTTTTGAGATGAGGCTTGATAATTTGCATCTCTCCAAGAGGTATTTGTTGCATTGTCGTGTGTGTATAATCTCTATTATACACACTCGTTGTTAAAAGTTTTCTTTTAAAATTGAGGGTTTTATTCGTATGAGAAAGATATGGAGGTATCAATTACATGCAATCTCTCTCATATATATATATATATATATATATATATATATATATATATATATACGATTACGGACATGGCTAAAAGAGAGAAAGACAAATATTAAGTCACTTTCATCGGAACTGGGACGAATTGTCTCAAGTATTTGTTCGTTTTAAAGTTTGGCTAGAGAAGGAGGCCACCACACACTTCCACAGAAATGGTACCTCAATTTCCACCGCCCATCGAGGTCATACTCTGACTTTAAAGCCATCACTCATTTAGTGAGTTGCCCCATTTTGACTAATCCACTATTCTTTCCATACTAAACAGTGCTAATTTTTTAGTAAAAAAATAAAAAGATTAGTGCATAAATCATCATTGGATATCTAAGTAACAAATCAAAACAAAGATATTTTAGAAATTTATTATCTTCTAAAATGTTAGTAACATCTCTTATTGTGTTGTTGTTTTTGTCTCAGATACTGTTTGCATCATATTGTCTGTTTACTAAAAGTGACAAACCTTGTTAAAGAATAATTCGAGTGTTAGTGTGTTTGGAACTATTCATTATGGTACACAGATATTATAGTCTAATATATTAGGTTTCGTACACGAAACTGAGTATGACTATTTCCAACTAGTTCGCTATCATGCAGAAATTGGTTACATCAGCTTCGGGAGTGTTTACTTTGAAGAATTGGATGGTGCTAAACGAAATTTTAACCTTTTCAGGTCTCTCAATATTTGGGGTGCTTTATGGAAATTTGATCCTAATTATTATTATTGAAACAGACTAAATATTAACCCAAATATAAGTTATGTAAATGCACAGATAGTACATCAATAGACACACACATACATACAAGCATGAATCGATATGTGCACACACTCAGGATATATATATATATATATATATATATATATATATATATATATATATATATATATATATATACTACACTACATATTTGGTTCTGTTGGGTGGAAAGAAATCCAATAGAGTGCTCGATTATTCTATAAGAGTGTAATATTCATTTATGATTTTACAGAAGTTTTGATCTCATGGATTTGTGACTTAAACGAAGCCTGGCAAAAAATTGCCAAATGCCATACGTCATAACGCTCGTCAGCCATGTTTGTAAATCCCCCTCACTGTATTATTAAATAAATAAATATATTAAATAGAACTGAATATATAAAAGTATGGGTAGAATTAATTATATCACACTAATCAAGTTAATGGCCTGATTAGATAGATTATATACTAACTCTAGCTGTCCAGCGGTGTTCGGGGGGGGGGGTACTTTAATTTTTCTCTTGCCTTCATTTTTTTAACTATGCTTTTTTTCTATCAAATTATTTTTAATAGAATTTTGAAAATCAAATGTTATTATTATTACGATTGATCATTAAATTATTATTAATTGAACCAAATTGTTATAAAACTGTAACTAAGTTGTTTTAATCTCCTCATAAAATTATTGGATGTACATATCTTCCAAAACTTTCAATCTTTTAATAGATAAGAATTCTAAAGCCAGAAATGAATTTCTATCCGACAGTTTACATGCTTCCAAATTCCTTTCAAATTTCGAAGGGTCACGAAATAATTCATTTTTTTTATTTTTCAACTATTAACAAAATATTAAAATGACTGACTTGTTTACAAAGAAACCGAAATGCATTACGGATTTAATTTCGTAATTATTCTTTTTTAAATGGGATTTAAATTTTTTTTATTTATGTTACACTATTGCATTTTTGATTTCAATAAATAATCAATTAACAATACAAAAAAAATAATTCAATTTGTAATTATCAAAGTTACAATGACACGAGATCTACATATACACACGTGAAGTTGTCTCATAATTTTATTAATATAGTAATAAATACAGACATATAAGGCAAAATAAAACGGACTTAGGACAAGACCGACACAGAATTCAAATGACTTATGTTGCAGCCATTTTCAGTTATGTTTTGAGTTGTATTTCCAATTGTTTTTTGTTTTTTTATTTATTATTTTTAACCGAGTTTGGTTTTTACATTTGTTTATTTTTTACGTTAAAAAAAAAATTCTTTTCATTTTCTTTTCTTTTACTTTTTGCTGTTGTTTTTGTTTCTTTGTACTTTTTTTCTTTGTGTAAGCAAAATGGTTTCTACCAATAAAAACCAGGGAATTCATCTTAAATAAATTTTTTAAAAATGAAAAAAAAAATTTTTTTTTTGCTGTATGTCTTTTTATCAAGCGGTAAACAAAATCGGATGGAAAACTGCAATTTGTTATAATACTAGCTGTACTTATCTGGCGTTATCCGGGAGTCGTTTTATTTTCATTTTTCTTTTCTTTTCAAATCACAAAAATACTTTTGATTTTTTTATTACTCTTAAATTTGTAAATAAGAAGCAGAGAGCCAGTGGTGATAAATCAGCAAGCAAACGGGCAGAGAGAGAGAGAGAGAGAGAGAGAGAGAGAGAGAGAGAGAGAAAGGGGAAGAGAGAGAGAAAGAAAGAGAGGGAGCTGATTACGTGACGAATGCAGAAAGAGGGGAAATGACTACATGCAGTGTGAGCGAAGGAGAGAAATAAAGCTAATATCAGTAACGCTCTTAATAAGATTTTTTAAAATTTCGTTTTAGTTTATTATACTATTGCATTTTTTAATTCAATAAATATTAGATTAATCTGTACATTTATAAAGTTGAGCCATTTGTTGCACTGACAGTGCGATTTAAACACCAATTTCTTATTCACGATAGACGAAAAACGACTTTGTCATATACTCAGTCACGGTAATATTATCAACGGATGAAGGTTAACCAATTTTACTATTGCTTTGCAGAAAAATTAATTAAATATTATTTTTATCTTTATTGTTCGATGATCGTTTTTATTTTATTATTACCCACAGTTCTATTGACAAATATTGTCTATATTTTCGTGGATAAATGCTTAGCATTTTGGGTGAATAGAGTCTTTCTGATCGTTTTCAGTCAATTAAATTCTAGGGGTTTGCAATTCTTGGTTTCCCCAATCTTCTCGGGTAACGCCGTTACATGGGTGCTGCTAGTAGTTAATAATTAAATAAAAAAATCATTCAATGTGCAATTTTCGAAATTTTGTTGACGAAACTAAAATACACAACCGTAAAGTTGTCTCATAATTTTATTGCTATAGATTCAAACTTTTGTTTCCTTATTTTAATCGTATCGTGTTTTTTTGTTGTTTTTTTTGTTTAAAAATTATAACCTTTAACTTGGAATTGAATGTTTTATGTAAATATAGAATCAACTTAAAGGTGATTTTATTATTTAACAAATTAAAAGAAATCTTTCTTTCTGCGGTGATCAACAGTAAGAAAACAATAATCTTTTGTACAATAAGAATTCAGGGTTATGATTGCCTTTTTTCATTATTTCCAACTATTATTTTGTCATGCTTAATATACAAATTAAACACAACTATATATGTACTAGCTGTACTTACCAGGTTTACCCGGGACTCAGTAATGACATTTTAGTTTTTAATAATGTGAAAGTCAGCTATGATGTTATTAATAAATATAGAAGAATACATTTTCACGTTAGAGAGATAACTCCTAATTTTACTTCAAGTTGAAATAGGAGTTAGTTCTCATTATTTGAGTTATGCTTAGAAATAAAGACAATGTTTATGAATGACGTGTAGGCCGTTTGCATCATTACAGTAAAACAAAAGTTTAAATAGTTGTTTTAAAACACAGCTTGGATCAATGGTGTGCAGAAAGTCTGGTGATGGATTGAGCAAATCTAGATTTTATTCCCCTAAGACTTAAGTATAAGGTCTAAAATAATGTAAAATCTGAGAAAGAAAAATATCTTGCGTTATATATAAACACAGCTATAACATGAAATAAACGATGGATTTGATTTTAATATAAATCAAAGACGAGATTTGAGTGATAAATCTTATATACTGTTTGGACCTAGTATATATAAGTAGTAGGTTAGACTTTTGTTCTACTACTTGTAAAAATAAATTGCCCAATATTTTCTAAATGGAGCAGTAATAATCTATCGTATAGTATGTGTTGTGTCTTTATATATGTGTATATATATCTACTCTTTTTGTATGTAACACTATCGGAGTTCGTACAGCAGATGCTAGCATCAACTAGCAGCATCTGACTGAAGTATTAGTATTTTTTATAAACAAAACAACTGTTTTTTCTAACTTACTTTAATTATGAATATTGTAAGTTGGGAATCAATGATATACATATGCATTTTTTATGAGAGAGGCACACAAGTAATACGTTACTGGCTGGACGTAAATTACACAGGATTTTAAGGTAGTGGACTAAAAAAATCCAGTTAGTACTTCATTTAAAACGAAGAAAAGATTGAGAATTTAAATGGCTGAAATTTGCAAAAGTTATAGTAATTTCATAATTAATCGCTGTTCCATGAAATAAATTATCAAAATAAAAAATGAAAATTTTTATAATTAGATTTAGAAAACTTGATTAAATTGCATTGACTTAAAAATATATTTTTTAACGAAAGGAAATATTTGTTTGTGTTTTTAAGTGTTTATAATGAGTTTGTGTTTTTAAGTTCTACCGCTAACCCTAACCTCATGTCAAGTCCTCTCCTCTACCTACTAACACCCCAACCGAGAGTGTACTGCTCCCACTTCTTCATACAACTCCTGCTATATAAAAAAACAAAAAAAACGAACGAATGTACTGGCGTATCAATAAAATAACATTAATATATGAATAATAATAATAATAATAATAATAACAATAATAATAATAGTAATAGTAATAGTAATAGTAATAATAATAATAATAATAATAATAATAACAATAATAATAATAGTAATAGTAATAGTAATAATAATAATAATAATAATAACAATAATAATAATAGTAATAGTAATAGTAATAATAATAATAATAATAATAATAATAATAATAATAATAATATAGGTCCACTGAAATGTTGTTTCTATGTTGAAGAAATGTACTGACATAGAAACCATTTACAACATCGTAGTGGACCTATTAAATATTGCGGATGAGGTTTATCTAAACCAGGGGCGGGCAACCTCCGGCCCGCGGGCCACATCCGGCCCGCAAATGCTTAGCGTCCGGCCCGCCACCCTGCTAGGCTTTATTATTGCAATCCTTCCCGTGGACCTCCCAGTAAAGCTCATATCATTTTGAAAATGAAGTACACGAAGTCTCACCGTCGCTCCCAACTCTCGGACCGCCATCTCAATGACATTCTTCTGTTGTCTACTTCAACCATCGAGCCAGACATTGAAATACTTTTTCATGGCAAACAGCACCAGCAGTCTCATTGATGTGTAGAGTGTTCAATGCAATTTTTGTACAATTTATTCATGTAAACAAAATATAGTAATTCTGCGATTTCGTTTTTCACGACGGTCCGCGATTTCCTTCCAAAAGTCTCATCTGGCCCTAACTCTGAAAAGGTTGCCCGCCCCTAATCTAAACAAGTAGAATGACTGAAATTAGTAACATGAAGTGTGCAATGTTTACAATCACTATGCTCAACATCCAACTAATAGAGCTTAATAATAATTTAGAAATTAATTCTACTTATAATTCTTTGATGTACAGGTAATTCTAAAATAACTAGAACTTACTTCGAATTTAGTATGAATCATATTGAAATATGTCACAACCAGCTTTTCTCAAAGACTCACATGCCATTTATCTAATCAACACGCAATTTTACAACATAGATAATATGTATACACATTATACCAGTAGTGACTAACAAAAGGAACATTTGAATTTCTTTGTTCTCAATTTCCTTTTAGGAAAAATTAAATTGAAAATTTAAATTGAAAATTGAGAGGACCGAGAATTTTAGAGGCAAGCGCAATGCCATGATTATCAATCAGAATGTTATCTTCATTGGTTTCTATTGAAGAAACCAATGAAGATAACATTCTTATAATAATAAAATACTCGTAGAAAGAATCACATGAAGGTTGCCAACATCCCAAATGCAACTGATGTTATCATGTTGAGTGGTTAGTAGTATCCTCTTCACCATCACTTAGAAGCAAATTAGTATTCATATACAATTTAAATAACTTACTTAAAACAACATTAATTACAGCTTAACATTGTGCTCACATACGTCATTCCTCGTGTACATTTGCATTGTTCATGTCATTCCACGTTTATCAAACAAATTTTTTTTAATTGCTTATGACCAAACACATTTACATGTTTCAATTGGACACCCTCATTTTCCTGATGAAGACTTATGCAAGTCGAAAACTACAAAATAAATTTAAAAAAAAACAAACATATTTCAAATAAATAAAACAAAATTTTTGGAAATTTCTGTGATTCATTTAATCTCAAATCTACAAACAATCATCTGGTTATTCGGAATAAAGCTGACATGACATGACTTAACAACCATGGTTTCTAATAATAATAATAATAATAATAATAATAATAATAATAATAATATACATATATATATATATATATATATATATATATATATATATATATATATATATAGCAATAGATAAAGTGAAAGAATAAAATTAGGTACGAATCAAATTTTATTCAAAGTTCAGGAAAAGTTCTTTAAAGTCCTTAACTCATGAGTTTTCAAAGAAAATCTTCTCCTCAGAGGACCATTACCGCAATGATATTACTGCATGTAATAAAAATTAAACTTTGAAAAATATATAAAAAAATATATATAGACAAATACATAAATGTATATACAACATCAAATATATCGGCCCAAAACATACTATTTAGTGGATGTCCACTAATTGAAGATATTAGTTGCCTCTTATATCTTTTGTTGTATTAACCTTATATATATATATATATATATATATATATATATGTGTGTGTGTGTGTGTGTGTGTGTGTGTGTGTGTGTGTGTGTGTGTAAGTAGATTTCTAGTACAACAAAATGGTAAAATAAATTTCAGAGGAAACATTATTTATTGATCAATGAAACGGGGCGAGTGGAAGAAAAGAAAATGGCTAAAATTTTCCTTAAGGCCTTATCGTCTTATCCTCTAGGAGGAAACATCAGAATTATAAATTAAAAACTCAGAAATCGGATGAGAAATGAGGGGATAATTAAGTTGGAGAAATCAATTAAGAGAGAAAAAAAGATATACATTTCTCAACGTTATGGGAGATTTGAATCGTGGAAGATCTCAACTGATGTTTCAAAATCTTTTGTCTACACAGGCTAGGTCGAGAATTGCTAAAAACTAACGCCTCAATAATAGTGAGATGATAGTTCGACCCAGCACTGCGTAAAACATAAAGCCACTTATCAGAATACTGGTCAAAACAAAGATTTGTACTAACGAGGTAATTACTGATGGCAGATTCCTATGATCTCAAAACCTTATATATATATATATATGGGAAGAGAAGGATGAAAGTAATCCGACGTGATGGGAAAATGAAAAAGGAAAACCAAAAAATGGATGTTTTTTATGTGTACATCAACGTTTCGTCTTTATTTATAAGACTTCATCAGGATGATAAAATAGAGAAAAAATGTCATGCAAGCACAGATACATGTAGGGTAGACATATTGGGAAAAATAGAATGAAATAGTGGCCAACTACTGGGTGGACGTCCGTATTTTTTCCCCACTCATTCTTTTCTACATTCATTTCTATTTCTCCAACAAATACGGACGTCCACCCAGTAGTTGGCCACTATTTCATTCTATTTTTCCCAATATGTCTACCCTACATGTATCTGTGCTTGCATGACATTTTTTCTCTATTTTATCATCCTGATGAAGTCTTATAAATAAAGACGAAACGTTGATGTACACATAAAAAACATCCATTTTTTGGTTTTCCTTTTTCATTTTCCCATATATATATATATATATATATATATATATATATATATATATAGTGAAAATGGAATATAAAGATATCAAATATATCTTTAAAAATCATACGAGATAGAGCAATAATATAAATAAGGTAATGGTGAGAATAAAAATTAGATAGAGTACAATATCTATTAAATCATCAATTGTTCAAAAGAAAGGATTTATATAAGAAAAGCCATGGTTTAAGGAAGGCATTATAAAATAATTTTCTTATATAAATGTTTTGTTTAAAACAATTGATGATCCAATAGGTATTGTATTCTATACAATTTTTATTCTCATTTACTAACTTATATATATATATATATATATATATATATATCGTACATGTATTGTATTAGTTTCTGTAAATGTAAATCCGTAGAAACTCAAGTGTTTATAAAAAGTGCTCAATAACAAGTAGAGCTGTTTATAAGTATACATTTTTATTTATACAAACATTATTGGTTAACCAATAATGTTTGTATGAATAAAAAATTTATACTTATATATATATATATATATATATATATATATATATATATATATATATATATATATATATAGCTAAGAGAAGCTATTGACCCCTCACTCTGCAAGTAATGTGTTATTTTTGTATTTTCATCTATTTCTGTTTTTTGTGGCATATTTTGTCCTTCTCAAAATACACATGACTATAGTTACAAACAACAAATGTAGTAAAATATTATGACGCTTTATAATGGTCTTCCAATGAAGATTAACAGTTATGTGAAAAGCGCACCAATTAAGTATTGTAATTCAAGCTAGAGTTATATGTAGCACCCTAATGAAAGGTGCCACTTGACAGATATGGAATATAGTTTGTTAAGAGTCAAGTGCTTTCACAAACAACATTGTAGAACCAGGTTTGAAATATTAAAAATAAAGCCATTAGAAGCCGTATAATGCAAACAATTGTTTTAAATGTTAATCTTCTTCAAAGAAATCAGGAGTTTTTTCATAGTCTTAAAGTCCCTTTCTTCTTGGTCATTGTTGTTAAATTCGTTAGATGCATTTTTAAGCGGTATCAGTAAGACAGTCTTTAGTTAAGAACGTGTTGTGTGCGGCTGTGCTAGCAAAGGTAATGATGATCGTTCTTTTTTGAAGAATTGTTTAAATTTGAATTTGAAATATATGAAAATTAAAGCTCTGAGATGAAGACGCCATTAACGAAAAATTTACGATTAAAATGATAAAATATTTGCATTGTATGGCTTCTAACGGCTTTATTTCTAATATTTCAAATTCAAATTTCAACAACGTTTCAAAAAGAACGATCTTCATATATATCTATCAAGGTAAGTCTGGTTAAAGACAACAGAGTTTTCCCCTTTTTCTTTTCTTAATTGATTACTCGACTGTGCAAGCTATATTTCATGTTCCTGGTTTCAATTGGTGGAGTATAAATCCGAGAGTTGTATTTTGGTCGATCTCAAGCGATTTCGATCGTCATAGGAAGTTAGTTTTCGTTTGTTATATTGTTTTTTTTAGGGCGTTTTAGTATTTTAGTCTGTAATTTTGACGGTTAGTAAAAAATAAACATAAAACAATAGATTAAATTACATTTTATTTCTTTTTCTACCGTTTAAGCTACAGACTAAAATAAGACAACACCCTAAAAACAACAACAACAGCAATAACAACAACATAGCGAATGAAAACTGATGATGATCGCAAAGATCGAAAGCGCTTGAGATGGACCAAAAAAAACTCTTGAATA
>OY744515.1:24291053-24446053 GCA_963556195.1 Sepiola atlantica | reverse complement strand
TATAAGCATATTTTTTCTCTTCTTTTTTCGTTTAATACTCCTTGATTGAAACATATTTATCGCAGTCAAGTTGAAATTCGTCTTGATGTTATCGACGATTAATGTTGATATGCAGCTGTGTGTAGCACGCGGTTACATGAATAAGCTAGTTTAAAAAGTCACACATGGAAACGTATATATATATATATATATATTAACGAAAAATACGTCCTATAAAGTTAAGGGCAATTAATAATGCAATATTCTGCATTAACATATATCACTTAGTAAGTGAACAATTATAATACAAGCGTAGCAAAGTAACAAACGCTACCGTCACCAATAAAAACAATTACATAAAATACATTATATATATATATATATATATATATATATATATATATATATATATATATATATATATATATATATAGTCTCGGAAGTTTCTCAACCATTAAAACTATATTAAAAAAAACAAAAAAAAACTTATAGTCCCAAGTCTTCCAGTGGAAAATCACTCATGTAAGTCAATTTATTTTTTACAGTTATTATATTAGTTTATTTCTAACACTATTTTAAGGGATCATCAGTTGTTTACCATGAAAAACTGTTTCGGGAATTTAATATATACAGGGTGTTCCAAAAGAAACAGTGCAGTAGGAATATGCTAATAACCCAAAGAAACAAAAGAATATTTAATATAAATATCTAAAATTTAGATATCTAAATTATCTAAATATAATATTTAAAATCTTTTGGGAAAACATTTTCAACTATAAATATCCTTTCTTGTGTTCAGTGCACTGTTTCTTTATGTATACCTATGAAAATGTTCAGTGCACTGTTTCTTTTGGAACACCCTGTATATATATTGATTAGTTGAATTCTAATGACCAAGATAAAACGTCAGTCTACAATTATAATTTTTTTTTTTGCGAATGCGTATATTTTTATCGTTTTACGAACGTTTCGCAACATGTAAAAAAAAATACATATATATATAAATACATATATATATACATATATATATATACATATATATATACATATATATATATACATATATATATATACATATATATATATACATATATATATATACATATATATACATATATATATACATATATATATATATATACATATATATATATGTGTGTGTGTGTGTGTGTTTGTATGTATGATGGTTAAATGAGCATGACTATTTCTGACAAGATGTTCAATTCAAAATTTAAATCATAAGATGCTAGCAATGTCCATGCTAAGATTATAGTCGAATACAGCTTGCACAACACTGCAGTAATTTTCCAAAATTGCTAAGAAATCCAGAGCAACAAGCACATGTAATATATCAAGATTAATACTGAAGAAGGTTTTTAGTTCAGAGCTTTTCCTTCTCGATGAATCACTAAAAAGTTTAGGGGTTCATCTCTATCAGTAGGTTCACTATATGACTGTACACTAAGTAATCTATTTCTATGCCCTTTCACATACATATGTACAGGCATAATCCAGCGAGAGGCTTACAATGCCGGTTGTAGGCAACTTTTGTATGACCAAGCATTGAACTTTTTTGCATCATTTGTTTGAATTGTTCATTTGGCCTCATGCTAAGTGAGACTGCAACGACTTATTCAAGTTATCTGCCATATCCCACAATATAAACTATCCCCTGCAGAGAATCAATAAAAAAAATAGGTGAAGGCCTTCCATAACTATACTAGCTGTCCTTACCTGGTGTTTCCCGGGAATATTTTTATTTTCATTTCTTTTTTATTCTCACCAAATTAATGTTTTTTTTAAACCTGATGTTGAAAGTGAAACTTATCTATTATGATAAACATCAATAGAAGAGAATAATAATAAAAACGAACAAACTATTTATTAAATTTATAAATGTACACACACATACACTATAATTAGAAGATAAAAATAATCTTTATTAAATCTTAAATAAAGAATGAAACCGAAAATGTTTTTAGTTCATGTCAGGTTTGTTGAGACTTCAGTCGAGATCTAAGCAGTCCAACTACATAAAAAAATTGCAAACACACGACGCCACCTACATTATATGCAGCAGATATATGTGACTAAATATATGTCTACTACTTAGGATGCAAGTCGTTGTATGTCAGTTATATTTCGATTTTATTAAATATTTATTAAATATCGCCTTTTCGTCTGTTCAATAATGTTTAATTCAATTATCACAGTAACGTTTGGTCATTAAATTATTTATTAAACCAAATGTTAATAAAAAAGTATAGCTAATTTTATGGAGGCAATGTTTGAATCACTCCAGTGAACGTTTTAAAACTAAAAGTATTTCAAATTAAATATGAGTAGAAAGTAAATGTCAAACGGATTGCAACCTGTTTGCAGATGCATTGTTAAAAGAATGAATAACGGCACACCTGAAATCAAATTTGTAAAAACATCGAAACAGAAAATGTTATATTCGTCATTATTTACGTGTGATGGTATGAATTTTTTACTTAATAAGCCAAACTAAAAATACTGACTTCAATATTAAAGTACCTATTTATGAATCGATTGTTGTTACGACATCTTAAATAAGAAAACAATTTTTGTTTAATTTGATTAGCCAATGAAAATTACCGTGTAAATCTGGAATTTCCTCATACTATAGGAAATATATGTAATCAATGAAATCACATGAATTTTTAATGTAAAGAAAAGAGAGTGAAAATTTACATAAATGACTGATTAGTTAGAATCAAATATCGATTTGAGATACACTGCTATTTAAGGCTAAATTGGAAAATCCGACCGATTTAAATATATATATATATATATATATATATATATATATATATATCACACACTAGCAAGCATATCCAACATTTTCCGGGTGTGAAAAAGATCTCTGTGTCCTGCTTTCTCCCATGAAGTCCATTTTAATTCTATATTCTTTAATTTTCTGTTGTGAAGTTGTCCCACAGTAAATAATAAATAAAGGAAGTCAAGTCGAGGGTTGGTTTAACAAGTGTATTAACAAAGTAAGAAACTGACTAGCTCTTGGCTAGAGAGTTACAAGACTGTGCTTTGTCTTCAGTGTCTCTGGTGACTCGCACTATTTATAGTGACAACCGGTGTAGTTTCTCCTGTGTAAGAACGGCCGGTGTAACATTTTCAAATAAGGATTTGCTCAGCATGGCTTCGGTATAAGTACAATGACCCATCCCCTCAAATATTCCAGCACTGACACCTAAGAATTTCAGACTTGGCAAGAATAATATTCTACCTACGAAGTGTGTCATAATGCGAATCACAATTCGAGAAGCTGACCCTTACTAGAGAGAGAGTGCGCATTTCTGCTTTACGCCATAGTTATGAACATGGATGCTCAAATTAACTCGTAATAACCATGTATGAAACAAAGAAGTTTCATTGGAATGCCAATCACCTGCATTATGTGCCATAGGGAAGATCAATCAACCAATCAAAGGCAACCACAAGTTAATGAAACGCATAACATTTAGTTGCTGGTGGGCCTATCGCTGCTTAAAGATGTGCCAGAGGTTTACAATTTGGCCAGATGAAAGACGCCCAACACTACGTCGATCAGGCTGAATCCATCTGTAGTTCCAACACAGCTTTCTGTCACCTTTCTTAAAAAACGGTAACAAAATTGCTTCACCTCAATCAGCTAGAAAGTTCTTGGTTACCTGAACATATATATATTGAATATATATTTATATTGAACCCGCACAATACTCGTCCCAGGGCGGGTATAAGCAATATATATAGAATTAGGTTTTAATTTTATTTTTAAGGGGTGGGGGGGGGTGAGGGTGCAGTTTCGGGAATCAAACCCTTTAAATTGTAAAGTTTACAACAAACAAGTAATAATATGCCTACATTACTCCATGTTGCCTAGAATCCGTATCCCATAATACATGATAATTTCATTAGTTTCGGAGTTTACCTCGCACATACATATTATACACGTGCACGCATTAGTCCAATGAAAATTTTATTACATAACATAACTTAAAATTTGATTTAAAGCAATTCTTTTCTCTATTCAATTTTTTGATTTTTAAATTAAAATCTACAGTTTTAAGCAGCGACTGTCGATCCTTGGAAAATATCCAAGGGAAAGTAATTCTAATTCAGTTCATTGATGAAAATCCATTACGGAAGAATTTCTAAAGTGGTCAAACAATAAAGTTTGGATGATAATTTACTTTTTACTTTGAATAATAAAGAATTTGTCATTTGCCAATTTAAGACTGCAATGAAGCCGTTACAATGAATTTTAAAATTCCTGAAATCAGGACTTGATTTATAAGAGCAAAAACAAAAATGTTTCTGGTTCCTACTGTACGATGGGAAAATTGATGCATGCTATAAAGAACAAGTATTGTTTAAAGAAAATAAATTTGGTTCGCATTGAAGTTATTCAATGAGCAAACTAGCTGACTCGGTTGAACTCTCTAGCGTCACTTGAACATTCCACTTTTATTTTTAATGTATTTCTTTGAAAAGTCATCGGGTTAAAATAGCGATTTAGAAATACAGGGTGGGCCAAAATAAGGGTCCTATCTTTAAATTTGAATAACTTCCACAAAATAAAAGTTAAACTCACCAAACTTTATGTGTGTGAGATTTTTTGAAATAAACAAAACAAATTTTAGCCGAAAAACACTTCTTAAAACTTACAAAAACTAAAGTATTGTTTTTTACACTGTTTTGAGTTTTTTAAGCAAAAATAATGTTTTCTAAATGAGGGTACGTTCCTTAGGGCTAATACGGCTCATGCTTGCTTCGGAAGGGGTCCTTTACTTATTCTAAAAAAAAAAAAAAAAAAAATCAATAAATAAAAAAGTTATGAATTTTTAAAAATAGGACCCTTATTTTTGCCCACCCTGTATTTATTTTTATTTTAAATGTAACTAGCAGTACCTACACAAAATGTTTTCGTTAATCATTTTGTTTCGCTTTTTTTTTCTTTTTCAACTGTCGCATTTCTTTTTTTTTTTTTTACCTAATTATTTTTTTTTTCTCAAAATATAAAAAAAGATTTTGAAAGTTAAATTTGATTATTTTGGTATCATAAATTATTAATTTAAGGAAATTGTTATAAAAGTATAACTAGCCTTTATAACTTATTGAATGTAAATAGCCTTCAAAACTTTCAATCTTTTAATAGATGAGAATTATATAAGCAAAAATGATTTTCTATTCAACAGTTTAAATGCTTACAAATTCCTTTCAGATTTCGAAGGGTCACAAAGAAAACCATTCTCTTTCTCAATTATTAACAAACGATTAAAATAACCGACTCGTTTATGAAGAAACGGTAATGCATTCTGGTTGATTTAATTTCGTTATTTAAAAAAAAAGAATTTTTTTAAAAGTTATTTTTTGTACTTTATGCCATTGCATTTTTTAATTTTAATAAATAATCGATTAATAATAAATAATAAAAATAATGTGCAAGCCACTTAGAAGCTAGAAACACGCACGAGAATTGATCACATTTTTTAATATAATGATTAAAAAATGTTTTTTAATTCGTTTGACTCTTATCATATCGATCTGCATAACAAGGCAATTTTAATAATCTATATATTAATATCGTTGTGAAGGTGAATGATTGGCATAATGGATACGGTTTCAGACTATGGAATCATCTATAAAGTAGGGCCCTTTTTCATCCTTAAAGACACATAGGACTCATGATTATACCCGGTTTCATAGCGCTATGCAGAATGGGTGACCTGCACTACACTGATGGTAGGAGGCTAGTCTGTTGCTACTTGTATCCCAAGAGTTAGGATGGTAGCCATTTATATACATAAATCTAGTGTTGACTTATGGTCAAAAATCAATTCATGAAAGGCCTAAAATAAAGTCACAAACACATTTTCTTATGGAAGTAAGCCCCTAGCCAAGATTTTCATTGTTTTTTCTTTTACCTAAAGAGTCATCTCTTATGAAGACTAAAAAACACTCGAGGATGAGGGTTAATAAAATGCATATATTGACAGGTAAATGATGAAGAATATGAAAGGATTGATAATGAATAAAATTAATAAAATTAACTTTCCAAATCCTTTTTTTCTTAATTTTTTCTCCTAAGAAAAAATAATTTAGTAAAATAAATATAGTTAAAAACAAAATAATTTAGTAAAATTAATATAGTTTAAAAAAATAATTTAGTAAAATAAATATAGTAAAAAAAATAATTTAGTAAAATAAATATAGTTAAAAAAAATAATTTAGTAAAATAAATATAGTTAAAAAAAATAATTTAGTAAAATAAATATAGTTAAAAAATACAAGTGCTTATTGACATTCGATTTGAAGATGACCATGCTGTAGCCCTCAGGGAAGCAATCTTGTGGCAACATGTTCCGCAGGTGGGTGGTTCTTGGAATGGTTTATGGAATAATGTAGAGAAACCTTAAGAATAGGAGATTGAATAGGAGTCAGGATAAACCCTGGTTTTATTATAATAGAAACAGCATTTAATATTGAATAAAAATGGGTTAATTTTAGTAAACTTATCTCCTTAGATTCATGAGAAGAGTATCATGAAAAATTAGGCGAAAGTCTAATTCTCATATATAAATACTTGTAGGATATACTTGGTAATATGATTTGATTAAAGAGCGTCATTGGTTAACGGTTAAAGGTTGGCATGATGAGAGGACATGATTCTTATGCTCCCATATCATGATGTCGTTAATAAAAGATCAGATGACCACCTAAACTGCTCAGTATGAGGTGTGGATTTGGTCAGGGGATAAATCACTCAATCAGTGGACATTAGCCAAAGTGTCTCCACTGAAGTCGTTTCATGTGACACATCACATGATCAGATGAAATATAGAGGCTCCAGAGGGTGCACATGATTGGTCTAATGCATACCATCACGAACTATGGAATTGGCTATGCTGACTTAAAATCCTATCAGATCTTGTAATTTACTCACGAATAACACCATGAGGAAATGTATGATTCCACAACCCCGTCTCCTTCCCAAGTGACTTGTGCTTAACTAATTTTATACAGTGAATTGTTTATAATAGGTATTATGCTTCAACATTAAATAATCCCCGCCCCCTCCAAAAAAAGGGTTGATATGCCGTAAAACAGATCAAACAGACTATAAAGATCTGAAATAAAGACATCATTAGAGATTTCTGCTCAGTTAACCTGACTTTGCGTCTGTCCATCCCAACAAAGAAGATGGTATCAGCTATCAAACAATCAGGTTAATAATGTTTCTGAATTTTTGAGATGAGGATTGATAATTTGTAGGATATGTATTATTATGACTACTGTTCTCATCTTGGATGTTATTCTCACAACGTTTTGACCAATGCAACCTTGATATATGGTGCAACGGATAAAGTGCTAAGTAATATCAGTTCTAAGCGATAGTCTTCTAGAGGTTGAGGTTCAATCCTCAGTACAGGCGATACTAAAGGTTTGGTAGTTTGGTAGTTTTGTTTTACGGCATATCAACCCTTTTTTGGTTATTTAATGCCGAATCTGGTCTTGTTTTCTTCTCTTTTTTGTTTCTTTCCCCTTTTAATATCTGTTTCTATTTAACCCATAGTTGGGACCCTAACAGGTACTACCACTCCGGGTCAGTGTGGACCTGGGAGCAATGGTAATTAAGAGGAGGCTCCACATTTCCCAAAGTCCGTAAGCCGGATCTCACCATTGGATGTAGTTTAAGGTCATATCCAGGACCGGGAGTAGGGTAGGAAAAATAAAAATAAAAAAGGGGAGGGAGAAAGGGAGAGGGGCTGTTGTTTTTGTTTTTGGTTTTGTAGAACATAATTAAGTTTTACAAACAAAAAAAAAAAAAAAAAAAAAAAACGTCAATGTAGGTGAATTTCGTCTCAGGGAGCCACAGGGCAGCCTGATCTGGTATCACCAGCGATACTAAAGGTGTAATCAAGAATTACTAAAGAATTCTACTAGATCCCCATAACTAGATATGTTTTGAAACTGCATTAATCAGAGTACTTAGATAAGTATGTTGCAGCTTAAACAAAAGGTGTTACAATAATATCGTGGGGTTAGCATTCGCGCCGGACGTCCATAGAATGGAAATATGTCACAAACACCTACAATGATACATCTGTGCAATTTCCATGGCTCCCTGCTAGTTTATATAAAAAATATGTTGAGCCATTTTATGCTCGTACGTATATTATCACCTTTCACGCACATTTAAAAAAAAATGAGATCGCCCGATCAGCAAAGATAGTGATTCATGATAAATCTGATGTCGTTAAGGTAAAAAATTCCGACTTTACCAATTTTAAAATGAATTGTTCCAAAATAAATTGTCATCCCTTCGACTAAAACAGTACAATTTTAAATAAATACATTTCACGAAGTGGCATTCCTTTTATTGATTTTAAGAATATTTAGCTGACAATTATTTTCACGGTATAGAATAGCTATTGTTTTAAAAAGAATTGCATTGCTACAATTTTAAATAAAAAAAAGACATATTGGTTTTATTTATTTAAATAATATTTAGCTGACAATGACAATTAGTTTTACGGAAGCAGAAGAAGCCATTTTTGTTCTTGATAGTATTAAATCTGACAGACACTATTTCAAAAGAAATATTATTAACAGTGAATTATACAGATTGATGTAGAAAACACTGTGTAATTTCTATGGAGTCCAGTGAATTTATATATTAATAGCTATGTGACTATCTCCAATGCTGGATTTAGAAGAAGTTAGACCCCTAGGCTATTCAACTTTTGAAGCTCCTATTAATCCCTCGACCTCGAAGATGGAAAAGTTCTTCAAACAAAATGGAGTCAAGCCGAGATTTATGGGGGTGTAAAATTCCATAACTCACAATTCCTACTCTAAATCACATAACATGTTATTATTAAATACTTTTATGACTAAACAGAGAAATACATAAAAGTATTCATTTATGAAAATCATAATTTTATAGTTAAAGGGTACTTCCCAAGATGTTCTAGCCCTAGGCTTCAGCCTGCCAAGCCTATAAGTAAATTCGGTACTTATAATCTCCTTACTTTACTTATCATATCTTGTATGTATAAAGTCGGGCCTACAACATCACTTTATTGGGAAAGATATGAATTAGTATAACCTTCCCTCCAGCTATGGTTTGACTAGACTCTCCCGCCTTGTTTATGCAATTAATCTAGGAAAAGGAAAACTCCTAAATAACACTAGCCTGCTTATCCCGGCATTGTTTCCAGTCGTCCTGGACTTCTCCCTGCAATAGGATTCAAGCAGTGTAACTTCAAGAGAGGTAGGGTTGGGCATTGTGCAACGCTTGCTTCACTATAATCCCTCCACACGGGTATCCATTGTCTCTCGGGATTGAAAGGAGACCTATATAGGTAAAGTCAGGGGAAGACCAAAGAAAACATGAGGAAGTGATAAGAATGGACTTGAGAGAAAGAGAGATAAATAAAAACCTGTCCAGAGATAGGTTAGCTTGGAAGTCAATTTCTAAAAGTCGTCCAATACATGTCAGCATGTAAAACGGTGGGTAAACTGAATATGATGATGATGATGATGATGATGATGATGATGATGATGATGATGATGGCTAGACTAAAATCTGGTAGGAGGCGACGTGAGAATGGCAAGTAGAAGTAATAAATACAATGATAGAAAAATAATAGCAGAATTGTGCAATCTATTACCAATACGCAAAGCCTCCATTTTTAACAATAATTTATTTCCAAATTGGTAAGTAAAACATAAATAAAAACGTTTTTATATCCAGACTGATCTATATGGTGTTTTTTAAGTTTGACTTTTTTTGTGTTTGCATTTTTATTTTTTTTTATTTTTATTTTCATGTTTCAGGAATTGGACAGAAATAACTTTTTTATAAATCATTCAATTTAATTCTCTCTCTCTCATTATGTATATATATATATATATATATATATATATATATATATATATATATATATATAGGATTAAAGGCTGGGAACAGGGGTACACATCAATTATTGGACAACAGTGGGTGCACCTCTCTCATATATATGAGTAGATAAGTAGCGAGAATAACATTTTGATAGAATGCAATATTTATTAAATCATGAATTGTTCAAACAAGGGTAATATAAAAAACCTTTTTATTTTCCTTAATCCATGGATTTTCAAAGATATGCTCTTATCAGAGGAAATTCGACAGTCAGTAAAATTTACTGTAATGGAAACATTTGAAAATATAAACAGTTTAAAAAATATTATATATATATATATATATATATATATATAGTAAAATTCCTCTCTTTTCTTTTTTAATATGCATCCCTCTGTTTTCATTACAAATAATACAAAAAATACATGAGTAGAGCTATGTAGTAGTCTCTAAAATATATATGGCAAGTAAGCTACACAGAAGCCTTCATTTCTGTTTCATTCCCAAGGGAATTCAGCAGGCTAAATATATATATATATCTCGGTTCAGGTTTTGACTATTTCTCACATTGAATTCATCAGACTTGATGAATGCAAGGCAAGAAGCAATAAGCATGTGCTGTTGATTCTATGCTTAGGCTCTTTAAACTGGACATGCTCTATCATTGATACTGAGCACTCTTTGTAAATATAGCCACTTATATATATATTTCATGTCGATGTTCTTCAAACTTAGACATACATATACTTTATCAATTATATTGATCAAGTTTGCTTTATAAAATTTCTGATTTTCACTCTAACGTAAAGCCATGTGATATTTATTATTACTATTATTTTATTTATTAATATTTTAAAACTTTTATTCACTCCAAACAAGGCATAATGACACTTATACGTAAGGGGCTACTGTTATTTGGGGCCAGATTTATAGGGCTTCCTAAGTGGGGAGTTGTGCAGCAAGATGTTTGTTCACATTACATTTAAATGTTTGCATGCTGGTACAGTCAGGGAAACAGGAAGGGCATTCCAAAGGCAAGCAGTCCGAGGAAAAAAGCTATTAGAGTAGAAAGTTTTCCAGAATCTGGAAATCTCTACAGTGTAGGGGTGGGATTTTGCTGCTAGTCAGGTTTGTTAGTGCTATTTACGTTGAGGGAGTTCAAGTGCAGTAAGTTTGTCAGACCCCATTCTGTTGAAGTATTTGTAAAGCCAACACAGGGATGCCACATTGTGGCGATGGGGCAGAGGCGAGAGCGTTAGAGACAGTGCAAGACTCATTCTTGCACTCTGTCCAAGACGGAGAGACAAGTTGTTGGTTCACATTATTTTTTTTTAATAAATGTTAACATTTAAGGGGTACACATATATAAAAAACAAATTATGAACCGATCATTATGAATTTTGAAATAAATATTCACAGAAACACAGTGAGTAACATAAGCATATTTTTTTCGGTAAACTTTACCATTTAGGGGGTGCACCTATCAAAACTTGCACCTGCCACCAAAAAACTTAATATAAGTGAGATACAAAAAATTAAATAGAGAAAAACATTGCTCTACATCAAATTTTGAGTTATATAAAGTAATACCTTTTTAAAAGGATCAGGTGTGAGCGTCAATAATATTTATGTGCTTAGTAAAATCTTAAAATATTGAACTTATGAATTATAGAATATGTATTCTAAGCAACAGGGTGATTCATTTTTTTTTTTATAGGGGCTGCCAACAAAAGCGTACAATGTCCCCCAAATAAAGAAAAAAAACAACATTAAAATTAAAAATTAATGCTATATGTATATATATACCGGTCTTGGGACGGAAGTTCTTTTAAAACATATATATATATATATATTTAAATTCCCGAAACAGTTTTTCATGGTAAACAACTGATGATCCCTTAAAATAGTGTTAGAAACTAACTAATATAATAACTGTAAAAAATAAATTGATTTACATGAGTGATTTTCCACTGAAAGACTTGGGACTATAATTTGTTTTATTTTTAATATAGTTTTAATGGTTGAGAAACTTCCGAGACTATATATATATATATATATATATATATATATATATATATACTAGATATAAAGGTGACCTGTTGGGTTACCTATTGAGTTCGGATTAAATTGCTTAAATCAGGAAATAGAGAGTTTGCAAAGCCAGTTAGATACAAAAATAAAAGACAATATCCCAAATGAGTTTCTTTTTGCTCGCTATATAACTCTCTCTAGTTACGGTTTAAATATAATTACTACTTGTCTCCCTTTAGTTTCTTATGGACTATTTCAATCTTTTTATTCCTTTCTTTATTACCTTTAATTGTTAATAAATACAGAGGAAGAGTTAGAGAGGGAGAGGCAGAGAGAGAGAGAGACAGAGAGAGAGAGAGAGAGAGAGAAAGAAAGTGATAGTAGCAAGATTAATAGATAAGATATAAAATAAAAGCGTGGGGTGGGGGTCAAAAACATACGATGCGAGTGATACTAAGTAAAAGATAGAAGACTGGGTCAATTAATTGCAAAGTGTGACTAATTAGAACAATTAAAATGGAAGTTTTTTCAAACATAACTCAATCCCAAAACTGAGAAATATTTTAGCATATATTCTGTGATTAAAATATATAGATAAAAAAAGCCTTAGGGAAACAAACGTTGATTAACTCAGCTTTGGTATATATATATATATATATATATATATATATATATATATATATATATATATAAAATTTTACAGTTATGTTCAATTTCATTTAAGAAGGATGTGGTGATTGTTGCAATGGATACCGTTGCGAACTGTGTAAGTTCAAATTCTATCAGATCTACACTAATACTCTCATGTAAAATAGCAACTTGTGTTCAATGAATAGTTTACGATAGGTATTATTTTCAGTATTAAATATCCTTAAAAGAGTTTTATATAATGTAAACCCGACAACACAAAGACCCTAGAAGTGGATACCACAAAACTAAAGCAGCCAGACTTTGAAAAGTGAAAATATACACCCAACAAAATCTACGTTGTTTGAGGCATGACAATTAAATGCTGTAAAAGTTATATTTCAAACTAACACAGTAAACTGGTATTGCCCAGGAGCAATAGATTAAAACTAAAAAGTTTAAGGCAATTATTTTATCACATTTTTTTTTTTTTGCATCATAGTTTTTGTTTTGTTTCAGAGTCCTATCATTGTAACCAAAACCAAACACAACATAGCTTTATAAAAAAATAAGTATTTCTATATTAGCTGTTTTTGCACATTGCTGGGTAAAGAGTAGGCTGAATTCATCCCTTTGCTTTTCTACATTCCGGCATTGTCTGCTTACGTGCCTTCTATTTTTATTTTTATTTTTATAAACAAGGCACAACCGTGCTTAGCATGATTCAGAAGCTCTTGATATTGTTACTCATTCTAGGATTTTAGGATATTGACTCCTGATGTATTACTCATCCTTAGAATCAGCTGTTTTCCCTCAACGCACTTGACTTTATCTAAAACATCTAACATTTGGATCAGCCTAGTCTGACACAAGGCAATTCAATATTTTACACTTGTTCCAGTCCTTTTTAAATTTCTAAGCCTAATCAGCACTCAGTTGATTAAGACATGACAAGGCAGACAACATGAAAGATTTTTTTGTATTGTGCTGGTGCAGCATTTGCCCTGGCCAGCTTGAACAGCCCCCCCCCCCCCCCCGCCTGCATCGGAGTTAAGAAAGAGTTTCTCGAGGATAGTGAATTCACAAACAGTCTCTGATGATTTTGACGATGTTAGGTTTTGCAAGGCGTCATCGTCCTCCCACATATAGTGCCTGGTATTCCCAAATGGTCACCTATCTGATACTGACCAGGCTCAACGTTGCTTAACTTTGGCGATCTAATGAGTACCAGTGTGTCAACAGGATTTTGCCGGCTATAATATGAAACATCTCTTCTAAACCATAATATCCTCAATTTCCTGAAACAACCAAACTTAAAACCATAAGAAAAAAACAACTAACATATCTCTCACATATTTCTATTTATATAAAGTTAGGTATGTGTATATATTTATATGTATAGAATTCACTCCTAAACTAATTTACCAAATATTATGCATTTTTGGACAAAGTTGTAAGGTGGATAATGTGGGCTATATTTAGTTTAATTTAGTTTCATGTAATGAGAGGAAAGAGAGGGTAGAAGCCGTTTGTGAAAATTCAGATCTATCCAATTTTTATGAAACTAGGTATCAAGTATCAATTAAGAAATATTTTCCAAATTTCAGTTTCTTTAAGGTATTTTAAAGGGTCTTAGGGGTCATAATATGGGCATAACCTCCCATTGGAACATTCAAATATTTCAGTTTTACATTGAATTTGATCCATAGTATTTAGACACCAATTAAACAAGATTTCTTGAATTTCAATTTCTTCTTAAGACTCCTTTAGGCTTAAGCCTTACATTTTAGACATTTTCTAGAATCAAAATCATGTAATAGATTTTGATCAAAATTAGAATAAGGATTCTAGACAAAGTTTAGTATCATTATATCTTGATTTTGATCTTTATAAGGAGACATAAAAGTGGTGCAAAACTGTTCTGTTCAGAGGAATTAATCTTACCTGTCCTCGGACGGGTATTCTTCTAGTCATGAATAACAGCAGCCATCTTTCCAACACCATAAACATTCTTACACAATCAACTATTGTTGAATATCGGCTGTGTCTGGTGAAAGAACCCCTGGAACTCAATATTATAAAAATAAACTGATATCTTTTTATTGACTCCTTAAAGTTTATCTTTGTTGTTCTGTAACCCAGTAAAGATGGAACAAAAGAATGCAGATTTCAATAACACATCTGGCAAGTGGTAAAGATAAAAAAGAGGCTGATTCAAATGTTTTTTTCCAGCATGACACTAGATATGATCACATGACCATTTATATCCGTTCACTACTCCACTCAATTTTGTATGTCTGTATCCCATTTTAAATGGCAATCTTATATTGTTTTATTTTTCGTTTATACCTCTGAGCGCCCTCTTCAGAGCGTGAATTACATAATACCAGCTAAATCGCCACTAATCCAACTCTTAATGCCCCACTAGCTGTTGATGAACCGTTACACACACACCAACATAATCAACACAGTATGTTCAGGTTGCATGATTTTTATCAATTTCCTTAAACTGAACATATTTCATGTTACATATTTTTCAGCTTATACACGAGTATATACAATATATATTGTTCTTTGATACAACAGAGGCGATGTGGAAATTAAAGCTTTCTGTTGGTTTAGGTGCACCAATGAACCATAATACTTGACTTTCGCCTTTAAAATTTAATTCAATCCAGTTTAAAGGTTTCAAAATCATTTCCTAGTTTCGATAGTATACTCTCTCTCTCTTTTTATTTAATGTCAATTTTCCCTTTTCCAGGGGGTCAAAACTTCTTTAAATATTTCACAACCTCACTCTCCAGTCCTCCCGATTCAGCAGGTCAACTATCTCCAAATTACATTCTGTACGGTCCTGTCCAATCACTTGTTTCCAAGTTTTCCTTGGCCGGCCAACCTTCCTGCGATTCAAGACATCCATGCTTCTGCAACGGTTTATCTAGGAGGATGAACGCTCCATATGACTATAACAATGTAATCGATTCGTCCTTAGGATAATCTTTATTAATAGATAAAAAAAATGATCATTATGTTTACTCCATAATCCATTGAAATTAGAAAGTCATTTATGAGACTTTAAACTGACGAATTGAAAATAAATTATGGTTTGATTAAAATCTAAAGCCAAAAGTGAAGTATTATCGTTAATTTGTGCCTCTAAACCAAAGGAAAGCACGAATATTTGCATATAAAAATCGTATATCTTTATAAGACAGCTATATTTTATTTTAAATAAGTAAAATCTTTTGTTTTTAAAGACAAGAAAACACAGAATGAAACATTATCACATTGAAACAATCAAGGTTACGTGAATCGGGTTCATTTACATGCATCACATTCTATCTCCAATATTCTATCTCCAGAAAACAAAAAGAAATTAACCTGATATTCAACTGCTATTTTAAAAGGCCAAAACAAAAAAAAAAACATTGAGCAAAAGAAAAATAACTTGCAAAATAAGAAAGGAAAATTGACAAAAAAATGAATTGAAAAAATTAAAAAAATCAAACAAAAAAACAAAACAATACTGTCTGTCCATTCACAAAGTCAACATGAAATTTTCCGATACTTATTTTAATTAAACTATGTAGCTTTCCCTACCTACCCCTCTCTTGACTATAATTAAACCATAACATTTTTAAACAGAAAAAAAAAGAAATCTTAAATGTTTTCGCACAGTCAAGGGAGATAATCCAGAGTTTCCTTCAGAGAAGGAAAATAAAATGCTGACAATGCAATCTTTAAGTCCTTCAATATATTTCAATTTATTCACCTTAAAAAAGGAAAAAAAAGAAAGAAAACAAGAAAAAAATATTTGATTGTTATAAATTGACTGTAAAATAAAATAATTATAAAAAAATGAATGTTTTCATTTCTTTTTACAGAAACCCACAAACTTTGTCTTGGTTAAAATTTGTGTCTTTTATTATTCAGTTGCTGTTTTGATTTATTTCAGCGATGAAAATTTGTAAAATGGAAATAAAGTCACAAGAGTAAAAAAGGTTAGATTTAATTTAAATATGAGATAAAGTCAACAGTTTTGCAATAACTTCATACATGCTAATTAGCAATGCATATATGATGTGATTAGAGCAATTGAATGTATTTACTGTGTTTCGTAGAATTGTGGTAGTCAGTTTAGTTTAAAGGTTTTGTTTTATGGCACATCAACCGTTTTTAGGTTATTTAATGTGGAATTCAGTTATTTTGGTAAAAGTTTTCATGCTTCTAGTTCTGAAAGCGACCTATGTGGTGTAATAGTAGGAGTGTTCGCTAATGGGTCAGGAAAATGGGTTTAATCCTTAGCTAATCACTCAGCAGTATAAAGTGAGGATCAAGGGTAAGTGGAGTAATTCTTGGAAAGATATGTCACCCTCTCTGACACTTCGGCGCAATAACAAATGAAAAGGGAGCCTTTTGGTCGCCCTCGGCTATGGTCGATCACTTTACTTTTACTTTGTACTTAATATTTTCAAATATTTAAAAGATACTATTTTGTGATCGAATGGTTTGTAGGTGTATATTTTTTAAATAAATAATCTGTAATTGATAAATTTTATTTAACCAATGGATGAGATACGGACAGGTACTACCACATCAAGTCACAGTGGACTTGAGAATAATGTCATCTAAGAGGTGACTCCACTGTCTACAAAGCTCCCAAATTGGAGATACAAAACTATATTCTACTGAATACAGTTTTGTATCATGTAGATGAGAGTTAGGGGTACAGAGAGCTTGAGTAGCTGATAGGATTAGAAAGAGGGTAGGCAGAAAAAAGGTAGAAAGGGCTGGGAAGGATGGATTTCGAAGTTGCCGGTAGGGGTAAGGGTGAGCGAGGCAGTTTAGTGTCTTGCCGAGGACTGATTTAATTTAAGCCATAGATGGGACCTGGACAGATACTATCACTCCGGGTCAGAGTAGACATAAGGGGAACTAAAGGGTAACTCCACATATTCCAAAGCACTTAAATCAGGGCCTCACTGTGAACTTGTATCTGTGTGTTTACTGCACAGACTGTGATCATCTGATCGTTTTCTTCATTCAATTTTGGGTTACTCAATTTTTAAACTCCTTTCTTTTTATCAGTTCACCTGGACGCTTTGTAAATCTCCCTTCCAAGCTTTCATGCATAACACAGGCTATTTTTTGTCGTTTATGTCAGGGGAATTGGTTTTGTCAATTACATAATGGGCAATATAACATACTAGACCACCCGTGACCCGTTGGGTCAGTTTGTTATATTAGCTATGGAATTCATGTATGAGCGTGACACTTGTGGCATAAAGAAAATAGTTTTTTTTTACATAACAGAAGCATTTCTATGAAAGTATATTAAAATGAAAAAAGAATATAGATTTCTATGAGTCGTTCTGTTTATTATAATTGTTTTTTTTTTTTAAATTACAGTTACTGAATTATAAGTGGTTGGTTAGGACGATTTGAGAAAGGAAGGGGGTACAGCCGTGGCCACCGAGAGACAGCAGGCTTTCTCGCGTACGTAACGAAAACAGACGGAGTAGGAGTGGTGAAATCTATGAGAGGGAAAGTGGGAGGTGGTTTCGTTCACCGACCGCTCGTATGGCTGATATTAATAATGAGTGTTGTTTTTTTGTTCGTTTGTTTTTGTTTTTTGAAAGGGGGGTGTTTTTTGAAACTGCGACAGACTTTACGAAGTCTTCCCGTTGAATGTTTTTAGCCGTGAAGAAAACAAAAAAACTATTTGATGAAATTAAATGAAATTGTTTATATTAAAAGACTAAAACAAACATTGCTAAAACTCTCAGTATTATAAGGTCAGGATCAAGGACAATGAAGCAGTCCTGGGAAAAGAGTGGCGCCCTCCCCTACATCTTGGGTTAGTTGATAATGTAAAGAGATCCTCTACTGTAATCGGGCAATTTAGCCTTTTATAAAGTCTGAAATTAGCGACCACCTCACCTAAAATAAGCGAACGCCATTTTTGTTTGACGAATTTGACAATATAACTAAATAAATATTTGAAATAAAAAAAATTAATTTCTCAGATGTTAACCATACAATATCATTGCCCTTGTCTTATTTTTACGTCTCTATTTGGTACTTTGTTACATGGGGACCCGGGCTAACTTTGACCCTGACCCTAACTTTAACCCTAACCCCCAATGACCCTGAACTTTATAGGTAACCCTACCCCCCTCCCTAACCCTAACGACGGGGTCAAAGTTAGCGCGGGTCCCAATCTAACGAAGCACCATCTATTTGTTAGTAAGTTACGCTTGTTTTATTATGAGCACCCCCCCGGATAAGAGTGAAATATTTTGAAAAAATTAATAATTTGCCTTCCAATAACGCGTGTACGATGGACACTCTACTAAAAAGGGTTGATATACCGTAAAAACTGGTAGGCTTCCGATAGTAAACGAAATTATACTTGTTACTTTTTTTTTCGATTAGATTTTCTTTTTTATTTTGGTTTGAATCACGACTTTCCTCACTTTCGTTTTTGTTAAATATTTTTTTTTTTACTTTTTGCGATTTATTTATTTGTTTTTATTGCGTTTTCACTTTTCAATTACGTTTATTCTCTCTCTCTCTCTCTCTTTATCTTTATCTTCTCCCTCTATCTCTCTCTTACGAACACAAACTTTCTCTTTCTTTCGTACGCGCTCTCTGTGTTTCACTGAAAAAAAAAAGGAATTCCACAGTGTTTTCTACATCAATTTGTATAATTTACTGTTAATAAAATTATCCGGTGGCTAGAAATATGCACATATCTTACTCACCAAAATTTTGCGTGACGGGATGGAAGTATATATATTTATTATATTACTCGGTTGTCGGGGTAAAAGCTGTCTCTTCAGCAATCACTATCGGTCGCGACTCCCCTCCCCCGTTGTCAGGGGCAAAAGTAAATACTAAATCTTATTAAATGAGAGTGTCAGATCGTGACACAAAATAAGAAACTTAACTTCTCAGATGTTAACTATACAATATCATTGTCATTGTCTTATTTTTTACTATCTCTATTTGGTAGTTTGTTACATTGGGACCTGGGCTAACTTTGGCCCTGACCCTAATTTTAACCCTAACCCCCAATGACCCTGAACTTTATAGCTAACCCTAACCCCTCACTGACCCTAACCCTAACGACGGGGTCAAAGTTAGCGCGGGTCCTAATGTAACAAATCACCTTCTATTTGTTAGTAAGAGACTTTTTGCGATTTATTTATTTGTTTTTATTGCGTTTTCACTCTTTCTCTATCCCCCCCCCCCTCCATCTCTTACGAACACACACTCTCTCTTTCTTTCGACCACGGTGTTTCACTGAGAAAAAAAAACAAAACAAAACAAACATTGCTTATTGTACGTTCAAAACATTTAAAAAATAAATACTGGTTCCTTACCATCCAAAAATAATAAATAAATGTTTTAACACTTTAAGAAGTGGTGCAAATAAAAAATAAATACTTAGTTCAAACTATCATTGAAAAAAAAAACATTGCTTAACGTCCGTTCAAAAACAACAACAACAAAAAATAATAGACATGCCCTAAAAACGTCAAAATAAAAAACAAAAAATAGTTTTAAGTTTTAAGCAACACAAAAAAGTACTTTTTGACCGGGTGATTAAAAAAAATGTATTATTTCTTCCCCTTCCGCTCGAAATGTAGAAGAAAAAATATTAGCGGCTGGTTGGGATCGAACTATAAACCAGTCGGGCCAAAGACAAAAATACTACGTCGCTTACCGTTGCGCTAAAGGGAAATAATTAAAATACGATGCAGAAATTAGGCTAATTAAATGTTATTAATAATCTAGGTGCGGCACGCATGCGCAGAGCGTTTGCTGGAAGCGTGACACACGTACGTACACCTTAGCGTATTAATATATAGATTGTTGTTGTTTTGTTTGTTTGTTTTTGTTTTTTAAAAGGGTTTGAAACTGCGACAGACTTTACGAAGTGCTCCCGTTGAATGTTTTTAGCCGTCAAGTAAACAAAAAAACTATTTGATGAAATTAAATGAAATTGTTTTATATTTAAAGCGATATAAACATTTCCAGAATGAAAAATTGCATGCGTTCGTTAATAAAAGGAGTTCAACGGAATTAGAATAACAGATTTAAGACGATGCTATTTACGCATGCGCAACCGGATGTTGAAAACCGGAAAGCTGAAAGCTGATTGCAAACATACAAGACCCATAGACTTTTAGTAGTATATAGATATATTTGAATTATTTACAAGCTCGGCAAAACCATCTGGTACGATTGAATTCTGCTAAAATACTGCTGAATCTTTGACTGATCCGTGAACTATGTTACATATGAGCTAACAGCAATATGCCATTTGCTATTAGAACATTTGAAGGTATATCAGTTACAGCTTCAGCATTAGTAGAAAATACATAATGTAGGGTCCTGCTAAATAGGTACTTTAAACACCTTGTGTTCCCTCTGCTGATAACGAAACTTAAAGTTAAGGAAAATAGATCCATAATTAAGTTAGTATGTTTATGATGAACTTGTACTAGTCTACTTCTTCACGAACAAGATGCAAACAACATCCATAGCTTTTATTGGTTGATATAAAACAAAGCAATAAAAAGAGTATCGTCTTAAGTAATGTAAAGTGACAATAAATATCTTGTACACAGTGACGACATCTATAACTAAAGAAGTATCAGTGTGTGGGTGTGTGTGTTTGCAAAAGATTCTGCCAAAAGAGTCTAATGCAGGGTGGCAGAGTCAGAATGTATAAGGCCCGACAACAACTCGTAGGATTCCAAAGATACCCGGCCACGACTCGTAGGATTCCAAAGATACCCGGCCATGACTCGTAGGATTCCAAAGATACCCGGCCACGACTCGTAGGATTCCAAAGATACCTGGCCATGACTCCTATGATTCCAAAGATACCCGGTCACGACTTGTAGGATTCCAAAGATACCTGGCCACGACTCGTAGGATTCCAAAGATACCAGGTCATGACTCGTAGGATTCCAAAGATACCCGGCCATGACTCGTAGGATTCCAAAGATACCCGGCCATGACTCCTAGGATTCCAAAGATATTCGACCACGACTCGTAGGATTCCAAAGATATCTGTCCACGACTTCTAGCATTCAAAAGATATCCGGCTATGACTTCTAGGATTCCAAAGATACCCGGCCATGACTTCTAGGATTCCAAAGATACCCGACCATGACTTCTAGGATTTCAAAGATATCTGACCACGACTCCTAAGGTTCCAAAGATATCCGACCCCATTATTTTAAAGTCTTCCATTCGTCAGACTATTGTCGATTCTTAAGCGTTTAAAATAATTTGACTTTTTTCTAAAACCTCTGACTGACTCCACACTCTTCTCTTAATACGAGATGAATATGACATTGGTAATACAAAGTTTTAAATTATTAATTCATCTGAAGGAGTAATCTCCCTTGATGTAATATTAGTAGTTAAATATCACAACAGTCGTTTTGATCTATATTTTGGTTTGGAAGAGTTACAAAGATGGCACCTTCAAGTAGATCAAATATTTCAGAAAATAAAAACACAAGAATCAACTGCATTCATGCTTTTGTTTTTTTACAAAAGGTGGGCGACATTTAATCTTTAATGCTATTTTATTTCAACAATAATGCATCGCACTGATCACCTGACAATAACCTGATTATGTCTCCTTGGTCACACAGTTCTTAAACTGTTGCAGTTCTCATTTCTAAAGAAAAAATGCAACAGACGCGTGCATAAATGTAAGAATAATAAATTTATGAAATGTTTTCAATTGCACATCTAGAACAACGTATGATAAAATAGCAGTTAGCAGAAATTATCACTTTACTTGAGAAAGATATAAACTTGAAAGAGTCACTACATTTTTTAAACCCCAAGAGCTAATGTGAAAATGTACCTCTCAACCCTCACCTACACTGCGGACATTGGGAGACCTACTCAGCTTTTTGACCCTCTTCATTTTGCGTCTAAATCTGAACTCTTTTAAATTAATTTTCTTAGTAACGACTTAGCATTCCATATTCCAATTGATTAATACACACCGCAGATCTACAAAACAACTTAGCTCCATCAGTATCCCTAATTGTTAGCAGAAGACTAATGGCCTCACAACACAGCTGTTTATTTTTCTCAAATCTCACTCCATGCCATTAAACAGCTTCTGAACAGTTTCATTGTAGCCAATTTTGTTCGCAATGTTTCAATTGACTCATAGTGTTTGGCTGTACAGGTACTTGCCAAAGGCATCACAAGGCGGGATAGAATCCGTGACCAACTGATTAGAAAGCAAGCATTATTTAGTTCGTTTATATTGCATTTTTTATGCTTATCTGACAATTATTAACCTTTACTATTACTATTTCATGCTATATATTATATGGAAAATGTGTCTCGGTTGCAGGTCGTATATATAGATGATACTTTTTCAGGAATAAACTGACCAGATAAGAAGTTAACAGCCAATCAAATCAATTTCACTGAACATCTTTTTGTTTTCTTCTTCTAATTATTCTAACAGGTCTGACCTTAAGTTAATTGTTCATGGTGACAAGCCAAACTTTGACTTTCTTACAATTATTGCACCCAAATAATTGGAAGATTTGATAATACACAATTCTAACGCTGTTTTAATCAGACCATTGCAAGTGTTTTGTGGTTTTTTTTTACTGATGGATCACTGCTGATCAAGGTCCGGAGGCCACTCGAGGATGAGGGTTAAAAGTGTTGTGGAGTTCTCGTAACAGTCACAAACTGTGGTCATGGCATGTGTTCAAGTTCAGTCAGGGTTATTGAATCACTTTCACTTATTGCAAAAGCTATGAATTCATCTTTTCTCTTTCTCTCAAATCTTTAAAACAGATTCGTGTGTGGAAATTGTCTGGCAATTCAAACTGTCTATCTCGTACCATAAAATTGTTTTGTTCATCTTATCTCTTATTACATCATTTCAAACATGTAAATCCTATCTTCATCAAGCGACATTGTATGCATTCAACTAATGTCATTTAGCGTTAAATGTTCATTTTTTTCTAAATACTAACATTGCGCTTCGCTTAAAAAAAAATTATTTTGAAGAAAAACACAAGAATTTTTACTTTTAGAGAAGAACAACAGGCGCCAGTTTTTCAAACAAACATTAAACTGTAAGAATGTGAAAAGTAGAAATCTCTGATCCACAAAAATTCGTGAATGTTAACAATTTCAAAACCATGTGAGAGCAGATAATTTCATCAATAATAACACCAGCCTTTTTTATTTTAGGGTAGCAAAGTAAGGGAGATAACATCAACTTATTTTATGATTTTCTTTCAATAATTGATTTTAACAAAGATTTCAATTTTTCATTTTTTATTTCGACTGGAGTCATTTTCAACAACCACACATGCATACAACTCTGAAACTCTTTGACGGATTGTAACGATAAGCCGTTTCCACGTGTAAATAAACCAAACACTTCTATTTTTTGTATTAACAGTGAATGCAAATCAACTTGAAATTGTTTTTAAGAAGACATTTTGTAAGAATATAATGAATAAATCAACATGGATGCTTAGGGAACAAAAAATAAGTAATAGATAAGTAAAAGGAATCACGAGTAAAAGAAATACAAACACTATCAAATGAGATAGCTGAACGAATAGGGGCACATCATGTGATCAGCAAACCAAATAAAACGGGGCAGCATGATTGGCCTAATTGATACTATCACATACTGTAAAATTCAGTATGTCACATTCAAATCAAATTGGTTTTAATGTGATTATCTATGCATTAAGTGTTGTATAAGGTATGAACATGCAATGTTTTACCTCCTCAACTACAGGTAAAATAGTAATTTTATTTCAATTTAATACGACCAGTGTTTGGTCTCTCCATTTTGTGGTCAATCCGTGAAGACAAATATAAAAAAAAATCTGGTGGCAAACCACAGTGGTTAATCTTTTTCAACGTCCAATCGGTAAGCAATAGTTCAAGAACAATTCTTTGTACTTCAGTCTCCTCTTTCAGCCTCACTCTGCTCTCCCTACCGCTCTCTAGAAGCTCAATGAAAAAAGTACAGTTTTTATACTACTTATTGCCCCACCTATGCTAACTGACTGTCAACCAGAGCCATCTAGCTTTCAAATTCTCCAAACAGCCAATTTGCAAAGGGGGACAACTCAAACCACACTTTCTGGATCCATTCCTGGCTGGGGTAACTTTGCTAACCACACATTTTTAGCAGGAAGTTCATATTATTTGATTCAAATGATAAACAAGATTCTTAAGATGGGAAGCATGAGCCGTGGTAAAACTGTTCTGTCCACATAATTAATTTTACCAGTCCTAGAATAGGTATTCTTCGAGTTGTATACATATGTTTGGAAACAGATCAACAATACAAGGTGAGAAACTATGCTGTTGAGTATCTTCAAACATAGTTTTACATCATCGATATTGTGTGCACTCCAATAAATATAACAATATTAATTTTACGTAAATAATATCAAATTATTGGTACTACTCCAGATGAAGCGCCTAATTTCCGTGACTGCTCGGCAGCAACGATCGGGCAGGTTGCGGAAGCGCCTGAGAGCTGCCGAGACGAAAACGAGGCTGAAGCAGAGCTGACCGATCAGGTTGCTGCCAATCATCTGCACTCAGCACAACAAAACAAGTGGTAGGAAGACCTTTCGAACCGGCCACAAACGTATCCGTAAACTCTGACCCTCGATGAGAAAATATATGAATCTTCCCCCCAAAAAAATATACAAAAAAAAAAGTTGCCTAAATATCCTAAAAAAATAACATACTTCTTTGTTTATGTAAAAAGAAAAGAAAAAAAAAGTTGCCTAAATATCGTAAAAGAAATAGCATTTACTTCTTTGATTTATGTAAAAAAAGACAAAACAAATTAAAATGGTTGATTTGTCCCACGAAAAAAAAAAAAAGTTTATTTATAGTTCTTCAGCTATGGTTTGTTCATTTTTTTTCATTTTTCTCAAATATATGTATCTTTTTCTTTTTGTATTCTTCGTCTTATACTGTCGTCTGCCACTCTTCCATTTTTACAACTTTCAGTTTTGCTTCAGCCTCGTTTTCGTCTCGGCAGTCACGGAAATTAGGCACTTTTTACCTACATACGCCAGTGTTTCAAGGTGTAGGGAATGATAATCTCAGACGGTCGAACGGTTTGAACCCCTGCCACAGAATCAACCTAGACCCCGCAAGCAAGCGCCATAACCATTAGGCCACGAGACATTATCACATTCAAGAAGGGGATTTAAGTTCTATTTATGCAAAGGGTAGCATATCTAGAAAGGCTGACTAAAGAATGGCTCCTATATGCTGGTCATCAAAAAAACATGACTGCGTAACAAAAAGCCCATTAGCTTCAGAGACTCTTGTGTTTAGTGAAGCGGCTGATGTTGAAATGTTGATAGCCGCAATGCTTTAAGTGATATTCAGACTACCAAAGTTGCCTGAAGTTCTTTGTAAAAAAGACAATGTGTCTCTGGTAGAGACTTTAAAGTCAGCAAATCTTGTGAGTGACCGGCGTCTCAGAGTTGATGTAGCCAGAGTGAAGGAAATGATGGTGAAGGAGGAGATCCAAATTGAATGGATCAGGGGCCGAGAACAACGGATTGTCTAACAAAGATGGGAGCCTCTTCCGAAATTCTGAGAAACCTGTTGGAATAATACTTTTTTTACTTTTGTTTTTGATTTTTGTTATGGAACTGTGTGGTCTTAACAAGAGGACACCAGCAATTTTTAAGTTATCTCTGAGTTGTCTCCCTTTGAGCCATCTCTTTTATATAGGATAAAGCATTGAGAGTGACCTCCCTTAGTTTTTGTGGAAGACAAGATGCCTATATGCACGAACGGTTAAGGGTTTCCAGTTGGAAGGAAGAAGTGATTGTCATGGCAGATAGCATCCTTCCCGAGCGTTCATCATTTAAACTTATTGACTTAACATTTTTAGGCAACGTGAAGTGGAATAAGTAGATAGAAGATGATGCCAAGTCTGTTGCAAAGAGGTAGGCTTCCTCTACCAGGCTAGAAACTTCTCACACCTGCCGGTATCCTATATCTCTATAACACCACCATTTGCCTCTACATGGAGTATTGTTGCCACATCTAGGCTGGTGCACATACCACTAACCTCTCCCTCTTTGACAGGGTGCAAAAATGAATTTCTAACCTAATAGGTTCCGCACTGTTTGCCAAGCTCCAGCCGGTGTAGCATTGCTGCAGCGTTGCATCCCTGTGTTCGTCTTACAAGTTGTTGCACAGAATTTTCTCTGATACACTTACTGCACTTGTATCCCCTCAAGGAAAATACCCCCGACCCATCCAGCTAGCAGCAAAATCCCACTCCTTCACTATAGAGGACTCTATTCCCCAGACCGCTTGCCTTTGGAATTCCATTCCAGTTCCATACATGCAGAGACTTAAATGGAATGTGAACAAAAATCTTAATGCTTAACTCCTCACCCAGGTTGTCCTTCTATAAATCTGGCCGATATCACAGTAGCCCAAATGCACTTCAGTGGCAATATGTCTTGTTTGGGGTGAATAAAAGTAATAAAAAACAAGTGTGAATAGAATATAGAGGAAAGAATTTCAGACAGATAAAAGATAGACTTTCTTAAATGACAAGTTTGAATTTGCATCGATAATTTCTTACTGAATTCAATAAGTATTGATATATTCATAAGTTGTACATTATTGTGACGTGTACTTTATCTGTTACACCATGCGACAATTCTAGTATGAATGTTGGGAGCCTTAAACCTATTTTTGTATTGTAAACGTGCAGTCTTATTATTTATCACTACACATTGTATTAAATTCTATAATAGGTCTACTTAGTAGGTCGTTGTTCCCCAACGTATGCGCTGCTGCTTTGAGTCGTCTTACTCTCCCCGTTCTTCTGTCTATAATTTTTACTTCATCCCATAAGGGTAGATGGTTTATGTTTTCCCTCCATATGTGATCACCCATGCTCGATTTTTCGATATCGAAAAAAATTCTACCCGGATTGATAGCATGCTACCCCCATGGATTAAATAAAGGGTTCCATTCGAAATCCCATGCAGATTCCTGTGTTCGATAGAAAGATTCTGAGTTCGACAAGATACACCTAAAGAAGGTCGGAGTTTGCATCGGCCAACACGTTGTGAAAATAACACTTAAAATGAGAACAGTAGTCAGAATAATCCAAATTATACAAATTATCAATCCTCATCTAAAAAATTCAGAAACATAAAATCTATGTGTATGTTCCATCAAGTGATACTTCTTTGCAGTTTAATCAATGTCCAATATGTCGAGCCGTATAGCAAAACAGATTTTACCATCTCCTTTAAAAAAAAAACTGATGCACAAGTCCATCAATGGCACCCCAGGAACAGACATGATTACAATAAATATAGTAATTGAAAAGTCGTATACACAATTTTTAATAAGTCTTTGTGTGAATAATTCAGCCTCGGGCGAGTGGAGCTGGCTTCTTCCGAAATAGGAATAGTAAACTCACAAACGTTTCCAAGTCGCATGTATATACCAGTCAGGATGGCTGATATGTTAGTTTTTGCAGTTATTTGCATGGAGGTGTCGCAGTACTCCAGCTAAATCACCTGGTATTCCCAAATGGTCTCCTATCTGGTATTGAACAGGCTCAATGCTGTTTAACTTTGATGATTTAATTAGAACCGGTATATCAACATAAGTTTTGTGTAAATATGATTTAAAAATTTTAAAATATTATAAAATTAAATTCCTGAAGTTATTTACACCTGACAGTTTTTCAAAAATAAAACGTTGACTAAAGATGCGTATATATGACTTCATGTGCAGGCGGTATTCCTGGTACATAGATTGCATTTCCTCAAGAATAGATGGTAGAATAAAATAACACATACAAGCAAATTCACCAAGTATTTGCTACAGAGGGAAGAATACAATAGCAAAACTCGAAACATACCAACAACAATAACTCTGCTATAGGTTGACACTTACAGGACAGCCATGAATTAGGCGCATTCTTTGCCAAATGATTGTTGGAAAATTATTACGATAACCCGATCCTTACACTTCAGTATGTTTAGAGCTATTTGTATGAAAAAACCTAAGCCAGCTTTGTGTACACAAAAGAAATACATTTTCATATTGAAGTTGTTCAACTTGTTTGGCTTGGTTTGTATTATGGTATATCAACCGTCTATGAGTTATTTAATGCCAAATTAAGTTGTCAAATGCAATCCTAACGTAGGATAATTATTTTATATTGTTTTTGAAATTAATTTTTTTTTAAGAGACTAACTGCTTCGATGAAATCTAAGATTTTGGTCAGACTTGCGTCTTTAAAGAGAATCTTTAGATTTTTCGAGTTGTAGTATTTCTTTTGGCTTTGTTGCCGATCATTACGGTGTATTAATATGTTTAACTGTATAAGAATCTTGAGATTACATACACATTGAAGACTTTTCACCTCCAATAAATGTTTGAGTAATATGTGTATGTTTTATACAGAGTCTGGCTACTATAACCTCTTCTCTTCTTGTCTTTCTGTAGCCTAAGGGCCACTCATCAATAGTTGACCAAATCTTGTGTAATTTATTACTTTGACATTTATCTCAAAATTCTTGAAATTTTTCTTTGATTATCCTGTTTATAGAAGGTCGAAGATAAGTCTATGGAATCCTAGTATTAGAAGGTATCATGTTCAGCGATTCTTTTGCTGCTCTATCCGCTTTTTTCATTTCTACGAATGCAGATATGACTCAGTATCCAACATAATTTCATTTTATTCTGCTTCTTGTTAGCGAGATGATCTTGTTTGAGATTTTTGCGATTAAGGGGTTATCCATATTTTGGTTCTTCAGCGCTGTGAGCACCGATAGGTGAAGGATTTATCTGTCCTACTATATTCTATTATTTTTAGAGCCAAGTATATGGCTGCAGATTCTGCACTGAAAATTGACGCTTTGTCAGGTAGTCTATACTGCATTTTTGTCTTAGCAGTACTTCCGAATATCTGATTATTTAGATCTATCTGTGTAGATGTACTTACAGTTGAGATGATAGGTTTTTATGTTTTCAAATTCATTCTGAAATATAATTGGGTTGCTTTTATTTTTTGAAGTTATTGTCAAATCGAGGATACAATATAGTTGTTTTAATTCCCATGGTGGAATTTTGGAAATTATTGATTGGTGTATGGGACTAGAGTTCAATTCCAGTTAGTTTTTAAGTTCCTGGATATGGTAACTAAAAGGTCTAATGGCACTGATTCTTTTCTCAAACAGAGTTTGATATTGTGTATTAAACATTCAGCCATAGGCAGGATTTATTTGAAATGATGACAACTTATTCAGATATTTAAGTGCCAATTTTTCTCTTCTTAGATGTAAAGGATTTTTATTCGTTTCAATATAGAAGCTCTCCACTGGAGACATGCAAAAAGCCCACAATGTGAGCCTCAGTTCCTGGTGATGAATAGTTTCCAATTGCTTCAGGTATGAGGGTCTTTCTGCACCATAGTAGAAACTTCCATAACCAAGTTTCGATCTCACAATTTTTCCATACAGCTTGAGTAGGGATTCCTTATCAGCTCCCCAATCAGTGTGAGCTACCACTTGGAGTAGGTTAATTGCCTTGTTGTATTTTTGTTCCAGATACCTTAAATCAGGGATAAAAGGCATTTTTTTTCAAAAATAATGCCAAGGAAATTATATTCGTCTGCCACTTGTATCTCTTTGTCAATTAGTTTCAGAGATAAATCATTATGCATTTTGTGCAGATTGTCAAAAATGGACACACTTCGTCTTCGTTTCAGAGAATCTGAAACCATTTTCTTCCGTCCATTTGCTGATCTTATTTAAGGTTAGTTGTAATTTGTGTTCTGCCAGATGCATATGTTTTGTTTGGCAGTAAATTAAGTACAGTGAGCCATTCACTTCAGTGTCAAGGTTTTTAACACTGTTATTTATCTTGACATTAAAAAGTGTCACTGATAGGATGCTTCCTTGAGGTACTCCATTTTTCTGTTCTTTTACATCGGAAAGTGTATTTCCGACGCTCAATTTAAAACTTCTGTTTTCCAATAAATTTTTGATAATAAAAAGCATTCTGCCTTTTAATCCGAGTGGATTTGTATGTCTTCTCCAGATAAAAAAAAGATTGCAACCAGGTGCTCCTTTTTAATTGTATAGAGTATAGTTTTTTTATATGAATATCATTTTTGTTTCTGGCTGCTTTGGTGTACCATTCACCTCCTCAAACTCCACACCAAGCATCCTGTAAGCATTTCTGAAATTCTGGCCACTCGTCTAGCCTAAGTTTCTGTAACTTTTCTATTAGTTCAGCACCACCTATGGGGAGTTCTACTTTGATGTCTTTTTCCGGGAAATACTATGTTTTCCATGTGTTGGACTGTCATAATCTCCTTCTCCTTTAAAAAAATCGTACAATCGCACAATCTTGAAAATGCAAGGTGGTCCCCACGTTAGTTTGAGTATTTTTTATTCCTTTTGCATTCGTCTTCAATGTAGAACGGATCTCTTTCGCCACATACTTTCTGTCCTCTAAATACATATTTATTGTGGCCAAACCTCTGGTGTTTGGTAGGGTTAAACTCTTTCAGCAGTGTAGCCAATTTTCACCTCCTTCAGTATATATGTGTTTGTCATTATTGTTTCTCCACCTCTTTTTAATGATATTCTTCAGTGATGAGTGACCCTCTACGTACGTAATGCCATCTCAATCTCTTCCTCCATTGCCAGACCAAGGTTCTGACTCCAGATGACTCCTTTGAACGTATTCAGTTTCTCATGAGAATGAACATTAAATTTGATAATGTAGAAGTTTTTGCATATTCAATAAATTTGTTGTTTGTTTACTTTCAGTAATTTCCATCAGATCTTTTTGACACTCTTGGAGTTTGTCCTGCTGCTTATCACCTTTTCAATCAGAAAAGGTGACAGTTTAGCGAGAGGTGTATCTTCCAGAGATCCAATTACAATTAATCTTGGAAAGTCATTGTTTGCTTCATTTTCAAAAGAATCTGACTCTGATAAATGTCGCTTGAGTTTCTTTTTATTTGTATTTGCCATTTCGTTTGGTTTGGTTTTCAATGGTCCTGCACTCCACCACGGAGTCCAACTAAAGTTGCAAATTTAACAGGGGAGATAAGCCAAAATCTGGTTGAGATGGGGGATACCTTGACTATTATACTCGCATTGAGTAGGACTAAATTAGCTACTGCTATTTCTTTTCCAGTAACCATAAACTGAAAGTACAGAAACTCAGCAGGGGTAATCTTCTTTGTTATCAACATGATTGATCCTCAGTCACTGCCTTTTAGTATCAATTTGGAGATGGGGAAATACAAAGGAGAAGAAAGGTTTTGATTTTTAGAAGAATCAGATTGAATAATACGGTTGGGAATGAACTTATAGATACTAGGGCATAACATGATCAGCCGATTGATTAGATAGGACCTTCCGACCTCCTGTCTAGCCAAAATAATGGTCGAAGTAGACTATTGCAAGTCCATTTATGCAACCAGGTGACGAACTGCTGAGCCACCAGGATCCCGTCCTAAGACATCAATGAGTTTACTTCTCTGCATGGGTTTGCAGTCGGCAAATTTGTGACCCCGTCGACAGAGCAGTGTTCAACTTATGTACTGGTGTTCCTTGAGTAAAACTCCTTAACATGACTTGCAGATTTAGGACCTCTTTTTCCTTTTTTTTTTATTATTCTGAGGTTATTTTCTTGAAAAATGGTCAGGTGAAAACACCGATTCAAGAATATATTTTTATTTAAAAAATATGTTTATTTAAATCTTATACGTATATAAAGGCAATTGTAAAAAAAATAGCACAATTCAATTACATTTATATGACAAGTCAATGCCAAAGCAAGAGTCAATATGTAGAAAATAAATAATTACCAATAATTATGTTATAGCAAATGATAAATAAATAAGTAGTGAATCTAAGTAAGTGATAATATATCCAAGTTGTTGCGTGGAATTGCAGTAATTTTTTTTTTGTAAAATATAAAAATGAAAACTAAGATTCCTGAAAAGGTATTTTCACCAAACAAGTATACGGTATTCCTAGAATGGGTATTAAATTGATTTGTGTTCGGTTTCAAATTCTTTTATAACAAAAATCAATGCTACAATGTAATACAGCAGGAATGGGAAAGTCCCTGAACTTTGTACCTGCTATTCCATAATCATTTCTGTAGAATTACCTAATTCTACACTTTCAATAACCGGCTCATTTGTCATAATGGTTAAAGTGTTTGCTAATGGCCATATCAAAGATTCAGAAAATGGTAATTGATGCTCCCTTGCTATTAGTATTACAAGGTAAGAATCAAAGATAAGTGGAGTCATCCGAACAAAAAAAATGGCGCCCTCTTCTACATTTCGATGGAAAGAAGTATTTTTGGTCGTCCTAAAGTGTGGTCCACCACATTACTTTTACTGTCATTCAGCAAAAAATACACCTAACACCCTTCTTATTGTCAGTAATAGTTTTGATTGATTTTCATTCAAAATACGTACCTATGTGAAGGAGAAGGTTAAAACGGATAATCCTAAACCACTAGACAAGGATTTAGGATTTCATATACAGGGTGGGCCAAAATAAGGGTCCTATCTTTAAATTTGAATAACTTGAATTTGAATAACTTCCACAAAATAAAAGTTAAACTCACCAAACTTTATGTGTGTGTAGACTGACCCTTCCGAGATTTTTTGAAATAAACAAAACAAATTTTAGCCGAAAAACACTTCTTAAAACTTACAAAAACTAAAGTATTGGTTTTTACATTGTTTTGAGTTTTTTAAGCAAAAATAATGTTTTCTAAATGAGGGTACGTTCCTTAGGGCTAATACGGCTCATGCTTGCTTCGGAAGGGGTCCTTTACTTATTCTAAAAAAAAAAAATCAAAAAAATCAATAAATAAAAAAGTTATGAATTTTTAAAAATAGGACCCTTATTTTTGCCCACCCTGTATATAGTGAGGATACAAATTTATCTGTACAACAAACAATTTTGTTTAAAATAATAGAACACAATTTTTGTCTGAACTAAATAAAGATCACTGTTGCTATTTATTCTTTTTAACTTCGAACCGCTCATGGTGAACTGTTCATCCCGTATTCAGTGTTGTTGATGATTGTTGCATTGTTTACACTGATGTTTCTTGCTTAAATCAAATGAACTAATTATCTTGATGCTGACAGTCATGCATAACGTGACATCACACCATGCAACAGTTTATAAAAAAATCTTTACGTCATGCTTCATGTGATTCCTAATATCACGTTTAGAAGGTCTTGAAAAAATTAACCTTCTTCAATAATCTCATTTCTAAGAAAAAACTTTTATTTAAAATTTTCGTTTTTCTTTCGACAAAATAAATTTGTGTGTAGACATTTCCAAGGAAATAGACTCATTGGTAACAGAGACAGGACTGTAATTTTCGAGTGCAACCGACAACTAAAAAGAATATAATATATATATATATATATATATATATATATATATATATATATATATATATATATATATATATTTGTGTTATAATGAAATAATTCTAGGGGGAAATCCGGGTATGAGAGCTCAATGTGGCAAACAGAGCAAGAATAACATAAAATATAATAACACGAAATTGCATAATTGTCGATGCAATAATTTATTTCAACCTTGTGGTTTTCTCAAGCATAAAACTAGACAATTACATTTTTGAGACTGACAGAAAACTGAATTCACCTTCAACAATTCAAATACAACCAGAGAGAGTGGTGGTCGCAACCAATCTGAACACCTCTTGCAGAGCGAGGAGGAATTAAAATCTTATATTTAACTAAGGCGATCGAAAGGGATCTTATTGTTTTTTTTAAAAAAAAAAAAAAAATATATATATATATATATATATATATATATATATATATATATATATATATGCTCCCTGCTGTCACATATTTTTGCTATGCTTGGAGGATGTCATGATGAACGAACTACATGCAGGTAATGCCTGATAGGATGGTATCATAATGACACAACATATACTACAATACCCTTCTTTAAAATAGAGGAGGTAAAACCTGGAAGAATTTACCCATAAAAATAGAAGAAACAACAGAAAAGATACTATACCACCTCCTACCTCCCAAAAAGAGATGGTAGTACCTGGGAAGATGGTATCATAACAACAGAAAAGTAACTTCATTAACCCTCCTTCAAAGGAGGATGTAATACCTCGAAGGATTAACCCCACCCCTTAAAAAGGAGGAGGTAATTCTTGGGAGGACGGTCTTATGACAACAGAATCGATACTACACTACTCATCTCATTGAAAGATAATTCAATAATAGATTAAATCAGTTTTTTTTAATTACTCAAAAAATGCCTAGTCATATTTTTTTTTAGTTCCTTGGCCTTTTGGCCAGGATCAAAGTGTCGTATCTGTTCTCAGCAAACAGCGACATCACATGTGACTTTAAAAGCAATACAAAATATAATACGGTGTCATTAACTGGAGAGGGAGAGAGGGGAAGGGGGGCTGACACATAGCCAGCCAGAGAGAGATAGACAGCCAGACAGCAGCAAGCTAGCCACTCGGTTTTATATTTCCTTGAATCTTTGTTAATATTATTAAGAATAGTTTTGGGGGTATTTTTCTTAAGTTATCCATTTTTTGATTAAATCATTTTAATAAATTACTGTTAATATTGACGAAATTATTGCACATATGTAGATTAAATAGTACAATAAAATTAGACTTGAATAACATCAAATATTAATTAATTATGAACCATTTAAAAATTAGATATACAAATTAGCCATTCCAATGAGTGTCCTTGGAGCGTTCATATCTACTATATATAAAGTTCTATGTTGTGTTATTGACTTAAATAACAGTAACTGTTTTGATGCTGATATAGGAGTGATGAATGAAAAAACTATCGCATTTATTCATTTAGATACATTTCCAACTCAAGATTAGAATGGACGATAATGTTGTATCTGTTGCACTAACACCAAGTCAGACACAATGTCATATCCAACGAGCAGTAGAAAAAAAGATCAAGGAAATGCTAGAAAATAATATCGAAAGAATGGAAGGACTCACACCGTTAGTAGCAGTACTGAAACCAAACGGAGACATTAGGATATGTGCCGACAAAGCAGTGCAATGCACTCGCTATCAAACACCAACAGTTGAACAGTTATTGAGTGAAATGGGCAACACAAACATTTTCTCGAAAATCGGCCTAAATTCTTATTACCATTAAATAGAACTGGATCCTGAATCCAGGGACATCACTACCTTTTCATGCAACTCCAGAATTTACCGATATAAGGTTTTAGTTATAGGCATAACATCTGTGGCCGAAGAAGGACAACGATTACTGCAACAAATCCTTGAGAATATGTGTCAGACGACATTCTAACCTGGGGAAGACACAAAAGAACATAACAGCGCCATGAATAGGGAATTATGCACATTGGAAGAAAATAACCTCATAATTGTACAGCACAAAAGCATATTCAATAGAGAAGCAATCCAAAATTTCAAAAACCCTGGAAATGTCCATGATATATGTAGTTTCCTAGGTCCAATAAATTTCCTCAGAAAGTTTATTCCACAACTGGCAACACTCGGCGAACTATTAAAAAGGTTAACACGAGCAAACATGAAATAATGGTGGATGAAGGAAGAAGAATCTTGCTATATCATGCTGAAGGAGACAGTCATTCCGAGCAAATCGCTCATGCACTTTGATCCAAAACTACAAACATCAGTCACAGGGGATGTCAGTCTTGTGGGACTAGGAACAATACTTTACCAAAGTAAAAAAGGCATACTCATCCTCATTGGTTATGCAGCCAGGACACTAACTAAAGTCGAACGCCGGTACTGTCAATCAGAGAAAGAAGCCCTAGCAATTGTATGGGCTTGCGAAAAATTCCATTTTTATCTTCATGGAAAGAACTTTCTTATAACGACCGACCATCAAGCATTAACAACTATCTAAAGGTTACCCCTCCACACGAATTTTGCGATGGAGTTTACATCTACAACAATATGATTACACAATAAAACATTAACTGTGGACATACTCTCTTGACGTATCAAAAGGCAGTCTCACATTAAGAAGAGATAGTCGAAGGATTTATCAACATGGTGGTAGCTAACAGTATTCCAAAAACAATTACCTTATTGCAGATAATAGAGAAATCTCAACGGGATCCAACCGTCACAGCAGTGAAAATGCAATACAGCAAATTGACTGGACAAATAAGTTAACGGAACCCTTTAAACACATGAGAAATTAACTGACAAAACAAGGCTTAGTCATACGTGGAGCCAGAATCATTGTACCCCAAAACTTACGGAAACGGACCCTACAACTGGCATATGAGACACATATGGGAATAATGAAAACAAAAGCCGTACTCAGAACTAAGATATGGTGGCCCAAAATAGACAAAGACATAGAGGCTGTCATAAGCCAATGTATCCCATGCACAACACTAGACCTAAAGAAAAACCACCGTCCAATACATATGGCCGAAATTAAAGGTCCCTGGGATATACTCCACATAGACATTTGTGGGCCTTTCTCCAGTGGGGATTATGTCATCAGAATAATCAATGCAGGATAAAGATGACCTGTGGCATTTGTTTCCAAGGCAGATATAATCATATCTAAAATCCAAAAGTGTTTCTACAGACATGGTATCCCAGCGATTATCATTTCAGATAATGGACCCCAGTTCAGGTTCTCTGAGGTTAATCACTTCTGTAAAGAATGGGGTATAAAATATCGATGGGTAACACCTTATCATCCTCAAGTTAATGGAGAGATTAAGCGGTACTTTGCAACCATGCTGAAAGCCATTCGGGCCATGAACACAGAAGGAAAGGACTGGAGAAAACATCTAGGAAAATGCTTAATATATTACCGAAATAGTCCACGTGCCATGACGGGAGAGACCGTATCTAAACTACTTATGAATAGGAAAGTGAACATAAACATACCAGGATTACAAACGACCTGGTATCGCATTGTGTTTTTGTGCAGTAACCAATAACTATTTAATGTATTTAACAATCTACATAGAATACTATTGCTGGTACTGCCTAACGTATTAAGTTACCTTGAAGTCCGACCCAAATAGTAATCTGCATGATACAAATCGATACTTGGCTCAAACTAGCCTATTTTTTCGTTTCTTCCTTCCACTAGGTTATTGGTATGAATATATTTTATTTTGCATCAGTTTCTTTCTGAAAATAGTTATTCTGAAAAAGAACATTTTTCAAGTGAATAAATTTTCACTTACTCAGCGAATATTCTTATATATTAAAGGGAAGTAATCATGTCATGAGTTCTTTCCCTTGACTTCTACAAAAATCTTCATAAACAAGTCAGTTATTTTTTCTTTTACTCCAGGCACATGCTGGGTAAGTACAGCTAGTCTATACTAATATGAAATAAGTGTATCTGTCTGTCCACTAAGAAGTTTTTAAACTCTAAGACATACAATCCCGAAACTTGATAGGAATAATAACCTACCTATGCAGATTCTTTATTTGTTTCCTTATAAAGAGATACCCAACGGGAGCATGACCCCACTACAAATTCTTCTACCTATTTAAACTGTAATTAAAGTGAACAAAATTCTATTGAACACATTTCAATAATTTAAAAATATTCAAAACTTCAACCTTACATGCTCTATTTTTATTTTTTTGAGTCGAACGTTTTCGACTGTTGTAACTCTGATCATGATGAGAATTAAACTTGAATTAACCAGAATTTCAATCATTTTAACTCAACAAAATTAAAACTTTATTTTTACAGTTTTCATTACAGCTGTATTTGATTGCTTTGTATTATTTTGTGGAGTCTAATATTCATGAATTTATAAAAGGTTCTCGAGGTATTTCGGTATTTTAAAACATCCTAGAAAAGTGGTTCAGCTATATTAAGATAAGACAAGAGTTCGTAATATTTCAAAATAAATAAATATATATTTTATGATTATCCGGCTCAGAATCAGATACATCAAAAAAAATCACACTCGACCGAGGAGGTGGGGGAAGCATAAGTCAAAGAAAAGGTAACATCTTCCATTTCTCATCACCATGAACAAAGAACTTTTCTCACACACATACACATTATAATGGCCAAAAAAAGATACATACATAACTTTACATCAACCTCGCTCGCATATACGCATTCATACAAACACGAACTTAAACAAACTGAACCTTTCACTCGTGTAACAAACTCGTTTTGTTATCCAAAAAGAATAAATTATTTTGTTAAATATGAATTTTAGTAGATGCTGCTTTTGTCTGTCTTTTCCTTCGCTTCTTTACCAATCTAATAATGTTTTTCTTTCTTCCCTTTTGTTTTTGTATTCTGTTAATTCTATTCACATGTGGTCGGGCTACCCGAACGTTGGGAATGACATGCTGCATTGAAGGCATCTCTCATAACCTTTGTCCGGCCATCCATCGCAACATTGGTTTACCCCTTTGTTTGGATCCCCCGGTCATAACTCCACAACTCTGTTATAAGATAAATGTAAGGTGGGAATTCAAAATGATAAACAGATCAAAACACATTTCAGTTGAGGATAAAGGTAGGCCGGAGAAAAGTTGCAGTGGCTCAGTCAAAATTGACCTCAAGCAATGGCACATCAAAACTAACATAAATTATAGAATTTCATGGAGAAAATTACTTTGTACTACCATAGCCAACGTGTCACCCAACGTTTGATGTGGAAATGATATACTAATTAATGAATAAAAATGTGAACGAAACCGAGAATAAAATGTGGGAGAGTATCTTACTTGGGATTTAAGACACACTGGGCTAGATCATTCATTAATCATTCATTTTTCATGATAACAAAAAAATAATAGTGAAGGTAACATCTATATAATAATACACTCAGATATTCGGGGCTGGTGTTGTATATTGGAGTTAGAGAAGGGTGGGGGCTTTGAACCGTTCAAGGACAACTGTAGGAAGTGGTTTTCTGTTGAACTTAGAGGGTGTTTGACAGGCGTGTGAAAGTGCAATTTAGGAAGCTTGAGAGCGTCATGAAGTCATCAACAAAGTTGGGAGTTTTTAGTCAGATTCCATGGAAGCTAGTCAAAAGGGAAACGTTTTCTTTTTAAATATGGCAGCATAAATTAGCCAACTCTCTATCTTTCTCCTTGACCACACCCCAAGCAGACAACTAAGAACCAAATAAAAGGACAAGGTACCTATTTTAAAATTGCTTTCTAATTCTATTCATTTAAATTAACAACATCTTAGGGTGGGTGGGCAAGCTTTCATTTCTTATATTCTTTCATCGGCAATAATTTTCGGCAATATAGACATCACCATCGTCTAAAGAACAGCCCAGCCTGAAGAGGTGGAACGCCCAAGCCTGTTAGACAACACTGGTTGTAGGTTTCAGTTATGCATTACACTAAATAGACGAAGAATAGTAAGTGCAGATATGTGTATGGGCATGCGTGTCACTATTGCCTGCTTTCATGTGTTATATCAGTCTGCCTCTATGGCCATGAATCACTTTCTCTATTGGGATCTTGTGTCTAGATGTATGCACGTGTATGCGGCCTGTGGTGATTGATATCTATAAATTAAGCAGATTATTTTTAGTAATGGGACAGATTTATTATTAAAATTACACATAATTTATAAACATTACCACCAGATCAGCTGAAAATAATATAAGGCTAATAAACATTTTCATTTGTTTACTGCATTGTGAGAAACTGGAATAGCTCCAGTGGATCCACATTCGTCTCTTGCCCAATCTCCTTTCTGACTGGTCGTCCCTTTATATAACCTGATGATATGGACATTGGCCATATTTTTTGTCTACTTGATTATCAGAATCCTACACAGCTGAATTAATTACTTTGCATACTTAACCCTCTTAGCACAGCTGTCACAAAATCGTGACAAGTTTACCATCTCTAATAGTAGACGACAATACAGATACTACATGCATATTGGAGGCTGAAAACGGCCTTGTTAGCTCGCATCGTGTTCCTGACATCATGGGGAACACCCGGATGTATAATTTTGTATATGGTGCTGTGGAAGTTATTGCTGCAATCTTTTGTCGAATTTCGTGGATATTATGCAGATGTTCAAGTGGTTGTGCATGTTCTATGGGAACAATTGTGTTATGAAACAAATCCGTTCTAAGCAAAGTCTCACTGGATTTTGCGATGTAAAAAAATACTGTGTGAACAGATACAACAAATTCAGGGGGGGATTGGATCAAAGAATGAAGTCACTCAAGTGGTATCCGAGAATAGTCAGTTGCCTACTGAGTGTTACTACAGTAAATGTACACATTCTCTATTATCTCAAGATAGCCGACCTGGTTCCATTGAAGAAATTCATTCAGGAGATATGCATCTCACTATTAGAAGAGTACAATAGGCATGTTGATCTAAGGTTTAGACGCACCATGGTAGGAGACAGGCCTCAAATACTTACCGAGAGAAATTTTCCAACAATCATTTGGGAAGAAAGGACAGAGTGCATTGTGTGTAGTGATAGGAGGTTGAGAGGCGGTAGAAAACAAACACAACAGAAGTGTCGCCAATGTGATCTTCGAATGCATGCCGTACCATGCTTTGAACGATTCCACACCCTAAAGGGTGACAAATGTTGTCATCTGGACTTATAAAGACATTTTTACATGCTAAAAAGCATTTTTGAAGATGGAGCAAGGTAGGACATCTTTTAATTTATTGGATGTCTTGAATTTTGCAAGTTTCAGGGTTGTGGACTATGTGCCTAAAATGACCCCCAAAAATAAAATTCACAATCTATTTTCTGCAAAACTGGTTTTATTTGCAATATAAGACACAGCAGAACAAATATACACAATAAATTCAGCAATTGACTAATATGTGCATGAGAAAATGACAATTTTCCATGAGCAGATAGTCAACCTCATCAAGTCAAGATGGTCGCCATCACAAGATGCAAATAAGTCAAATGTTACAATTTATTTTGATAATCCTACTTATATGCTACAAATGTCATACATTGTTTGGGCATACAATGAAAGGTTAAGCTTACAGAGTCATTTTGAAAATAGGTGTAAAAGTTATTTTTCTACAAAAGAAAAAATGCAGCACTCAGAGGATTAATCAATATAAAAGCACATCCATAATAATGAAATATTGTTATATTGGTATTTTTTTTCTTTTTCATGCAATCACCCGTTGACACCTTGGAAAAGCCTTTACAAGATTTTTTAATTTTAAAATAAGGTTCACATTACTATATAAATATAACATAAAATGATCACCCAGTTCATGACCACATTGCATAAAACAGAACGAGTAACCATTTTCTTTGTATTTCTTAAATGATGGCCATGGCGAAAAAATAGAATCTCATTTCTATTTTGACAACAGAGGGGAGAGAGTAAAAGTTATTCTTGGTATATTTTATGAAATTCACCTTGCACAGTCAACTTAGAAGTCATAAGAAGCATGTTGATTGAGGATGATAAATTCACTGAAGTGGAAATTAATACGTTAAAAATCCAGTTTGTTGGTAATAAAGAAACAAATATAAAAGCGCTTTATAAAAGTAAGCATTTTTCTTTATTCACTGTAGTTGTACTCATACAAAGTTATTTTGTCTATATTATTAATGACTTTGTCACCAGATGTCTTCAAATTAAGACCGGGTAAAATCGGTGTGAAGAGAATTAATGTCACAGCTAGTTTAATTATAACACTAAAGTAGTCCTCTTACTACTGGTGTTCTGCCTTGCCTGCCTTTATGTCTTAGCATGATTCAGCTCTCTCCTGACATGTTACTCATCTCAAAATCAATAGTCCATTCCTTAACTAAGCAAGATCAATTTGTTTTAATGTCTTCTAAAACATCAAACATTTAGTCTGGCGCTAGAACATTCTTTATCTAGTAGTAATACACTATAGTGCATTGAGGAGTATCTTCAGTTATATTAACATACCATGCTCATGGAAAGTTTAACACTTTAATATCAGAACCCCTCCCCCCCGCCGTCCACTAAGTAACCTAACGAGAATTCAATCAGTCAATCACTTTTATTGGCAAAAAATAGCAAAGTACAGCAAGCCATGTAAAAAGATAGACGGTATTGTATTTATAAACCATCTGAATGTTTGTCCAAAGCGATTTTAAACCTGGATATGGTATGCATCATCATGATCTCATCTAGCAGACTGTTCCAGGAAGCAGAAACACATACAGAGATTGCTGCTTTATTTCTGTTGAGATGAAAACGACGATGGTACATTTGCTGGTGACCGCAACTCGGTGTTTGGGTGAAAATCTCCTCTAAAGGTAGATTTACATTCCCGTTGATGCTGCTGTATGCCAGATTTAAGAAGAGTAGAAAGTGGACCTTGGGTTTACTTTCGGCAGCTTCGTAACTCTCACTTCCCTTATTTTGTTATTTAGTCCTCACATTCCATGAGCGATGTTTCTGACAAAGGGAGGAGAATTGCTGTTTTCTGAGTTGGAATCTATCCATCTAACGCTTATCGTTGACTAGTTTTTGACCTTGAAGTAATATTTTTTTAGCTCCTTACATCAAGTGGCTTTAAGCCTTGTTGGAGTGATTTCCATAAAAAAGGTCCCCTTGTATCATTCACTGCTCAAGTGAGGACGGATTTAGTCTTTGAAGCAGTTCTTTGTAGGTAAGCATGGAGAATCCCGTCAACATCCTGGTTGCCAACCATTGAACACACTCCAGGTGAACGATATCTTTTGAAGATAAAGATTTGTTGCTTAGATGGTATACTCATGAATGGGCCATTCCAAGGTTACTTATAGAAGACGGAAAGCATCGGCTGTTATGCTTAGAATGAACTTCCAGATCAGGTAGAGAACCTGCTTGGCTTTTCTCGCCATCACAATTCAGTGACATGCTGGTTTGAAGTTGTCCATAACTGTACCAAGGTACTTTGCATTAGCGATGATGTTGAATGGTTGGTCGAAAACCAATGGTTAGAGGAGCAGTGGACAGAGAGGTGATAGGAAGATGACTGCATTCATCATACCCTGCTCCTCCCCACCTTAGTGACCCAACGAGGATTCATCATACACTGGTTCGACCTCCCCCCCCAAAAAAGACAATATCAAGACGAGCCCCGTTCATTATACAGCATTCAAATAATTCAGCAAACAGTTTACCAATGGCTTTTTACCATTTGTTTTCAATAATTTAAAAATACAGCGAGTTCGTTTACAGTTTTGTGCTCTCTATTTATGTCCTTGTGACATGCAAGGCTCTGATTTCTCTTAGCCTACACTGACCCATGTAGTTTAATAACTTATTTTTAAAGCAATTTTATAATCATTTAGAATCGTTTTCCAAGATCATGAGATTATTTTCATGTGCTATTTTATTATTCCTGCCACCCAAATGGTCAGAACATAAAATCGGTTTTGTATACATAAGGGTGTGTTTATGTTTCTCGCAAGTGGACAGTTATTAAATATCTGAAAGTAAACATTTCCTGCAAGTATTGATTAAATCGGAAAAACAGTGTGAATCTAAAAACCAAAATAAAAATTTGTAAAACTTACAAAGAAATATATAAAGTTACTTATAAATCAAACCATATTTGCAGCTGTTGATGGCTGAGTTTTTTTTTTCTTTTTGTTTCTTGAAAATAAATAAATATTCAATAAATGAACTAGAAAAAAAAAGATTTCAGAACTTCTAGGCCTTTTATCAGTAAATGTACTTGCATCGGCTGTTAACCCAGTTAGGGTTAGGGTTGAGTTGGCTGCCTTCCTAGCAAGTACAGCATCTCCCACTATCACATCTCACTTTCACTGACCCCAATTTAGGTCACACGATATCATCATTGAATATGTTGTAACTTGTCAGAACTCCTTTGTTAAGACACAAGAGGAAGTGTTCATCTCAAAAGCCACTGCTCATATGCTTACGAAGTACGCAAATTCCGATATTTTGACTCGTAATTCTGTTTTACTGACATTGATTTTCTGATATAATCAGGTACTCATGAGAGAAACCACGTGACGGTTTCCAACATCCCACATGAAATCGCCAGTCCATGTTAGTTTCGATTTCACCACCTTCAACATGACAATTTTGGCCAGCTCAATGAATCCAGTTCTGGGAACCTGAACAAGTAAAACAAATAGATGGTCAAGAAATATTTTCTAAACAATCAACAAAAGACAACGTGCTTTTCACCAACAGAATGTTCATAGTCTGTAGGAAAGCAACACAAATTTGACTCAACAGGATAAATGCAACTTGGCTGGCATCATAACTGACTTTACAAGCAGTCATCTGAAGCCAGCATGATGATCAGCATAACTGTGAAAGCCATCAGCAGCAACCTCAACCGAATGCCATCAGCAGCAACCTTCTCCCAGAGTCACAAACAATCAAATATTAAATCAACAGCATTCCATAAGAAATTTTTTATGCAAAGTTTTTCTCACAAACTAGTACTTGTGGTGGCATTCACCTCAAGCGGATTGAGACGGGTTCCTCAATGACATACACCACATCTCGAACCATAGCAGCCACTTATGATTCCACCACCAATGCCCAACCACTTATGAGTCAGATGCTTTATAAGATCTTCCTTGATGTAGTATTTGCCATGAAAAAATATTCTTCAGTCTGGAAGGATTTTTCCTTCACTGACCAAGAACAGAAAAGATGAAACGCAGTATCAGAACAGATATTACACTTTGCTCCTAACCAAAAGGCTAATACTTAAAATAGTATTTTTTATCATAAACAGATTGAATTGATGTACTCTTAATGATATCCATTCTAGTTCTTAATTGAAATAACTCAGTTCCATGGAACTGAGATCATTATGTTTGGATACACTTCACTGTTATGCCCGATGTTATAAAAGATTTATGCAATGGCTTAAGTGTTTGCGAGGTCTGAACTTCAGCCAAACATTTTGAAAACACTCGAAACATGTCATCATACAAAAGTTGGGCAATGTTTTCTAAGAATTAACTTTGGGAAATAGTATCAATTGTTGGTGAATCAATCATGGAGAAATTCTTAATTTGCCTTTCATCAACTGTTGGCTGGTTATAGTCATTTGTGGCATAGCTGGTTTCGAAAATGTTTTCGTCACGTAAACAGTTAGCCAGCCCATATAGCTTAGTACTGCTGTGATATATCCTAATAGTAGCTAATATAGTTGTGTGTGTGTCTAATTGGTGTGATGTCGTCTGCTGCTGGTGGTAGCGAGAGTAAGAATAGTTATTGTGGTAGTAAAAGTCGTCTGTGTTTTTCTCTACTGTGGTTAATGTGTGGCAAGAGCATATAGCAGTCTACATAATATCCGAAAAAAACAGACTTATTTTTAGATTCATGGGTTTATTATCTTTACATTTTTTTCAGATTTGTCAAACCGTTTTATGCTCATGACGTGTTACAACCCCCCCCCCCTCAATATCCATAGAGTGTCATCTTAAACAAAAAGGAGAGAGTGACTTATATTTTCTTTCTCTCCAAAATACTTCTGGTGGAGGAGAGCGACTGTTTACTGACATCATTTCATAAGAAGCCACGTTGAGACCATATCATTGCATATTTTTAAATATAATGTGAACAAATCATGAACTGTTTGAAGTGTTGACCTTTACAGCAAAATTTACATTTTCAGTTTTTAGAGAGAACTGGAATGAGAGGGAAAAGAAAGGCAAAGCAAGATTGAGAGAGAAAGATAAAGTGAAAGGAAGAAAGAGAAATAAAATTCAGCTATGAAAAAAACAAGTACGGTACTAGTTATTTGGCAAAAATCAGCTTTTATTTTTATTTTTTTAAAAAGCGTATTCGATTTCAACCAAAAAGCAAAGAACCAGCGACTTGAAGGGAAATTTTCTTTTTCTGGATTTAAAATAAGTGTAATTCTGCTAAAAATCTGACTTTAAAACTCTACACAAGAAATAATGTGTTTTTTAATTCTCGCAATACTTGATTTTTCATTAAAATTTTTTAATTGCCACTATGATCTAATTTTATAACGAAGAAAATTTAACTAAAAAACAAACTAAATGTAATACAAACCAATTCTGTTGTCAATATATTCAGTGTCTCACTGTGTAGAGTAAGGAAGATAAACTATTTTTATGGCGTCTTGAATGTTTTATTTTACAAAAACTTTAATTATCAATAAATGTTTTTTTATTTAGTGATAAGTAATACTTGTGATTATTCTACAGAATATATATATATTGCAAAAGACATGGAACACATGTAACATGTAAATACATTGTTGTTGATATTAGTGCACAGGAAGGAGAAGGTGCTAGTGTGATTGCAAGAGTTAGGAGTAAATGGGTAAGTACATTACTAATCAGCAGAGTGTTACCACTTCCAACCAAGGCAAGAGTCTATCAGGCATGTGTGTGAAGCGTGATGATGTATTGAAGTGAAACCTGGTCAGTTAGGATTGATGACATGTGTTGCATGGAGAGAAATGATACAATGGATGTGTAATGTGAGCCTTAAAGACAGGCTTAGATCTGATGAGCTGAACAGTATAGCCAGATGTGTACAGAACAGAAGACTTTTGCAATATGATCACATTAAAAGAATCAATGAGAGTTATTGGGTTAGCAGATGTAGAACAGTTGGCAGGGGAAGACTAAAGAAAACATGGGAGGAAGTGATAATTAACTTGAGATAAAAATGGGAGAAATAAAGACCTAGCTAAAGATAGGTTAGTTTGGAAATCAATTTCTAAAAGTTGACCAACATATGTCATATAATTGACTTGAGAGAAAAATATGTCATATAATTGACTTGAGAGAAAAATATGTCATATAATTGACTTGAGAGAAAAATATGTCATATAATTGACTCGAGAGAAAAATATGTCATATAATTGACTTGAGAGAAAAATATGTCATATAATTGACTTGAGAGAAAAATATGTCATATAATTGACTTGAGAGAAAAATATGTCATATAATTGACTTGAGAGAAAAATGGGAGAAATAAAGACCTAGCTAAAGATAGGTTAGTTTGGAAATCAATTTCTAAAAGTTGACCAACATATGTCATATAATTGACTTGAGAGAAAAATATGTCATATAATTGACTTGAGAGAAAAATATGTCATATAATTGACTTGAGAGAAAAATATGTCATATAATTGACTCGAGAGAAAAATATGTCATATAATTGACTTGAGAGAAAAATATGTCATATAATTGACTTGAGAGAAAAATATGTCATATAATTGACTTGAGAGAAAAATATGTCATATAATTGACTTGAGAGAAAAATATGTCATATAATTGACTTGAGAGAAAAATGGGAGAAATAAAGACCTAGCTAAAGATCGGTTAGTTTGGAAGTCAATTTCTAAAAGTTGACCAACATATGTCAGCATGTAAAACGGACCTTATGAGATACAAGAATTTATCAAATAAATTACCCTTGTTGAAGCTATAGAAATTGTGTTTAAAAGAGATTCGTTTATAAACTTATTTTTTTAATATAAAAATTACTCTTTAAAAGCTGGCTTTGAAATTTTTTTTAGAATGAACCCCCATCAAGAGTTGTATTCAACTAACTGTAAGCTCCTTTGGGACCTTAGTTGAAATCTAGAGTCGGTCATGGCACCTCTATGTCTGGAAAGACAATAAGCTTTAAAATATCAGGCTGGAAAAACCATCTTTATCCCAACAATAATAACGTTCTTTTGGGCCAATCAAAAGGTCAGAAAGGTAGTAAAAAAAGTATTTCCTAGTGGATGGAATTCCCTAGGGTCACTAATTGAGATAAAAGATATATAAATATCCCAAATGATAAAGGGAACAGTCAAGTCTGGCAACCTGTTGGAAATCAGTGAATGTCATCATAACCTATCTCCCAGAAATAAATAGACAATACCTTTCCTTCTACTGGACCTCTACTCCCTCTCACCCAACTGCCTATTTTTCGCTTACTCCAAACTAGGCATATTGCCACCGAGACGTAAGGGGCTACAGTTATTAGGGAAAAGATTTATAGGGAGCATCCTAAATCATGATTTGTGCAGCAAGATGTTTGTTCACATTGTATGTAAATTTCTGCATGTTGGTACAGGGAGCAGAAAGAGAATGTCAAAGGCAAGCAGCCTGAGTAAAGTTATTAGAGTAGGAAGTTTTCTGGCATCTGGAAACCTTTACATTGAAGGGGTGGAATTTTGCTGGATCTTCTAGGATGACTAGAATTTGGCAGTCACCAACTAATTCTAATTTTTTTTTTCTACAGACAACTACAAGGAGTCAATTTCAATACATTTATACACCTACAAAAACTTCTACAAAAAAATAAAGTGAGTGGCATGTTGTGGATTAATCTTTCTTTCAACAACAATTGAATGAAAGTTGGAAAAAGAATTCACTCTCTTAAAACCTATTTAACCGGTCAAAGAAATATTTGAGCACACCATCTTTACTCCAAGAACTTTCTCTTACATTCATTTCTTTTTAACGTTTGTCACTGAAGCATAAGGGGCTATTGTGATAGGGGCTAGATTTATAGGGAGAAACCTGGGTGGGAAACAGAGAGCAAGTATCGAATTCCAAAGGCAAGCAGTGCGAGGAAAGAAGCCATTAGAGTAGAAAATCTTCCCGCATCTAGGGACCTCTACGAAGAAGGTCTTTGATTTTGCTGCTTGTTGTGTGGCTTGGGGTATTTACGTTATCTTGGATGCAAAAGAGAATTGGTAAACAGGCCAAGCAAGTGAAAGGACTGTAGGGGCCGCCTCTACTTTGACGAGTAAAATTACCATATCTTATATTTAACACAATAACAATTTAGGGGTAATATTATCAATTTTTGGAACATCAAAGGGAAACATTACATAAATTCCTGATGATTTTCTATAATTTCTTCAGTGTATAAAAATAAACAAAAACAGTTTACATTTTGAAACCATTAAAATCGCTGCACTTTTTCACCTACTCACATTTGAAAAAATATTATAAAAGAAAATTTAATTAATAGACAGATTTTCAAAATTCTTGGTACTTATTAACTTTTAGATACATTAGTTTTTCATAAAATATATTTGTACTTGACTTTTTATTTAAAAATTCAGACAATTTGAAAATAAAAATCAAACACTGATATGGTTTTCAGAGTCTTTATCTTTATATATCTAAATGAATAAATGCATTGTTTTTCATTTATCATTCCAATATTACCATCGAAACGGGTTACTCTTATTTAAACCAATAATACAACATAGTATTTTGAAATACTTCATATATTGTAGAGACGAAAGGTCCGAAGACATATCTTCGACTACCCCAATTTTCATAACTATTTTCTAAACAGTTACTAATAAATTATCGTTAGGTGTTATTCATTCGTGATTTTATTGTTCTATTTTTACATATATATGCAATAGTTTTGCGATATTAACAGTAATGAATTAAAGTGATCTGGAAAAAAGGATAGATTATGAAACCTTTCTTAAAATATTTGCTAATAATTTTCAGGGGAGGTAATTGAACTAATAATAATTCGAAAGAAAGATATACAGGCATAATCAAGAGTCCAGAAAGAGAGAGAGAGAGAGATCTGTCACTCTATCTCTCTCTCTCTCTCTCTCTCTCTCTCTCTCTCTCTCTCTCTCTCTCGTTAGCGACACCATAAAGAGAAAGGGGAGAGAGCGACTGAGTACTAGCTCCCGTCAGCGACCGACACATTTTTTTTTAGTTTTTAAATGCAAAAGAAAAAAATTTCAAGTAAAAAAAAAATTGGATCAAGATTGCAAAAATGTTAATTTTATCTATTTATATAAACAAATGCGAATGTTGTAGTCTTGTGTTTACAACAAACTTATGAATGAAAAGTTTAATATTTAGCATTTTGGTATCATGTATTTCAAGTAGCAAACTTTGTGAAGACATGGAGTATATTGTGAATTTTGCCAGACTCAAATATATTGTTATAAAATGAAATAAGTGGGAAGAGGTCAATCAAATAAGGCAGCTACTTTCTATGAATGTTATTTCGAGGAAGGGAGATTTAACAAAACAATGAACTAAAAACAATTGAAATTAGTGGTCACAGGTTCGTCATTATAGCACAAAGTGATTACATATCATCGTTCTGTAAAACGGTGTAATAAAAATTCAGTTAACAGAAAAATTCAACCACGTACCTTACTTATATATGTTAAAATATGTGTTAATAAGGCTGGCTTTTCATTCTACCTTTTTTTTTTTTAAAAGGTGCTTTTAAAGATCAATCTCCATGGCTGCTCATATTGCTTCGGTAAAATTTGGTACCTAGGCCAAAAGGCAATAACACAAAATGAAAACCAGATTCCTGAAACGAAAAACAAAACAAGAAAAACCCCACTGATTTGCATTTTTACATGTATTTTTTTCTCATAATAAAAGGGGGCATCTTTTCAGAGACAACAGATAGAAGACGTACATGAGAAGGATAACATAAATACAATGCAACAATGTAAAGAAATCCGTAAATGTTTTTCATTTTCCGTTTCAGGATCTTGTGTTTCGTTCGTGTTGCAGATGTTAACAGATTTCATGAAACCAAGAGCGTCAACCATGAGGGAGGATCTGTACAAGCACAGTTTTAAATGGAGTTGGAATTTCTGGCTGAATTATTATTTTTGTTTTGTAGAGGAAAAGCAATATCAAAGACCGACAAAGTCTATCCACACATAAATATATTAATTTTATTTACGACTTGTTAGAACAACCAAAAGTAAAGAGTTGATAAAAGTTCAAAGTGTCCATGAACGTTCTAGACGAAGAAAAAGTTGTTAGTTTGTAAGAAGAAGTTTTTTATATGTTTATTTCGGATGTTGCCGTGTGAGATTACATGTGGCATGTGGCAATGTATAAGTTCCATAGACTAGGCGACATATGCATGTTTGCCTTTTGTTTAATTCGTGTGTGTGCAGACTTGTTTGTGAATTCGTTCGTGCATATCTTTAGTGTCGTGCCGAGAACCTTTGGCCCAGCGGCCAAGGCTAGATTTGGATTAACCACAAGAAGTCTAGTAGTAATTGATTAGAGCCGTGTTGCTAGGAAAACGACTGTCAAGGATTCGTGGTGGCAGGTTTAGTCTCACTCTACTGATTGTGCTTGGGTTCTCGCTTATGTAGCCAACACCTAACAGGTGCTCGGCTCCTAGAGAATCTATTTCTGATTTGTTGAAGTCCGATTTCGATAACACATCAAAGTGAAGTATTTTGCAGAAAGTATTTTGATTTTGTTGCTACTATTGTTTAATCATTACTTCAGTAATATTGCAATGTTAAACATTGCAATATTACTGAAGTAATGATTCAAAACATTATTGTATCAGTATGTTTAAATTTATTGTATTTCCATTCACTTTCTTACTGCTAGCTTTGTTATTGATAATTATGAGTTTGTGACGAATAATAATTCATCTGTAACATCAAATTAAAACATAAACGATGTTAAAATTGTATAAAAAACAACTCCATGATGATGGTTAAAGCTTATTTTGGTCACCCAAATTATTGACAACAGTGAAATGGGTTTGGTCAAATTTGGACGCTATTCCTAAACAACTTATTGTTATTTAAAGCTATATTTTAGTAGTGAAAAACTTCAATTAGAAACAAGAATTTATCGCAAATCGAATCGTATCAGAGAGACGTTTAATCAATGTTTACTTTCAGCAAACATGGCGCTGACTGAAATGTTGAAGTAACCGGAAATGAAGAATTAGTGTTATCTCGTTTTTCGACTAGTCTTGAATATGTTTTCAATTTTTTTTTTTTGAAACATACTTCTTTTTTTTTTAAATAACAATAACTTGTTTGGGAATAGTGAATAAGCCAATTTCGTCCACTAGATTTTGAAGTCAGTTTTGTACTCTGTCAAGGCAGGAAAGGTTGTTTTGAGTGTCATCTCCCCAGATGTGGCAACAGTACTCTATCTCAGAACGTATTTGACTCTTATACATGTAGAGGATTGCTTCAGGAGTAAGATATGTTTTGGAGCGGTAGAATGATCCAACCATTTTTACAGTAACCTCAGCAACGGATTTGATGTAAGTATTCTATTTCAGATCTAAAGTGAAGGCCAGTTCCAAAAACTTATCAAAGCAGAGGACTTCCTCAATAGTGAGAGCCATTCATTTCAATTGGGGCAAAGTGAGGATCAGAGCATTGGTGATTAAAGGAGATAAGCTTGGTCTTAAACATATTAAAAGTAACCAGCCACCTTTTCCACCATCACACGACGTGCTCCAGGTTGGAGGAGAGGGAATCACAAAAATCTTGATCATTAATGCTCTTCAGAATGTTGCCAAAGATGGTTGTGTCATCTTCAAAAATATCGACTAATGATCTTAGAATGTGATTTGGGAGATCATTGATGAAGATCAGGAAAAGGTTTGGGCCCAGAATGGATCCTTGAGGCACACCAGCATTGATACTATGAGCTTCAGACTTCTGTTCATCAACAACTACTTTTATGAACCTATCAAAGAGAAAAGAATTGATGGTTGAGGAGACATTTCAAGATATTTTATAGCGAGAAATCTTTTGAAGTAAACCATTATGTCAAACCCTACCAAATGCCTTTGATATCTACAGAGCTATTGCTCTAGACATGAAGCCCCTATCAATAGATTCACTGCTCCATACTACAGTCAGTACATCAGCTGTTGATCTTGCATGTTTTTGATGAGGTGATTGACAACTTCTTGATTAATCACAAATTCAAGTAACCCACTCATAAATCACATGAGACTGATTGGTCTGTACTGAGATTCAGAAGACCAATCTCCAGTATTTTTAAATACTGGACAAACTGACGAAGCATTAAAACAATTTTTTATTTGCACTGCATATTTTTTTTTTGTTTTGTCATTTAGAAACACTGGTTCTCTGAATGTATGCGTTCTGGCCATTCCTTTGCTGCCAGAAGCGATGTCCAAATTAACCCTAAATGCACTAGCTTGCCCACGCTACAGAAACTGACAAACGAGCACAGCTCGTTAACATCCCACCTGACTTGTATAGCCTCTATGAGCAATGCTTTAACATTTTAAAGATTTTTTTGAAAAAAAAAAAAGATACTAAAACCAAAAAGAAAGTGAATACAAAAAATTCCAAACGGTATAAAAAGCAAACAAAAAATCACTTGCATGCTATTCTGCACGAATCCGAAAAACAAAACAAATAAAAAAAAATGACCAAGATTAGTTACCCCCCCCCCCTCCTAAACACACAGAAATACCCCCTTTAAAAAAAATTGGTTACTACATAGCATTAAAACTAATGTTATTATCACTTGTGCGCTATTCTGTCTGGAAATGGTGAAGTTTCAGAAAATGTATATAGGAAAGTGATCCCCCATTTTAACATCTAAAATATTGGCTAAAAAAACGAATTGTCTAGTGACATACACGGTAAGTGTACAGAGAAAACAAAATTGGTCAAGTTGGTCATGGTCAGAAAGTGAGTGATCATTTTATGTTAAATTTATATAGGAAAGTAATCCTCCATTCGAAAATCTAAATTGTTTGATAAAATTTTTTTTAAAAACGGAATTCACTAGTGACATAATTGATTATTGTACACAGAAATAGGGAAACAAATTGGTCGGTAAATAATGCTTAAAGAAGTAGTTGGTAAATACTGAAAAATCGCTGATGATTTAAATACTTTAATTATTTTAGAGTGGGGAATCACTTTACCATATAAATTTAACGTAAAATGATCACCTACTTCATGACCATCACACTAAAAATACCTCACACTTGTTTTTTTGCATTTTTTATGGACCATCTCTTTTTCTGTGTAAAATTACCGATTATGTCACTAGAGAAACCCTTTTTTGTTGTTCTTTTACCCAATATTTTAGATTTTAGAGTATTTTTTTAGTGTGATGGTCATGAATTGGGTGATCATTTTACATTAAATTTATTTGGGAAAATTATCTCCCACTCTTAAATCTAAAATATTGGGTAAAAACTTTTTTCAAAAGAAAGATTTTACCATAACTAAAAAAATATTGAGAGTCTGTTTAAATGGTCTTGTCATTTCAAGCCACAATTTTAGATGCAGCTTAACTCTAATTCAACCACAATATCACTAAAGCTAACCAAAACTCCTTACCATAATTGTCAGCCATTTTTTTTATATGAAACTAGAAAATATTATGAATCAAACTGTTTTAGACTTATTCATTTCTTTTCTTTCTTTTTTTCAGATAAACATTCTCAGTAAGAGTTCCAAAAGATTTTGTGGTCCACCTTGTCCTTTGGATAAAACGGAACCCCCAACTTTACGACAAGTTATCCAGTTTAGTTATTAAAGTTTATTATCCAGTTTAAAATTTAAATACTTTAATTAATAATTTATTATTTTGATATTTGCTTTTAAAAACATTTGTTTCATGTGGTGAAGATAGTTGAGACGATTTACCCTCCGCTACCAAACAGCTAAAAGAGGAAGAAGTCATCGCATAGGAATGTCACACATGAACTTAAAAAAAAGAACCCTGTTGAACAAAAAAGAAAGCAAAACACAAAAATTGCCAAGAAAAAGAAAAGGAAAAGTTCTTACCTGGAATTCACAGGTCTTTGCGATAATGGTAAGAACCTGAAAAGAAAAAAAGGGGCTAATCATTACTATTGGCGACATAAAGTATTTAAAAGGAAATACAGTTGAGAAATTAGTAAAAAAAATTATATTTTGCTGTATCTACACATTTGTGACCTATTTCCGTTAAAAAAAATAATATAAGTTATAAACCTTTAAAGTTTCCGTAAATATTGATCCTGAGTAAAGTAGCCATTTTGTCCTGCCAATTGTTCATGTTAAGGATTTTCGAGGGGATTTTTGGCCGACGCTTAGTCAGTAGGGCAGGTCGATCTTGGAACCGTGGTAATGCGATGGTAATGATAGTTAAAGTTTGGCATGATAAATAACGACACAAAATATTTTTCCCAAATCGTTAGCGTTAAGTGAGGAAACGAATTTAAAGGTTGGAAATTAATGATTACTCATGTCCTTTCGGTGATCAGTGAAAGATTTACCGCTGTCAAAAAATTCCGTACCGTTAGGGTAATAAAAATGTGTAAATGTCATTTAATTAAGATTTAATCAATTAAAGTATGTACATTGTTCTTAATAAATCAAATAAAAATAAATAAGCATTATAAATAATGAAAATTATTCACTTGTAAATGCAAAGTGGAGATTAAATATACAGTGTTTAGTAAACACAGTATTTTACTATTTACGGAAGTGACAGCGATAAAAGATCGCTTCATTTTTTTTTTTTCATGGAATTCAGGATTTGTAATTTTTCAGTAGAAAACAAATTAGACTAATTTTAATTATGTATAAAACACCATTAAACAAAAAAATGTCTTCATTTAAATGATAAAATAAAATAAATATAGGTTGTTTATAATAGTGTCTTTGGTTATTATTTAAGTTTACACTGTTTTAAATGCATGCTGTTATTGTTTATGAATTTATTTATTTGTTTGTTATGCCTCCTTGGGCATCTCCCCTTTAACTATCTTCTCAATTCAACTGTTAAAAAAAATTAAACTCTTAGTACAGTATCGATATCGAGATCAAATTCTGTTTAATATTTCATTTGACAACTCCCAAAAATGCCCCTCAATCTACCACTTTCTCTGAATTTATCCAACCTCATCTTAAACTGATCCATGCTATTGCTGTTCTTAATCCGATCTGGCAACTTATTCCAAAAACATATTACTCTGTGAGCAAAAAAAACTTAACTGGTTAACAGATCTAGTTTTTGAAAACTGCCTTGACAATAACCTTCCAGATCTACGAAAAATGCTAAAAAAATGCCCACCATAGTTAGAAATGCCATTAATTATGCACAAGCTCTGTCCACAACTGCAAGGCCATATCCAACTAAAATTGCTGAGCCATATTTGGAGCCACGTCGCTCTGGACGTCCCGTAAAGATACCACAAAGACTGGACTTGTAATGCTTAAAAACATAAAATGAAAAAAAATCATACCTTCCTTGTTTAACTTAAAGAAGAGAGATGTTGTATCAGTATGTTATCGCTCGTTTGTTTACCTTTTGAACTTCCGGTAAGTATATGCCCTTAGACTGTCCCCACTTGTAATGGCGTCCTATGTAAATAAAGTTCGTATTCATTTACTCTCCGTCTTCGTTTGTTTTTAATCCAAGCCATCTCCGACCAGCGACAACACAACATTAACCGTCACTAATCGGTCGAAAATTTAATCTTCAACAAATTTATATATTTGCGACGTACGTGTGACATATATGCAACGAATACAACGAAAAGAAACGGAAAAAGACGAAAGAAGGTACGCCGTTCCGAATGCCATCGAATCCCCCCCCGTCAAAATTAAAATTTTTATTTTTTATTTTATGTCCAGTTTAATCAGTTACCATACGACGTTAGCACCGAATTGGAAACGTTTGCACCTGATGCCTGCATTATTTTGGTGTTCCTCGTGCTTCTAAAATGAATCTGTCAATGTTACATGAAATTTCACAATCAGTAGTAGGTTGCATATATTTTGCAAGGAAAAAGACCTACGGAAGGCATTCTAACCCTAACCCTAAAACTTCCCCCCCCCTCCTAACAGAAAATTCCCTAACCTTAAAAAAAGACATAAAAAAAGACACAGTAACTAAACTAAATTTCTTGTATTAAAAGAAAAATTCGGAAATAATAAAATAAAATTGCTCTTTCTTTTGTTCTAAGTCGTCTGTATCAAAAAAGGTAAGTTTAAAATTTGATTTCATTAAAGTCGTCTGGTTCTAAAAAAGGGTGAAAAAAATACAATTGTTCTTTCTTTCGTTCTAATTTCGTAAAATGGTCGTCATTTCTAGCGTTAGTTTACAATTTTATATAATTAAAGTTGTCTGGTTCTGAAAAAAGTAAATTTCAGAAGTCATTCTTAACATGGAGAGGGCGGGCCTTCATTAACATTCGGAACGGCGTACTTCCTTTCGTATTTTTCCGTTCGTTTACACTACGTAAATGCCTACGTCACACCTGAAAATTGTTGGTTATATTTTCCGAAACAGTGCCGAGTTGTTAAATCTGTAACATCGAGGTTTCACATTGAGTAACATCTGGTGGCATTTTTAATCCGTCAAGTTTACAAGGCTCCGAATGCAAGGATAAAAAAATGTAAATAAAAGCATTGTAATGACAAACGAGAACAGACGTAACTTGGGAAAGCTTTATTCAGCACACAATGTCGGTACAGTAGTAGTGCTACTATTTATAGTGGTTAGTAGAAGCAGGAGAGTTCTCAAAAGGGGAGATAAGTCAGAGTAAGGAAAGTTACTCGTAATTATTCATTACAAGCATTTTAAAATACTTTAAAACAGAAAAAAATAGGCAGGTCAGTAGATTAGTAAGTTTTATTGAATTTGGTAAGTTATTTGTTGACTATTTGTATTTGTTTTTTGTCACCCCTGTTTTCTCTGTTGGAAATTGTAGACAATCGCCGAAAAAGTAATTCGCTTGAACTCTTTCTTATTGAATAAAAAATTGAATAAAAAATAGTCGTCTGCCGAAATCGGTAAAAGTCGGAACTGGATTCGCAATTCTTTGTTCGTAGTCAGAACTGCTTACGTCACTACTATAAATCTAAGGCTACTTATTCGGAATATACATCGAAAAATATGACACCCTACAAAAACGCTTGTCTCCAAAAGTTCGAGTCGGCAATTTTTTATGAACGTATCTCTGCCCAGGTCTTTATTTATCCCTCAGGTCCATTTTCATCACTTCCTCTCATGTTTTCTTTGTCTTTACCCTGTGAACTAAACCTGCAACCTAAACTGCTCTACATCTGCTAACCCTAAAACTCTCATCCATTTTTTCAACATGGCCATAACATCAAAGTCTACTCTTCTGCACACATATATGTATACTGTCGAGATTTAATCTTCCTCTGATGTCATCAGATCTAAGTCTGTCTTTAAGACTCACATTAAACATCAATCGTATCATTCTCATATCATTTCTCTCAAGGCAACGCATGTTCTCAACCCTCATTGGCAAGTTTTGACTTCCATACATCATCCACACTGCGTACACATGCCTGATAGACTCTTCCCTTGGTCGACAGTTGTAACGCTCTGCTGGTTAGTAATGACATAACTTTTCTAAACTTACTACATCCACTCCTAATTCTTGCAATTAGATATGGTTTAACTAAAAATAACCCTACGGAACTCATTTTACTCTAAATAATTTGGATGACTGAAATAGGATTTTAGGTTTTTTGATAGAGAGGTTATGTGGTTGGTTGGTTAGGAAGAAAGTCAGGATGAAAAACGTAACTTGGTAGAGTTGGTTGAATCTAGCCTCATCTGACTGAAATATTATATTGAACAAGAAAAAGGCCACTTTTCCACAACTAAATAGGTATTAACTTTTATTCAAGGGAAAACTGGAGCACAATGAGAATTGTTCGGTAGGCTGGCTTTTGTCGATAAACAAATGCTGAATCTTAGAGTTGCATTCTTGCAAGCCTGTTTGTTGTGAAAAGGTGAACACATGATAACATCCTATCAAGAGGCGATCAAAACGGGAGCTAATCTTGCATCGTCCTTTTTGGTGCCAAGATACGCTTACGTGTATTAATCTTGCTTCTGTGCAGATGTATCATAACACTCATGCAGTCCAGGCTTGAGTGCACTAAACCACAACTTTATCTAACGCATGATACTGCGCATACATTTAAACAGAATAGGTCCTTCATGTAACTGTGACATTGCTGTTCCCTCCAGAGTGCCCCATTTTATGAAGTTGGATTTTCCCACATTAAAAACTGAACCTCTGTTGAACTTTGCCTCCGGGTAGTAACAAGTAAACAGAGACGAATTATTTTCAAGTAAAATGATATACAACAAACTAGAGACACAATAACTAAATCCTTACCAACCGGGGATACGTCCTTGGCAATCATTCTGAAAACCTAAGGACTGATCTGAACCACCTGATCCTTCTTTGTCGGAATCAGGCACGATTCAGCTCGGCTCTAGGAGGTGCTCCCGCCAAGACATAACTTTTTCTTTTTGAAGACTGAAATAGCAATTTCTTCATGTCTGTCAGGCTTCAGTTTGAAACAGCAATTTCTTTGCTTTGTCATGCTGAAGTTTAAAACATCAATTTCTTTGGTCTGTCATGCTGAAGTTTAAAACATCAATTTCTTTGGTCTGTCATGCTGAAATTTGAAACATCAATTTCTTTGGTTTGTCATGTTTATCATTATTATCTCCAGCTAGTCCTTCTTCACTAGTCTGTCTGATTTCAGGTTTACTCATCGACCAAGGCAAGAATAAACAAAGACTTATTCTAGCAATCATTTTTATAACAGCTTGGCACTCATTTTGACAACCTAGGAACTGACCTGAACCACCAGACTTTCTTTTGTCTGAATGAAATATATTTAAGCTTAGTACTAAGAGGTGTACACACCTCGGAATTATCTCTTCTTTTTGAGAAGGGATTATTGCCGATCACCTACCAGTGAATGCCAACAGATCCGTTCATGTTTATTTTTGTACCCAGCCAGAGTGCGCCATCAGAGAGCTGGTTTTCTCAACCTTCCGGCTTTGTGTCACAGCATGTTGCAGCGAGAGGTAATTAAAGACTGGTTCCAGCCAGTATTTTCATACCAGCTGGGGATACGTCCTTGGCAATCATTCCGACAACCTAAGGACTGACCGGAGTTACCTGCTCCTTCTTTGTTGGAATGAGGCATGGTTCAGCTTGGTAGTAAGAGGTGCATACTCCCAGACATTTGTAGAATTTGCATGTTCAAGCGTTGGGTTGTCACCATTTGTGGCGTGGATCCTGGCTTGGATGAGATATAGACGATAGTAACATCATAGACCAATGCTGACAATTAAAATGTTATTAAATGGGGAAGATGGAAAAATGGTTGTTTTAAATGAAAGAGGAAAAAACATTGTTAACGAACACAACATATTCATATATATATATATATATATATATATATATATATATATATATATATATATATCTTATATTTGCATTCCATATTCCAAGATATATATGTTCTGAATCCTGTAATACAGCTTCATTGAGCTTACAATTGGATACATTTAAGATATTATAAGGACTAAAATTAAAAAAATATATTCTTTGTAAAAACACATAAATTTATTCATATATATGTACACATTTATAATAGTATTAAAGATACTTTGTGTGACAGAATTGTTCGTGTTTTAGTTGGAAAAGTTAAATGTTCTCGTTTGTAGAATGTACGAAGAAAAAAAGGCACGAGCGTTAAAAGTGTATATGTGTATATGTTTGTTTTCTGTCAGTGTGAATATGCGTGTAAGTTCAGTAGGCAGTGTAGACATTGTATGTATATTTGCTTGACTATTTTTCTCCATGTGAGAGTATGTGCCTTAACTTATGCATACATGAGTTCCATAGACTGTGTGCGTATGGTGCTTTTTGTCAGTGTGTGAATATGTGTATAAGTAAGTTTAAAGTGGGCAGGCAAGGGAAGCAGAGTGTTAGTGTCTTCGCTTTCTCTGCTTCTGCCTCACTGTGTTTTCGTTTGGCTCACCATGTCTCTCTGTCTGTATGTCGTTGTTTTTAAAACCCGGCAGTCGGATCTAGGAGTGAATTTGCTTTTTGGGCACCCAGAATGATTTTGTGACGGACGTAGTAAACGGCATCTCACGTGGCCGTTATTTTCGCGTTTTTGTCCAATTCTCACCTAGAGCCGTTTGTTGCACAAAAAATTGCTTTTCTAGAGTTTGTTTTGTGGTGTGGTTTGTGTGTTTTCGCTCATGCAGTTAGTCAATAAATATATAGAATTGAAAGACATGTTAATCCTATACATTACCTCCTCTTTTTGGAGAGGGATTATTGCTGATCGCCTGAGGAGGCCCTACCGGGGAATGCCGACGGATCCGTTCGCGACTATTGTACCACAATATGCTACAGTGGGAAGCAAGTAAGTAAAAACTGAAGATATGATAACTGGTTCCGACCTGTTGTCATATCAATCGAGGCCCTTTGAATCATTCTGGCAACCTAGGAGTTGACTTGAACCACCAGACTTTTCTTTGAGTTATGGTTCACTTCGGCCAAGGAGGGGGAGGAGTATTGCCTGAAGCGCCTCTACCCAGGAATGACGTTCTTGGTTATTTTTGTACCCGACCAGATAATCTCTCGGAGTAGCTGATTTTCCGCACTTTCCGACCTTGTGCTACATCTTGATGCCGTGGAAAACTCATAAATACCAAAGACATAAGGCCAAGACCTTTGAGCAAGGATCAAAGGGTGGTGTTGCTAGCCTTATAAAAATGGTTTAACACACCAAAACCATACAGAAAAGGAAAAAGATAAGCAATATTTATTTTCCGAAAAAGAATGCATTAGAAAATGTTGTTTTCGCAGGTGGGTGTGTGTAGTGGTATATATTTATAACAAAAGTTCAATTAAAATGGAATCTAAATGATTCCATTTTAATTGAACTTTTGTTATAGGCGATTCAATAAATTATTATCCACATTTGTAGGAGCTATACACATGGGAATAAAGGTTATATGAACGTAGCAGCTCTATTCATGGTGTTGCTGGTAATTTGTTGCTCTCTTGTAGTTGTTGGCGATGATGATGATGATTGCGTCTCGTCTAGCATGGCAAAGCATTGCCCTAGTATTGTTATTAAAAAGGAAAGAATGACTTTTTCGCATTGATCACTATTTATTTTTATTTTAAAGAAGCGAACTTTTTTTTTTTAATTTGAAAATCGATTATAATATTTAAGTTTAAAGTTATATTAGTATTTAAAAAAAGAAATAATACGAATCAATTCAGCCCAATTTGTATTATTTGGTAAATTATTGAAAGAAAAGAAATAGTTGAAACTATTTTTATTAGCGTACTTCAAGTTCTGTGTGGTAAATAAGTGTATATATAAAATAGAGTGAGATTTTCCTTCATAACGTTGATGAGTATAGCTTTCTAATTAAAAATTAGATATACAAATTTGCTTTGTCAACGATTTAGGCTAATTATTGGTACGTTTTTTCAAAAACAATATAAACATCGTTTCATTCAAATTCATCAATTTTGATACCTAATCCGATCAGCACTTTTCTTTTTGCTTACTAATTTCAAGGAGAGAGTAGGAATAAATAATCCCTCAAAATACTAAGTCCTCATCCTTAAACCATCACACCTAAAGGAAATGCAGAAGAAATCTATTTTAGAGTCATATTAAACTGTGCGTTTGTTCACTTCATACTAATCACTATGATTACTGGCACTTAGATGGCTAATGAGAAAAAACAATTACGTTTCTAGCTTAAAAATAATACTAAACACACCCAAAATCTTCCAGACAGTCTGGTAGCATTTTTTGTGATGCATTACCTAATGTCTATGGATTTGTATTGTATCGAGTACAGAACAGAAACTCGAACCTTGTGTTCGCTAAAACTAAGGTGGCAGCTATGAAAGCAAAAACGCTACCTAACCTGGAATTATTGGCAGCATACCTAGCTGTAAAAAACACTGACGAACCTACTAAATACTTACAATCATGTAAAAATAAGCAATATCTACATTACAGTAAATGCCCAAGTGGTCCTATCATGGCCCTGAGAAGATTAAGACAAAGAGCTAATACACCAGAAACAAACTAAAGGATGTACACAAAATAAGAAAAGAAATCTGCCAAAAATATTCATTAGACATACAATTCAAGTACGTTCCCTCAGCAGAGAATTCAGCAGATCTTCTCTCCCGAGGTATTTCTTTGGACAAGTTTCGCCAAATGCTCCAATACTTGACATCGGGCCCGAAATGGATAGCAGAAAACCCGATGAACTGGCCTAACAGTAGTCTTGACGGTCTGAGTTCCAGAAACAAGGAGATTGTTCAATCTGCGGTGCTATACCACGGTTTCTGACTCTGACCCATCATACCTTACGAAAGATTCTCAAAACTGTCACAGCTGATAAGGTCTACGACATTTGTATTTAAATTCCAGAATTTACTAAGACGCTGTAATCCAACTACCCAAGATCCTGACCACTGTGCAAGGATACATCTTTTTAAAACACTGCAGCAGCAAACCTTCCAAAAGGAAATTGACTACCTGAAGGACCTCAATGATAGCCCTTCTGAACTTGTTAAAGACCTCAACCTATTCTTGGATGCAGAAGGAATAATAAGAACAGATCGCAGGATAGCCCAAACTTTAATCTATGACTATGAGTTGATTTTATTAGGTAAACATCACCCTTTAACGGAATTGGTGATCAATGATTGCCATGATAAATGCAAACATCTCAGCATAGGTACAACTGTAACTAAATTGAAGTTCTCCGGATTTTGGTTGTCCCAAGCAAGGCAAGCGGTGAAAAAGGTACTGTCAAAGTGCTTCCTATGCAAACGATTTAACAACTTGGCATTCAAATATCCTAAAATCACGAACCTTCCAAAGCACAGAGTTAAAGCCTTTCCAACAAACAGGAATAGATTACATTGGCCATCTGTGGGTCAAACAAGAAGAGAAGTGCAAAAAAATGTATATATTGATCTTCACTTGCCTAAATGTAAGGGCGATCCACATAGAGCTGGTGGAAGACATGTCTACAGCCGCGTTCGTACAGGCATTAATCAGATTTACCAATACACATGGTGTAGCGTCCTACATCTACAGTGACAACGCCAGATCATTTAATGCCGCATTGGGAGGATACGTTGTGGAACATCATATACAGTCTTCCGAGTTTGGAAAAGAATTCGACAGCTATAGGATCAAGCATGTTAAATACCACTGTACTCTCCTTGCGTTGGTAGCACGTGGGAGCGTGTTGTCAAAGCATGTTTGTACAAAAGCATCCGGCGTGCCCAAATCAAATACTTCGAGCTCCTGACGTCACTTACCGATATAAAAAAAACGCAGTAAACTCGAGACCTCTCACTTACGGATGTTCGTCGGATAGTGATCTACAAATAATAACCTCTAATTGTTTTCTGCATCCTCACGTCAACAGCGGACTCGTTGTACGGTTTAAGGCCCCAGACGTAATAGAAACTTCCCCCCCCCCGAGGACTGACCTTACTGAGCCTTTGGAAGAACGTGAAAGAATATTAGAAAAAAATCGAGAAATGTGGCATGAAGAGTATTTACTCGGCCTCAGAGAAAGCTGCAAGGATTTGCACCAAATAAATTTCTCGAATAAGATCAAATCAAACGATGTGATCCTTATAAAGAATCCAGCAAAGCCTAGACCTTATTAGCAGCTTGGTAGGGTAATAGAGCTTTTCCCAGGAGATGATAATAAGATTCGGTCTGTTAGGGTAAAAAGAGGAGATGGATTGATACGAACCCATTCCATCAAACATCTATATCCATTAGAATTATCCCTCACCCACGACTACCATCCTGCTATGCCTGAAAGAGAAAAAGCAAATAAATTAAATATCTCTAGCTCAACTCTTTAAGATCCAGACACAAATGACGGCCAAGTTGTGACCATTGAACACAATCAGACATCATTGCGACCAAAAAGAACTGCTAGCCGAGGAAATAGGAAAAATTACCATGATGACCCATACGTATACTATTAAGTACAACGGCCATGGGCAAAGTCTATAAAGAAAAGAGAATATACGTATCTCACTGATCATTTTCAAACCTTTCCTCATAGTATATTGTACATTCTATATACATGTTTTATTCTATACACATTATACATACCTCAAAATATAAAACCTTTTTGAAAATTATTGTCTGATTGCCCAAATTAAATTCATTTACTGAACGTTCTCAAACCTTCCTAATTGTACACTTTACTATATATAGATATACTATATACACATGGTACATACATAAAATTGTAAACCTCTTTGAAGACAGTAATGTTAAGCTGTTCTCAACCTACACACATCAATTTCATTTTGAACATTTTTCAGCAATGTTTATATTGATTTTTTAAATTCCTATTTTTCCTAATTGTATGTTCTACACACATATTATATTGTATTCGTGTTATATATTCTTCAAGTTGTAAACTTTGATACAAAATTCCTGTCTATTAAAGCAAAAAATAAAAACCTTTAAGTTGGCCCCATTAAAAATGTTATTGCACCAAAACTGCCATCCTGCCAACCATTTGAACTTTCATGTATTTTATATAATGCTATGAGATTTTCATAGCATTATTCTCCTAAGTCGGGAATGTATTAGAATTTATTAACGTCCCCCTCACTGACTGCTGCAGACTTGTCACTTAAGAGTTTCACGGGTTGGCTGTCAGGCATCCCAACATCTACTCCCTTGGGGGTTACGTGAGTCAGCCCATAAAAACGCTTGCACGTTGTGTCCCGGATCTTTTTGACCAACATTTTGAACCTGGTAGGACCGCGGCTGGATGCTTCTGAGACAAATCCCTCGACAGCAGTCGCAGAGAGCCACCCCCTCCTTCCTGCTACTAACCATCTTGGACTGAAGTGACTACATCTCGACAGGAGCCAGAATAGAGGCAGGCGCACATGCAACCTGTTACCAGAACTCCCACAAGATAAGTTCGCGAAGCACGTTTTCACAAACCTAAATTATCTTCCTCCTTTCTGAACTTTGAACTCAGCATTTGTTGTATATATTTGCCCTCATGTTTTCTCACAAGTAAAACTGTTTTAAACTTATATACAATTGTTGTTGTGTTCCTTCTCACAAAAAGCTGTTGCTCTGTTTCTATTTTGCACTTATCTACATAATTGTTATTGCATTCTCACGTGCGAGAATTGAACTTTTTTCCAGGGATATTTAATCAAAACCACTCTCTAGGGAAGCCGAACTTACCGCCATCAGTGATACCGCCCTCTTTTCTTTTTCTGCTCCCGTTTTCCTTTTCTGGCTACTGGTAGGAAGTCACTCTCTGGGGGAGTCTGGCTCGTCTCCGTCACAGGGAGCACCCTCCACATTGAGTGCTATCGCCCCCTCTGTGTTTACCCGCGAGCTGAGGAATCCACGGTAATCCGAATTCTCGTCGTTGTTAGTGGTGGTGGCGACTTTCTTTTCTCCTCCTTCCATTTTCCGTCGTTAAGCAAGGATAAAAATTACGATTTTAACCGGCGTGGAGACGAGATATTTGAAAAACTGGTTTGGGCGTGAAAAGAGCGCGCTAAAACCAGACAAAGAAAGAAAGATAGAACTGAGACTGGGAGGGGAAGAAAGTGCTAATAAAAGAGCTGGGTGTATAACAAATTGTTGAAGGTTATTCAGTCAAGAAAGTTCACATAAAATTCGATAAATAAACGTAAAAATGGACATAATTTAAAAGAAAAAGCGTGATAACGGAATTTTAATGTGGAGACGTTTGTCGTCATACTTACAAAGCCTTACTAACCCCCACCACGCTACTCAATCAAAACATGATTCAGTCAGGAACCGCTATAAGAAAAGGCAGTTTCTTTTTCATTTGGTTTGAGTATTCTAAAGAGTGACAGATTGAGCGACCAACGGACACAGACGCATCTTACTTTAAAGCCGTCCATCCAATCTATTTGTTTAGTGATGGAAATTCTATTTAAAAACTTGAGCGTGACAGACCAACTGCCCTACGGTCGGATACCCCCTCTCCCACAGAGTTATGAGGATGTATCTAAAAAATTAGAATAAAGCAACAAAATAGAAAAGAATAATGCAATGCGAATGGAACAAGTCGTAAAAAGGTACTGAATTTCAAATGGTGGTGCCATTCTGGCCGCCTTGTTAGCAGCTCATGCCGCCAAGAATACTGAAAAGAGCTGTCAACTCTTTTTAGTAACGCTTCCCCGAGTGAACAAACTTGGCTCATTACGATCATTCAACGCACCTGCATCGCAGAAGAAAGAGTAAAATATGACTGGGGAAAGAAAGAAAAAGATCACGATAATTCCTCAACATTAACTATCTCTCATTATATATATATATATATATATATATATATATATATATATATATATATATATATATATATATATATATATATAGAGAGAGAGAGAGAGAGAGAGAGAGAGAGAGACACACACACACAGATTATGTATAAATATGTATTATTTTTCAAAACAAATCTATATACATATGACTGGGGAAAAATAAAAAAGATTACGATAATTCGTCAACATTAACTATCACTCATTATATATATATATATATATATATATATATATATATATATATATATATATATATATATATATATATTTATATATACATAATTTGCATGTACATATATATATATATATATATATATATATATATATATACATAATGTATAAATTCATATTATTTTTCAAAATAAACCTATGTGCATATGTGTTTCATGCCAAACCTGCAATCGTCAGTATGGAAAGAAACAATCCCCGACAAAAGTCATTTTTGACTCAGTAGACATTGTCTAGAAATGAGAGGTAAATTAAGATGTAAATAGCAAATACGTCGGCTATCCAGATACCAATATTCATAAATAAATATTAAATTAAACGAACTTAATTGGAGCCTTGCATTATAGCTTAAGTGAATGTCTGTTTTTTATTAATATCTCCTAACAGTACTCAACTTTTATTCTCTTAACGGGGCTTTATAACAATATTCATCAATAAATATGATTCTCTCTCTCTCCCCCCCTCTCTCTCTCTCTCTCTCTCTCTCTCTCTATATATATATATATATATTCACACACACACACACACACACACACACACACACACACCCACATCAGCAATCTTAAAATGAATGCTCTGTTCGTTAGTTCGTCCGTTACGCTTCAGTTTGAAATCACATTTTAGATACGACCAGCCTTCTTTAAAGAAATGCTCTGTTCGTTAGTTCGTCCGTTACGCTTCAGTTTGAAATCACATTTTAGATACGACCAGCCATCTTTAAAGAAATGCTCTGTTCGTTAGTTCGTCCGTTACACTTCAGTTTGAAATAGTATTCTAGATACTACCAGCCATCTTTAAAGAAATGCTCTGTTCGTTAGTTCGTCCGTTACACTTCAGTTTGAAATAGTATTTTAGATACTACCAGCCATCTTTAAATAAATGCTATGTTCGTTAGTTCGTCCGTTACACTTCAGTTTGAAATAATATTTTAGATACTACCAGCCATCTTTAAATAAATGCTCTGTTCGTTAGTTCGTCCGTTACGCTTCAGTTTGAAATCACATTTTAGATACGACCAGCCATCTTTAAAGAAATGCTCTGTTCGTTAGTTCGTCCGTTACACTTCAGTTTGAAATAGTATTCTAGATACGACCAGCCATCTTTAAAGAAATGCTCTGTTCATTAGTTCGTCCGTTACGCTTCAGTTTGAAATAGCATTTTCATCTCTAAGCGCCAATATTAAATTGAAGCAATATTTTCTCTAACTAAACTTTCCGAGATAGATATGGGTATATATCCGTCTGAAGTCGAAACTATACTATTTGTTTATGCTCAATTCAGCGGATACCACCCTTCCAAATATTACCCCTTCTTTTTATTTGTGGAAGGCAGTATATTATTTGTCGTGTTGGCATGATATCGTCCTACCAGGTATTACCATATTCTTTTTTACAATAGTTTGCCATATCCCTAGTATGGTTATTGGTGCTAAAAACACATTTACAATCTATGCTTCTTCGAATCGTTTGCGTCGATGGTTATTGAATTTCGGCGTTTGTGATTTTCCGGAAATAGCCGATGTCGTTCGCTGAAGATTCACGATAACACTGCGTCCCTAATCTCGATAAGCATATAAGTACTGTTATTTTTGTAACCTTTCAGCCGAGCAAATCCTTTTATTTGTAGGTGTGTTTAGATAAATATACACATTATCGAATAGTGTTATGTTACTTTATAACCACATGGGAATGGATTAGTTGAGATCGGATTAAATTGTATTGCTTGGATTATCTAAGGTCAATTTCCAAGGATTAGTGAGCACTTGAATTGACATTGCATAACCGAAACAAAACATCGAACATATAAGAAAGAAAGAAGTTTTGTTGGCTATCATTTTTATACCAATGAAAGTGTTGCTATCTTATATCACAAATATTATAGTTTTTCTTTTTTACTTTCTTTGTTTATTAGGAATATCATTTTTGCATCAACATATTTTACTAGCGAAATCTTTAATAATTCGGCAGTAATTAATAAATACTAGCAAAAGTATGCTCCCTCTGATCGTATAGTTTTTTTAGTATATATAACGAACATATACTACACTGCCCCACAAAGGGGAACATAATGCCTGGGAGGATGATCTCCTGACAGAAAGAACAAATACTATACCCCCCAAAGAAAACAAAAAACCCAGAGGAGGTAATGCCCGGGAGGATGGTATCATAACAACAGAACAACTACTACACTACCCCCCCCCCCCACACACACACACCAACCACTAAAAAGGAAAAGTTAATCTCTGGGAGGATGGTATCATGACAGCAGAACAAATACTATACCCCCCAAAGAAAACAAAAAAAACAGAGGAGGTAATGCCCGGGAGGATGGTATCATAACAACAGAACAAATACTACACTACCCCCCCAATCACACACACACCAACCACTAAAAAGGAAAAGTTAATCTCTGGGAGGATGGTATCATGACAGCAGAACAAATACTATAACCCCCAAAGAAAACAAAAAAAAACAGAGGAGGTAATGCCCGGGAGGATGGTATCATAACAACAGAACAAATACTACACTACCCCCCCCCCCACACACACACCCACCACTAAAAAGGAAAAGTTAATTTCTGGGAGGATGGTATCATGACAGCAGAACAAATACTATACCCCCCAAAGAAAACAAAAAAAAACAGAGGAGGTAATGCCCGGGAGGATGGTATCATAACAACAGAACAAATACTACACTACCCCCCCCCCCCACACACACACACCCACCACTAAAAAGGAAAAGTTAATTTCTGGGAGGATGGTATCATGACAGCAGAACAAATACTATACCCTCCAAAGAAAACAAAAAAAACAGAGGAGGTAATGCCCGGGAGGATGGTATCATAACAACAGAACAAATACTACACTACCCCCCCCCACACACACACACACCCACCACTAAAAAGGAAAAGTTAATTTCTGGGAGGATGGTATCATGACAGCAGAACAAATACTATACCCCCCAAAGAAAACAAAAAAAACAGAGGAGGTAATGCCCGGGAGGATGGTATCATAACAACAGAACAAATACTACACTACCCCCCCACACACACACACACCCACCACTAAAAAGGAAAAGTTAATTTCTGGGAGGATGGTATCATGACAGCAGAACAAATACTATACCCCCCAAAGAAAACAAAAAAAAACAGAGGAGGTAATGCCCGGGAGGATGGTATCATGACAGCAGAACAAATACTACACTACCCTTTTGAATTAAGCATTAAAATAGTAAAAGTATAGGTTCGGCTCCAGATAAACAGATACCAAGTTGTTGTATGTGCTTACTAACTATAAAAAGTGGGTTGACCATAATCTAGGGAGATCCGAAGGCACCCGTTTCATCGGCTACTACACTAAGATGTTCCACTTCTTTCCCTGGATTGTTCTACTTACACTGTATCCTCATTTTATAGTGCAAGGAAGCATTAAGTACCATTGTTGCCTTTTTTATGATTTAATCAAGAATTGAACCCCGGTTTCGCGGATCATTATCGATGTTATAATTCATTTAAACATTATTATTATTATTATTTTTAATTTGATTATATTCGGCATCTCAGGGGCTCTTCATGCGAAATTTAGTTTAATTCAACCCTAATACTTTTGATGCTCTGAATATTTACAAATAGTAGTAGTAGTAGTAGTAGTAGTAGTAGTAGTAGTAGAAATTGTGTCATCTCCCGTGACACATCCGACATCTCAAAGATGCTTCATGCTAAATTTAGTACAATTATTTCGAGTAGTTTGGGAGCCTATCAGTGATCAATAAACAGACGAACACAAAATGGCGCCTGAAACGATAACATCATAGTTAGTAGGATTTTAAAAGTAAGATGTAGATATATTTTAACTAAAATATTTAAAATACTTAAACAAATAAATTATGTTTACATGAGTTAAAATTTGATTTAATAATACGTCTTGTGAGAAATGGGGGATAGAGTGGACCCAGGCAAATGTAGAATCATTTTTCCCTCTGGAGATAATATTACAATAAACAACAAAACGGTTGAAAAAAAAACGAGGATGTGTTTCTTGGTTCAGTGGTTTCAGGATCATTATCTGTCATTAATAGAAGATTAGGAATAGAAACTTTTGTATTTGAACGTCTAAAAGAAATGATTCAGTGCAGGAAGGACATATCGACGCCTCTGAAGACTTTACAATGCATTGATACTTCCTGTTGCTGTATATGCAAGCGGAACATGGACTATACTGGCTGAGCATGAGCGGAAGCTCAATGTCTTTGGAATGAAATGTTTTTAAGAATTATAATTAGAGTTATTTTCCGAGATAGATGAAGAAATATAGACATAAGAAAGAAGCTGAATATTAACAGATCTATCAACGACGTTGTTCGAAAAAAGAGATTAGCACTATTCCAACACAACTTATTACTGAATAAAACCTTTATATTTAATGTTTTTATCTAAAAAGAAAAAATACATTAAGTTATAGCAAGTCGAATCCTACATACATCATTCTGACAAACAGTTCATCACGTTAGATCTTTTTTAATATGGCGGATATAAATAGATGATTCTGTATATGCTGTATATGCAAGTGGAACATGGACTATACTAGCTGAGCATGAGCGGAAGCTCAATGTCTTTGGAATGAAATGTTTTTAAGAATTATAATTAGAGTTATTTTCCGAGATAAATGAAGAAATATAGACATAAGAAAGAAGCTGAATATTAACAGATCTATCAACGACGTTGTTCGAAAAAAGAGATTAACGTGGTTTCGACATGTTTCTCGGCTACCAGACTCCAGCTATGTAAATAAATCATATAAAGAAGATTTCATTGAAGCAAGATCAAGAGGACAACCACCAAAGAGATAGGCCAACAAGATAAGGGTTTTGACTTATGCTTCCGACAGCTTAAAGACTGGCCAAAGACCATGATAAGTGACGGAATTTTGTTCTCAAGCATGAGGTGAAGCTCTCTAGAGTATGTACATAAGTCAAATCCGTTTTGGTAGGTTATTTCGATTTGTTATTCGTGACAGGTGAATAATTGAACTTTAATATGCGAGTTGAACTAAAGGTTTTTTTTTGCACCATTCTCAGATGTATCTTGTTCACCGAGTCAAATTGAGGTTAACATTAACTTTAGAGAAATCTTTAAAAATACCGATCAGCACTATTCCAACACAATTTATTACTGCATAAAACCTTTATATTTAATGTTTTTATCTAAAAAGAAAAAAAAACATTAAGTTATAGCAAGTCGAATCCTACATACATCATTCTGACAAACAGTTCATCACGTTAGATCTTTTTTAATATGGCCGATATAAATAGATGATTCAGGGCGGAAGAGAAATAGTTCTGTTCGTAATATGACACAAGGAAAATTACTCCCTAATAAAAATGAAAATAAAACATGTTTTTTTTTCATTTTGTAAATAAATGTTACGGGTCGAAGGATTATTTCCCATGAGGTAAATTACGAACAGACTTTTTCCTTCCATTCTACACCATTTATTTATATCGGGCATATTAAAAAAAAGTTCAACGTGACGTGGTGATTTTCAAAAATAATTTAGCACGTTCGATTCAACTTGCTGCAACTTACATTTTTTCTTTTCAAAACATTAAATATGATAGTTTTAAGCAATAAGTTGTTTTGAAATAATGCCGAGCGATATTTATTAGGATTCCCCTTCAGTTAATGTTAATCAAAATTAGAATGCCAATGCTGTTTCAAGAGAAAGATGCTAGCGTATATTATAATTGGTAATCGCTTTCTTTGTATACCTAACGATAAAAATCCGATATTCTGGCAAACGAGAGCATTCTCTTTAAATGTCATTATTCTGTGTGTGTTTTTTCTGGCTCTATTTCCGATGCAGTGGGATGGTCTTGTTTTATGGATATAAACTAGGAAATAAATACATGGTCATTATACGGAACTGGCAAATGTCCATTCTATCACTTAATGGCCAGTTTTCCCCCGCTCAATTTTGGGCTACGTGCCACTTTATTCTTTAATTTAAAAAAAAAAGGAGCATAATATTATTCACAAATATTGCCTTAGATAAAAACAAATCAATGGGCGATATAATTGGAGAGAGGCAGCATTTTTATCAGCGAAATCCGACGAATAATTATCTGTCACGATGTCATTTAATGAATAACTAGTTACCCACCCAACGTTGCCCGGGTGTCTTTTTTAAAATTTGTTTCGTTTTTGTTTTAACTATGACGATTTTTCTTTAACAAATTGTTATTAAAAAAATAGGAGGGGACCGTAGCCGAGAACGTACTCATCAGCATTCCATGGTGTGATGTCTCAGGCGATCAGTAATGAACCAGCCGTCCAAAGGAGGAGGTGATGACTGGGATTGTGCACATAATGGGATCGCGCCAAACCATACCTCATGCAGACAAGAAGGACGAATGGAGCTACGCCGGCCAGACCTTTAAATGCCAGGATGATGCCAAGGCGAACCTCGGCTGGCATGAACACCCAATGCAGGAACATATACTACACTGTGATCATAGACCATAATGCTTCAAATCAGTGTCAATTCATCCTGATTTGTTTACCTAGAGGAAGAAGTTCGATCTTTTAGAGACAGAAACCTTCTACAATCCCAGGCTGAAGACGTTTTAAATGTATCTTTTATATATAGCAATAAGAATATGTGTCACAGGACGGGTAAAATAAATTACTCGAACAAAACCGTTTTGCACCACGTTTATGTCACCTTACGAAGATTAAAATCAAGATATAATGATACTAAACCATTAGTCTAGAATCCCTATTCTAACTTTGATCAAAATCCATTACATGATTTTGTAATCTAGAAAATATCTAAAATTTAAGGCTTATGACGTAGTAATTGATCTCATTTGTGAAAAAGAAAAGTACAAACGCAAAGCTTCCCTAAAAATATGATTTGTGAATGAAATAATATAAAAATAAAAGGGTGTTGTAGTTTGCCTCAAGCATTGTGAGTAGTATGTAGATAATTTAGGGTATTGAAGGTAGTGACAATGCGATTTCAAGTTGAAGACACTGTTTGATAGTGTTGCAGTGGCCGATCACTGATGATCGGTCTTACAAGTAAGAAAAGAGACACAGGTAAAAAGAAACGGCAATCGGCAAAGAAGAGATGACAAACACAGATAAACGGTGTGAAAGATAGAGATTGTGTTTATTGCACCAAAGGTATGCACAGAAATATCGGAAAGAAAAATGGAAACTGGTGGTACTGGAAGACGTCACTGGTAATCTGGACAACAGGGAAATGTTTGGTGACGTCTCTGGTACCTGGATAGCAGGGATGACGTTCTATGGAGTTTGATGTGGACGTCCGTGAGGTATAGTGAGGTTCCTCAGTTATGTCCGGTCAATATAGATGTGACCTAGAGCTGGATTAGCAGGAACAGGCAAAGTAGGACGTCGACAAACACTGGATGAGGACAGGAAGTTGACGGATACTGGAAGAAACAAGACGTAAACGGGGGACCAGAACAGGACAGGACGTCGACGGACACTGGAACAGTAGCCGGACCTAAAGGGCATTGGAATATGGTTCGGGGCAGAGGCTGTAGACAGGAGTCGGAACAAGAGCTGCACATGTGAGTCGGAGCAGAAACTGGAGAGGCAGACAGCAGCAGCGAGGAATGCACGATTAACGCATTTGTAGTATTATTTGAAAAGATGCCATTAAAATAGTAGTTTATTGAAAGGGTTGCCCTTAAAATGGAAGTTTGAATGCTGCTACTGTTGTATTTTTCTGCCTCTTGGCTCGACGACTAGACAAGAGCGAGTCTTAGTCGGACGTTTTGAATCTCCTGACCCCCGGGTTGAGCAGAAGTTTTGGCGAAAAACCTGCTGAATGTATTTCTAAGCACATGACCTTTGATGGTCCCACAAACTAAACAACAGCGACTGGGGTAAAGTACTAACCGATTTTATTAAAGTTTGAAATAGCTGAAGTGTTAGATCACTGTATTGGCATAAATTTCGGTCAGTCCTTAAAGTGTATCGATCTAGTGATAAAAAGAATGTTGAAAGGCCAAAATCTGTAGGCGTTCGTTATCGACAGAAAAACATCTTGCCATGTATTTTTCCATGGGGGATTATCAGGAGTTATTTTTATTCATGAGAAATTATTCGTCAAAATGTTCTTTTTTTAGGGGGCGTTGCTTAACGCCACGCTTTAAATGAGGCGTGTTGACTTTATGACGCTTCTAAACATAGAAATGGTGGGAGACACCGTGACAATAGTAAATCATACAAGGTAAAAGTAGATAAGACGACAATATTGAAAAATTCAATAATTTTCGATTGAACATTTACCTATCGTATTGTATCGAATCAACGATAGTACCGTGTCGAATGTTTATTTATATTTCGAGGTTATACCTCCAGATAAAAATATCCGAAGTCTCCTCTTCCTCATGAAATAATAACTTCTCCCATAATTATTCGGATAAGGAGTGAAATCATTCGACTTTTTTTCGGACTATTAATCTCATCAACGTCGATATTATTATTCTGCAACGTTTCGGCCTATTGCCATAAGGTCTTCTTCATGTGTATCTTTTATTTACGATGACGTTTTTCCTATACTAAAATATGGGGAGAGGGGCATCACCCTAAATGAACAGAATCATCGAAGAAGGCCAGAGAGTACATCGGGCTAAGCGTAATAGAACTATATTAACGCTGAGAAAAATAATCTGAAGAAAGACAATGTCAATAAGAAATATAATAAAATCTACGAAATATTTCATTTTATGCTGGGATCAGATAAAAGTGATAAAATTGATAGGATGCGGACATATTTTATTAGACGTTTATTTTTGGTTTTCTGGTGGAAGAAAAAGTGTATTACGGGGGTTAGGAGTAAAGCAATAAAATCTGGGGGTCATTCATTTTGTGACGTTGTTATTCCTAATACTATAACATTGCGTTTGTTAGTTTTCCATCACCCCTTTAAGAAGGATAAACGCATCAAATAACACACTTATCTATTTATATAAAGTTAGGTGGTTTGGTAGTTTTGTTTTACGGCATATCAACCCTTTTTGGGTTATTTAATGCCGAATCTGGTCATTATAGTAAAAGTTTTTATGCTTCAAGTTCTTTATATCTTCAAATGTTTAATCATCGTTTTTGGTTTGGTAGTTTTGTTTTACGGCATATCAACCCTTTTTGGGTGATTTAATGCCGAATCTGGTCATTATAGTAAAAGATTTATGCTTCAAGTTCTAAAAATAAAATAAAAAAGGGGAGGGAGAAAGGGAGAGGGGCTGTTGTTTTTGTTTTTGGTTTTGTAGAACATAATTAAGTTTTACAAAAAAAAAAAAAAGAAGAAAAACAAAAAACGTCAATGTAGGTGAATTTCGTCTCAGAGAGCCACAGGGCAGCCTGATCTGGTATCACCAGTATAAAGTTAGGTATGTGTATATGTTTATATATTTTTATTTATAGGATTCACTCATGAATTAATTAATCAATCATTATAAATTTTGGAACACAGCTGCTAGGCTTAAGGTTGGGTACTATGGACTATATTTAGTTTAATTTAGTGTTATGCAAAGAAGGTAAAAAGGGGGTGGAAAACCTTCATGAAAATTCAGATACCTCCGATTTTTATGAAATTTCCACAATGATTAATAAACATTAATTAATACATATTCCTTAAATTTCAGTTTCTTTGGAGTATTTTCAAGTGTTTTAGGAGGTATAATATGGGCACACCTCCCCATTTGTAAATTCAAATATTTCAGATTTGCATTAAATTTGATCCATAGTTATTAGACACCAATTAAGCAAGAGTATTCGAATTTCAATTTCTTCTTAAGACTCCTTAAGCTTTAAATTTCAGACATTTTCTAGAAGAAAAATCATATAATGGATTTTGATCAAAATTTGAATGACGACATATGGTTAGTTTGCAGTTTATATCTTGATTTTAATTTTCGTAAGAGACATAAAAGTGGTGCAAAACTGTTTTGTTCTAGGAATTCTAGGAATTAATTTTATCCGTCCTAGGACGGGTATACTCCTAGTAATATAAAATAAGTACCTTCACATTAAACTGCAGACGAGTAATTTGAAATAGTAAGAACATTACCAGATGTAAAACAAGATTATGGAACTATCTGATTTCAATTACATTTTCAAAACTTACTCATATGAGGAATGGTGTACCTGTTCCTAATGATGTTACCTCAAGTAAAATTACTTAGCTGAATACTCTACCAGACCAGATGAATTATTTTCCTGGAATCCGGTACCACCAAGAGATAAAAAAAGTGGCTAATTGGGGAGAAAACAATTAATGTTCTTCACTTCTTTACTAACTCAACGTTTGAGAGGTACGGGGGAATTTTGAGTGAACACTCGGATGTCTATGTATCTCATAAAGAAATCAACTGTTAGCCCCAGAAAGGGGCCCATTGATTTATGAGAACTTACTGAAGTAAAATAAAAACAGAAATAAAAGTAATAAATCAATGAATACGTATGTAATTTTCTTTCATATAATCACAAATTTTATTTTTTCTAAATTAGTTATTGGGTGCTTATGCAGTTTACGGTATCTATTGTGTATTAAATTGTTAGGTGAAAGTACAGAATAATTAATAAAGCAACCAACCTTCCCATTCTAATAATGGCTTTCTAAATAATAACGTAATTATTTCAGCCTGCTCCGTAAACTGCATAAGCACCAGTTAATGTTCTTCTTGCTTGGTTGGTTGATTGTTGGATCTTATGGCATGTCAAGCAGCGTGAGGTTATTCTATTCTGAAACCGTACATGTTTTGTATAAGATTAATTTTTTTGACTAAATTTAACTGTTTTTGTCACATACAGAACCTGATTTGCTCAAATGGAAGGCATTTAGTAGTAAGCCAGAATCAACATCTAACTTCTGTGATTTTACGGAAATGAGATTGTAGCCGATATTTAATGTTTTGCGATTAAGTCTTGACGAAATTATGGAGAATGTAATCTGTCTGTCTGAGTAAAGAAAGAGTGAATATGTACGAGGTGAGACGGAAGGACAGTATCTTAACATGCCAGTAACATATCTTATTCTTACTCACATTGCTAAGCATGCTGCAGGTCAACGTGTTTTCGTTTGTAGTGGGAAGTACCAAGCGAAAACAAACGGGTTATGATTTAAAAACAAATATTTATTTACATCAAATAAATAAACATGCAAAGAACAAGTAAAAACATAAAGATGAAATATTATATGGGAAAGGTAATCATATTAAGACGATATATATATATATATATATATATATATATATATATAATCCAGGTAAAACATCCACATGGTAGTAATCTAAATAATTTCAACCGGGTTTATAAAAAGTGTTCCATATTAAATACAGCTTTTATATATGATTATTCTTATTTACACAGACATGTACAAAATCTGCGACACTGGCATGTCGATGTTATCGATCAACAGCTATTACAAACTGAGATCTGATTAGGAAGAGTTAGAACCCGATCTTAACCTTAGATCATATTTGGAAAGAATGAAATGGAGGAATAGAAAAGAAATTTGAAATTTAAATTTGGAAAATCACGTGGTTGGGACCGTTAAGAATTAAAATTTAAAAATAAAAATCAAAAAATAAAAATCAAAAAATAAAAAATAAAAATTATAAATAAATAATAATAATATAAAAAAATATTAATATAAAATATAAAATATAAGAGATAATATGTAAAATATAAAAGATAATATATAAAATATAAAAAAATAAAATAAAATAAAGTAAGATAAAGTAGAAAAGAGAGAGATATAATAAAAAGGTAGATAGATTAATAAAAAAGATAGATAGATAGATATAGGGATAGATAGAGATAAAATGAGGTCGTTTAAGATTGAGTGAAGTGGGGAAGGGAGACACATGCGATGGGACGTGTCAACATCAGTCTAGGGTTTAAAAGGCGCGTAGCATAAGTCAGCGATAGTATTAGTAGCAGCGTATATGTGTGTGGGGGAGGAGGGAAGGGGTCGTTAATACATTGGGCTACTGGTTTTGTTTTTTTTGTTCTTAGTTTTAACCGTTTTTTTAAAACTTATCAAATTTTCATTAATTAATAAATTAAACAAATTCACTAACACATTAATTTAGTTTACACAATAAGTGGTAATAATAATGATAATGATAATAATAATAATAATAATAATAATAATAATAATAATAATAATAATAATAATAATTAAAATAATAATAATAATAATTATAATAATAATAATATCGGTGATAATGTAGAAATGGCAAGTAATGCTATTGATAAATGTTAATAACAATAATAATAATAACAATAATAATAGTAATCAATAATAATCGATAATAATTAATAATAAGTAATAGTTGGATAAAAATAAAATGATCAGGAAATATTAGAAGATAATAATAATAATAATAATAATAATAATAATAATAATAAAAATAATAATAATAAAGAAGAAGATAGTAATAATATTAATCATAGTGGTTGTAAATATGATAATAGGAATAATTCTATTAATAATAGTAAAATTAGTGGTTGCTACAATACTAATAATAATGGTAATGATAATAATGATAGCTATAATAATAATAATGATAACAATACTAACCATAATAATGATAATAAAAATAATAATAAAAAATAATAATAATAGTAATAATAATAAAAATTAAAATAATGGCAATATCACTAATGGTAATACCACGATTGCTACCAAAACTAATAATAACAATAGTAGTAAAAGCTAGATGACGATAACTATGGTTATAGCAATAGTGTTGACAATAATAATAAAAGTAGTTATATTGTCATTGCTACTGCTACAAACAATACTAATTATGATAATAATAGTAAAAACATTAATATTAATGATAATAATAATAATAATAATCTCGGTAATAGTGCAGAAATAAATATTGATAATAATAATAATAATAATCAATAATAATCGATAATAATAAGCAATAGTTAAATAAAAAATAATCAGCCAATATTAGAAGATAATAAAAATAATAAAAATAATGGTAATGATAAAAATAAAGAAGATAGCAATTAATATTAATCATAGTGGTTGTAAATATGATAATAAAAATAAATTATTTGATAATTGTAATAATACTAATAATATTAATAATAGTAATAATAATGATAGCTATAATAATGATAACAATGGTAACCATAATAATCTTAATAATTATTATAATAATAATGATTATGATAATAATAAAATAATAGTAGTATTAATAATGATAATAGTAATAATAATAATAATATTAATTTATAAAACTAATAATAATAGTAGAGGTAGTTATGGTAATAATAGTTTTTTTTTCATGTTTTTTTGGGGGGGGGTAATTGGTTCTGGGGTATTTAGTAGATACTATAGGATGATAGGTTTAGTTAGAGTTAATTTTTTTTAAAGGTAATATTAGTTTGAGGGCTTATGTGTAAATTACTGAGAAGGTGTGATCTATTGTGCCTACAGTTAACTGAGGTTTCTTGTTTTTTGTTTAGAAGTTTGTCTCAATCACTAAATCTAACTATCTAAAGTTTTTCAGTTAGGCAAAGGTAACATGGTGAGTTCAGGGAACTGCAGGTGCTGGTTTTTCTAATAGTATTCCAAGCCACTGTTGGTGATTGATTATTGCGGGTTAATTCCCAGTAGTATATAGAGAGTGCGGTTCTTTTTTGGTAGATAGAATTATTGAATGAGCATTTATGGTTAGTATATCTTTCTTTAAAGGTATTATCAGCCATACCTATATATTATTTTTCAGGGTTGGATTTTCTTTTGTTGAAATTGTTGCTTGGTATACTGTTTGGGTTATTTGGCAATTTTGTTGTAAGGGGCATTCTGTTTTGTCTGTGCAGTTGCAAGCCTCAGTTTTTGTTGTTTTTCTTTCAGTATTTTTATTGCCACTTAGAATTTTATTGTTATGTTTTTATCATTATTTCTAAATTTTTCCCACAGCTATAGATAAATTTAAGGGTATGTTTATTAAAAAAATTTATGTAATATATTATTAGGAGGAAAGTGTAGGTCAATTAAATCTAGGAATCTTTTACCGAGTTTGGTTTTAACCATGTGATTAAATGAGGGTGTAAACCAGATAATTTTTCTACTTCTATTTTTGTGTTTGTTGTTGGGAGCTGTAGGTTTGGTGAATTTAATTTGAGTATTTTTGTATCCACTCTCTTTTAGTGCTTTATTGTTAAAGGCCTTATGGGTGTTACAGATTGCTTCATTAGAGGAGTTATTGCTGATTCTTTTTTCGATTGATTTGTGGATATGTTTGATTATGGTTTTTGGGTGGTTAGAGAGTGGGTGGACATAAATTGGATTGCCATTATCTTTAGTATAAGGTTCATACGTTTCTTTATTTAAGTTAAGTGTTACATCTAAGAAGTTAACTAGTTTAATATTAGATGTTATTTCCACTTTAAGATTTAATCTTTTCATTTCTCTGAGGATAATTTGTTTTTGTTCTTTCACGCTTTTGCCATTTGAGTTTTTAACCACCAACAATCCATCATCACTATATAAGCCTATGTCTTCTATGTTAATGTCTTTAGTAAGGTTGTATATATACATATATATATATATATATATATACATAAAACTCCTTATCAAACAGAATTTAGGATATTTGTCCCCATTGTTATTCTTTTTATACCACATACTAAAACCGGATTAGAACAGCTAAAACTATAGCCTAAGGATGCTTTATATGTTTTGTGAATCAAATTAAATGCAAATCTGAAATATTTGAATTTTCAAATGAGATGTTGTCCACATATTTTGCCTCTTATAATCCTTCAAAAGATTCGAAATGACCTGAAATTTTAGGAAAATGTATTAATTAGTACCTAGTACTTGTTGTTTTAATTTTTAAAAATCGGAGATATTTGAATTTTCACGAAGACTTCCACCCGCTTTTTACTCCAATTGTATAAAACAACTTACATTAAATATAGCCCCAACATTTAGACCCCTTTACGCCTAGCAGCCGTGTTCATAATGTGTTCATAATGGAGTGCATCTTGTACATATACATATATAAATATATACACATACTTAACTTTATGTATACATATTTTTCTACAGGATCTGAGTTCTACTACGACAAATTTTCTGCGCTTACTGATATGTGTATTTTTATCTACTTCCGCCCTAACCCAGACTGCGGAGGGGGAAATTCTGCTTGGAAACCTTGGAAGGAATAATTTAATGGTCTTAGTTTTGTTTTTGTCGATTTACTTATAATATTGTTTAAAATATATATTCTCTATTTACTTGCATCCCCACGAGGACGGAGTTAGACACAAAGTCGGTTTTTCATGTGCGTAAAACCAGCTCCGCAAAAAGAAGCACTCTAAATTGGAACAAAAATTTAAATTGCCTCAGTCTAGAAAGATCTCTTCTTCACTGACCGAGTACAAAAAAGATGAAGTGTAGTATCAGAACAGATACTACACTTTTTTTAGCCAAAAGGCAGAGTCACGCTTAACAATAACAACATATACAAAAATATAAGTAAGGTCAAATTCTGTCCAACGTCCACATTTTCGCAAATCGCTATGATAAAATTCTATTACTTATAAAATATATAATTTATTGAATACATACTAAAAATTTTGTTAATTTTTGGATAATTTTATGATTTTTGGTGATTTAAAGAATTAACACATTGGTTCGTATAGAATGAGTAGTCTCAGAGTTGGAGCCTCGTATTATAGATTTGGCAGACGACTGGGGTGTGGGCGGTTAATATGAGCCACTAGCGCCAGTAGTGTTAGTATGCAATCATTTATTGCAATCCAGCTCTATTAAATCTTGAGTAAATAAAAATAATACTTATTCGCTATATTTTCGTTTTATTTCCCCCAGAGTTTAATCAGTCTTGAACATAGATTAGATAGCGACCTAATAACACATCGTACCAATATTTAGACACATCGGCTGTCCGCAGATGAAGTCTCTGTCTGGAGACCTTACAACTGAAAACATTGATTTTAAACACTTCCGCTGATTTATGATTGCCTTTTGTCAGTAATGATAGAATTTATTGGACATTCTGCGCTGAAGAGTTCTTAATAATCTCCATGGAACCGGCATTCGTCATTTGATTTGATTTCTTTTGAAAAAAAACGGGAAAGGTGGGCGAGTAGCGTTATGGGAACCAGTATAGACTATGAGCTTGGAAAGCCTAGTTGATATTTGATAAAATGGTGGATATGCCATTAAAAGAAAACTGATTACGGTTATTAAAAACCTCACAGGTAATCATAGATATGCTTGAGATTTCTCTCTCCAAATGATGTAAATATGTAGTTCCTCTGCTCTTGCAGAAATTTCTCATTAACATTGAAATAGAATTAGCATACTTATCTGACAGACTTCCGTCGGCATGCCACACTTTCCTGCAGTGGTTAAAAAGTTGGAGGCATCGGTTTATGGTTTGTTGTTTTAGGAAGCTCTCACTTGTAAGAAAATACCAAGGGAACTATCAGGCTATTTTTGTAGAATAGTTTCAGGGTGACCTCTGAGGTGCTGAACCTCTCTAACTGTGCTGGCATGCACACATAACCCATCAGGGTTAACATGCACACGCAGCCTCTAATGAATTTTCAGCTCGCAAGTATCGACATGCACACGCAACCCGCCAATGTCGACATGCACACGTAGCCCGTCATGGATTCATACGTACATGCAGCACGCCAGTGTCGTCATGTAATCGTAGGTAACTTCTAGGCTCCAAAATTACTCTACATAATGGATAATTTTGCATGAAGAATCCACGTATTACAAGTTTTTTCTACTTAAACAAGAAAACAGAATCCTTAACATTTAAATTGTTCTTTTCATTTCACTTGTTTCTCTCTTTTGTACCAAAAACAGATTAAATGTCTAGTAGCATTCTTATGTATGTAGCTTAATAATCAAGACTAATATTAAAAGACACTGGAAAAAGTGATGTCATCTTTTTTTTCATGATGTCATCAATTAGTTTTTTGATTAAGAGAATACACACAAAACAGCATATAAATAAATTTCATTATACTCATTTCCGTTATTTCATGTCATCAGATCATTACAAAGTCTTATTCACGCCGTTCTTTTTTTTCAGTTTTATGAAAATTAAAATCAAAGAGCAAGTAGTCAGGTAGAAAATGTTAAAAAAATATGTGGGTAAAGAAAATATTGACCCCCCCCCCCCAAAAAAAAAAAAAATTCTTTCTACACATTTGATTGAAAATGGTTCATTTGACCCCTCGCACCCTACAGTTTGTTTGTTTTTATCTTTTTATCTATGTACTTTTTCTTTGAATTTATTCGTCTTATATTATCGCCTGCAAGTCTTCCATTAATGCTTGGCGTTTTCGGCAACTCTCGGGCGCTTCAGCAACCTGCCCGATCATTGCCGACGTGAAGTCACAGAAATCAGGCGCGTCATCTATAACAGCACTTCATAATCTATATGTTCGGATAGACAGACTATACACATAGGCATGAAAATGATAAGGTATTGATAATAGAAAGTAGATTGTATATAGATATGTAATTACAATGCATTGATAGACTGAATACTCTATAGGAATTGAAGGAAGAAAAAATATATGTTTAGACTGACCGAATACACTACATGCATATGTTGCAGAAATTAACACGACATCAATAATAAAAGGGAATTGAAAACGATCCTACCTTGTGGTGTTGAAAGAAGCAGTTTATCTTTTAAGAACAAGTCATAAAACAGGGTTACACTTAAAAATCAGGGACTGATTTTTTATTGACTTCTTCAAACGAAAGCAAGATAGAGAGAGAGAGAAAAAGAGGAGAGTTCCTTCTAGTCAAGGCCGAGCGACACCTAACGAATAAAAAGGGAACTATAAGGGGAGATAACTCCAGTTCCTTAATTTCAATTTATGACGAGAGTGCAATAATCAACAGCATAGACTGAGAAAAGACACTATACTTGTAAACTGACGGAAGACAATATACATGGAGACACACCAAATTCACTACATGCGAAGATAGGCGAAACACACTATACGCGTAGACTGACGGAAGACACTATACGTGCAGACTGGCGGAAGACATTATACGTGTAAACCGACGAAATACATGCGTAGACTGACAGAAGACACTATACGCATAAACTGACGAAAGACACTATACGCGTAAACTGACGAAAGACACTATGTGCGTAGACTTACAGAAAACACTATTCCTTTAGGCAGACGAAAGACACTATACACAGACAGACGAAAGACACTATACGCAGAGACTGGCGGGAGACACTATATGCGCAGACTGGCGGAAGACACTACACGTGTAAACTAACGAAATACACTACATGCGTAGTCTGGCGAAAGTCACTATACGCATAAACCGACGGAAGACACTATACGCATAAACCGCTAAAATATACTATAGACGTAGACAAAGGAAATACATTATACGCTTAGACAGACGAAAGATAATAGAGAAGTAAAATGACGGAATGACATTTTTCGTATTGACAAACGGATGATGATATATGTATAAGGAAACGGTAACTTTTTATGCATAAGCAAACAGAAGATCGCGGTTAATTATTAGAGTGTACATAGAAAAGATAACGTACTATGAGAAGATAATGTAAATATATAGGGTGGGCAAAAATAAGGGTCCTATTTTTAAAAATTCATAACTTTTTTATTTATTGATTTAAAAAAAAAAAATTTTTAGAATAAGTAAAGGACCCCTTCCGAAGCAAGCATGAGCCGTATTAGCCCTAAGGAACGTACCCTCATTTAGAAAACATTATTTTTGCTTAAAAAACTCAAAACAGTGTAAAAAAACAATACTTTAGTTTTTGTAAGTTTTAAGAAGTGTTTTTCGGCTAAAATTTGTTTTGTTTATTTCAAAAAATCTCGGAAGGGTCAGTCTACACACACATAAAGTTTGGTGAGTTTAACTTTTATTTTGTGGAAGTTATTCAAATTCAAGTTATTCAAATTTAAAGATAGGACCCTTATTTTGGCCCACCCTGTATATGTACGCATACAAGCGTACCTGCTGATAACTGTTAGTAATGTGTTGGAGCAATTAGACAAATATGTTGTAGTTTATGTGTTGCATGTAAGTGCCAGATGAAAACCTTGCACATGTGAACGATTCTTTTGGGCGTGCACTCGAAATATTAGTTAGATTCACGCATGAGCAAACTGACAAGCGCCGCAAACCCGCTAAACAACTACTGCTGTTTCCATGGCCAATTAAGCATCGGATTTATGCGAGAAACAACAATAAAGCAAAAAGACCTACGGCCGTTCAAGAAGACACGCAGTTTAGTTGAACAGAAAGTAGCAAATCATCGCTTCAAGATTTTCAGCCAATCACATGGAAATCATTTATTTGAATTTAAATTTTCCAAAATGTTTAGTTTGCAGGGGAATTGTTCTTTACAAACCAAAGAAAATGCCACGCAAAAAACATTCATGTTGATTATTTGGATTATTCAGACTTCAATTCTCATCTTGTATTCACAACGTTTCGGCCGATGTAACTTCACGACCCTCTTCGGGGGCATCTTTTCGAACTTGGGAACATTCTAGTCGAACTTGGAAATCTTTCTCGGACTCAGGAATCTGTACAGAATTTCGAAATGAACGCTTTATTTAATCCAGGGAGGTATATTCTTCGAATTCCGTGAGCGACATGGGCACATGCCTTAACATTAAAAGCGTTGGTTAGCAGTCAGTATTACGTGAGTCTTCTGGAGGCTGACGGCGATAATAACTAAAAATATCAAAAATTAAAACTTCTATTTTCATCTCTTCTATCATCAATTGGTCCCCATCTAAAAATTTCCGAAACATAATATCAAATTTGTACTGACCAGAAATCAGACAATAATGGAATCCTGGTGATACCAGATCAGGCTACCCTGTGGCTCCCTGAGACGAAATTCACCTACATTGACGTCTCCCTCCCCTTTTTTATTTTTATTTTTCCTACCCTACTCCCGGTCCTGGATATGACCTTAAACTACATCCGATGGTGAGATCCGGTATACGGACTTTGGGGAATGTGGAGCCTCCTCTTAATTACCATTGCTCCCAGGTCCACCCTGACCCGGAGTGGTAGTACCTGTTAGGGTCCCAACTATGGGTTAAATAGAAACAGATATTAAAAGGTGAAAGAAACAAAAAAGAGAAGAAAACAAGACCAGATTCGGCATTAAATAACCCAAAAAGGGTTGATATGCCGTAAAACAAAACTACCAAACCAAAAACCCTGATTAAACATTTGAAGATATAAAGAACTTGAAGCATAAAAACTTTCACTATAATGACCAGATTCGGCATTAAATAACCCAAAAAGGGTTGATATGCCGTAAAACAAAACTACCATACCAAACTACCAATAATGGAATCAAATAATACAAATTATCAATTCTCATCGCAAAAACTCCGCAACATACAGAATTTTTTTAATATTTCGTAGTTTGTACTTGGTTGTTTTTTCCTCGAATTTATGTAGTTTGTACTTTATGTATATACTAAATGTAATCGGTACTCGTTGGCCTACAACCACTACCACTATTTATTCTACTTTGATTTCATTCGAAAATTTATTAACTGTGACATATCTCTGAAGACAATCTTCTTGCAGAGCTAAAAATAATAAGTCTTTTTACTTCTATATTATCCTTTTTATTATTAATTATTAATTATTATTATTATTAATATTATTATTATTAGTAAGTAGTAGTAGTTAATATATATTATTTGTTAACTTAAGAGTATGGTACTACAGAACAGATACTATACTATCTCACAAAGGGTGAGGTATGCTTGGGAATATTGTATCATGACAAAAGAACAGATACTAAGCTACCCTCTGACTTCAGCATTGAAAGATAATACATTAGTCTAAACTAGTATAGTAAACTGAATTAAGCATTAGAAGATAGTAGAATAGAACATTAATAGACGTACTAATACAGTTTCGGCTTCAAGGATACAGATACCAACTTCCCATTAGTAATAAATATTATATCAATAAATATAGAGAAAAGAGGGAAAACCAGAGGGAAAGAACGCATAAAAACAAATGATTATTATTAAGAAAGAAATTATATATTTAATAACATAACCAACACGTACTGACCAAACGAGTATTATTATATAAATAAGGTAGTCTTCTTTGGAGGAAAGAGAGGGGAAAAGAACGGGAACGGTAGAGCGGATAAAAAGGAATGATTATTATCAAGAAAAAATTATATATATATATATATATATATATATATAATTTTGTAAAATATAAACATAAACATTTTATGTTTATTTTATCCTATCCTGATAAGGGAATGTACAATATTATAGATAGAGCATTAATATAATAACAAATGAAATGATAAAAATAAAATTGGACAATTTACAATATTTATTAATTCATCAAGTGTTCAAGTAAGAAATATAAAAATAATTTTTTTCAAATGTTTGCATAGACACATTGTCGTCCTATCCATTTTTGATAACTTTTCCTTGAAATATTTTTCTTTCAACATACGGTAAAAATTATTTTGCTTGAAATATTTAAATTTGCAAATATTATGTTACTAAGTAATTCGTTATTTTACTGATTCTTCTCCTATGATGAAAAGAGGTTATCTTAGAAAATCCACAGATTAAATGTAATTTTTTTATTTTTATATTCCTGGCTTGAGAATTTAATGAATTAATAAATATTGTAAATTGTCCAAATATATTTACATAATTTCATATTTCTTATGTATATATATATGTTTTTGTTTTCATTCATACATACATACATACATACATACATACATACATACATACATACATACATACATACATACATATATATATATATATATATACATATATATATATATATATATATATATATATAGAGAGAGAGAGAGATACAGAAGAGGGGAGTGAGGCAGAAATAAAGGCAAGGAAAATAGTTATGTATATATACAGAATCTAATTTGCTTTAGTAGCTGTTTAGGCTATTTTCAGCATTTTGATAAAGATAGAAAGATGAATAGATAGGTATATATATATATATATATATATATATATATATATATATATATATATATATATATATATATAAGTAGATAGAGAGATAGATGGATAGATATAGATATATATAGTGAGTATTGATTTACTCCTCTCCAGGAGTTATGCACAAGGCCAGTTTTTATCTTACTCCCACAAGTAAGATGTGACCCAAGGTCGGGTCTGGAAAGTGGGGTTTAAAAATTGCCTGGGCAGCCCCGTCGGCATTCCCCGGTAGGGGCGACTCAGGCAGTAAGCCATAAACTTACTCCTCCCCAAAGAGGGGAGGCGAAACCTGGGAGGGTGGACCTCCTAGAACTGCAGAGGCAGACCCATAGACCGGCGTAAATCAAGCCCCGAAGGCCAAGACAATACCAGTCGATGGGGTGCAGTATCCATCGGAACAGATACTACACTTTGATCTTAGCCAAAAGGCTGGATAGATAGGTAGATAGATAGATAGATAGATAGGTGGGTGGATATATTGATAGATACATAGATAGATGGGTGGATATATAGATATATTGATAAATAGATAGATGGATGGATAGATAGACAGACACTCACACACGCTCACCCATATCCATACATGTATGTACACATATAGACATACGCATACACAAGCGTGCCATGCATGTGTCCTATGTATGTAGATGCGTACATGCACATATGTGCACGAGCATATAGGTTCCCGTCCATACACGTACCCACATTCGTTTTTATATGCATGCAGACGTGTGTGATCTGTATGATGTGTGAATTGAGTTATCATTTGTTCAATCCTGGGTTGAATTTAAATATAAAGTTTATTTCTTGTGTGAGGAGATATGAATAATCTTGAGTTTGAAAGATAGGTATCACTTTGAATTTACCTCTGTTGCATGAGTGTATATGTTGTGAAACAAATAATTTTCTGTTGTCTTGGATTTTTATGTTGCTTTTAAGTAAAGCAACTCTATTGTTCAGTGTTCTGGTGGCGCCTATATAGGATTCGTTCTATATTATGCATTCTAGTATATAGATAACATTTTTGGAAGTGCAGTTTAAGTCATAAGGTTGTGCGTGTTTTTATGTCTCGGGTATCAGAATGCCGAATGAGTGTTATTGCATAAAGTGTTGTATAACTGATTACACAGTGTATGTCGCTGAGAGTGGGTGGGTAGATGTAAAAGAAAACACTACAAAGATAAACTGCTGATCCACATGAAAAAATGCGGAAAGTCACTGCCACTTAACTTAACACCTGACGGCAGATATGTGAACAAGAGACGCATAAGTTCCAGGAGTATCTGGATCATCAATCGGACAAAGAACTTGCGAAGGATCGTGCAGAATAAAATTGACACTTACCAGTATAAGACCTCCAAATAGGTGATAGGAAAATACTTGCTTGAATGAAGCAATATTTATATAATCTATTATCCACTTATAGACTAGCAGCCAATAAAAATCCAGAAAATGAACTCGCCCTCTAAGCATAATGAAACGTCCCAGCTTTCTCATAAACCTACTATCTAAGCTTCTGCTTCAGTTTATTTGAGTTGAGCGTAACTGGTCAGACAGTTGAGAACTGACTACTTACTTCAAAAAGGCATAACAGCAAAACCGGATCTACTATGCTGATGCTCTTATGCGTTCTCCTTATGAAATCGGTGTGTATCACGGACTGTGCGCCCATACAAGTACTCGCCAATAGCAGAATCAGAACTGTCATTGTTGGACACAACGTGCAATCGAATAATAATAGTGTATTTTAGTGTGCCACTTATTTCTACTTTGCTGGCACCAAATAGACATATGTAACGTGGCCCCTTATTTCTTTCCTGGGGGTCTTCCACATAGCAATGTCTGTAATGTACTTCAAATGGTTATACGTGACGTCGCTTCTTATGAATATGTGTTACATAGTCATTATCTTCGTCGATGAGATTCGCTTGTAACTCGCCATGTATAATGAAAACGACTGGAAATCAGGATTTACTTTGATTTTTCATTCAGCAATCGATAGTCTAGCATTTAAAGGGTTGTTTTCTTCAACAGCTTTAAATACAAAGAAGACTTAGAACAAAAAGGTTTTCACGTTGTTTAACTTTTATTGCTTACACTCACACTTATTTCTTTTATGTTAGGGATCTCGCTGGATGGGCAAAGCACAGGAGGCCCTCACTTGCCAAACTCAAATAAGGATTTAGTGTTCCGATAAGCCCACTGTATTTATCAAAGTCTGTGTTTATTCTTACACATATTTTTCTAAACAACAAACCACAACTGACTTTGATAAATGACAACCTGTCAAAACATTCCTTCTTAGGATTCCAGGTGTCTTATAATCTCAACCCAGATATTCTATTTGCTAACGGTATTTTGTATAACCCACTTATTATCGCGTTAAATATTGTTACAGTCAGAGGTAGGGTTAGGGTGAGGTAATAGTAGTAAAGGTTTTAATAATTATAACCTGTCACCTAAAGTGCATGGGTACTTAAAATAGTATCTATATGATTTTTTCTATATATCTAACTATCGAGATCGAAAGGGCCATTTATAATGTATTAGAAAAGTGCACGATTTACGAAAATCTATTTCATAAAGCAAGCACATGGCAGCCATGCAACCCAGCGGTTGTGTAAAGGTGGTCTTTAAATTTAATATATTCAAGAAAAAAAAACTTCATGAGGTTCTTTGGTTCCCGGAAGCCGATAAATAAATGAATAACTTGCGCCAAGAAATACATTAACTGGGAATTTCTCTCTTGTGTATTTCTCTTTCTCTCTTACGTTATTCAATCAGTTTAACGTGTAACTGTTGTTACTACTACTACTACTACTACTACTACTACTACTACTTCCCCCTTTTTCCACATTCTCACCCATCCTCTCCCCACGCTTCATATCTCTTCTTTTTTTTACCTCTACCCATTTTTGATTTGTTTCTATCCGCACCCTACCTCTCGTTTATCACTTTCCTTCTTGTTCCCTCGCGCTTATCCTTTTACTCGCTCTGTCTTATCTTCTTCCCCTTTTTTCTCCCACCAACTCTTTCCTTTATTCTTTCTTATTCCACTTCCATCCACTCTTATCTTTCCGTATCGATTGGGTATGTCTTTCTAATTGATGTCAATCATTATGGTGTTGTTTAATGCGGAAACAATACCCATTATAAAATATTCCTTGTATGCAATTAACTGAACACAAGTTGCTAAAATGTATGGAAAGGTGTGGGTGCGTACCTTTCTCAGCAACATTAGTCCATAAATGACTACACCTTCGGGCTATGATCACGGTGTGGTATCTGTTCTGTTTTTGGTTAGAGAAAGAGAAGCTTTTCCAGACTGTGGCAATTTTTATTATTGTCCCAATACAGAATACCTGTTTTTTGGGAGATGGATTTTTTTAACATTAAAAATGGACCTTGCGTCTAAATTGCTCTCGTGGGGAGCAGGTAAATAGGAATTACAATAGATAAGATGCGAACTCAGTATAACGGATGATGTATTCATTAGGTTAATCATGTATACTCTTCTTTTTTATGTTTACAGTTCTTTTATAGGAAACAAGACTATAGCTATGAACTAGAAAGTTAGTGAATTACCTCCTCCTATTAACATGAGCCCCCTAACTTTTGAAGCCATCCTCCTGGATTAGAAGTTCCGTGTGCCTAGTGGAAAACTCTCAGTCGGCTGAGAACAGAAATAGACGATCAATAGCCTCTATGGCCAGATGGGGCTATAAAACTAACCCAAACCTGCGAATGGAGATAGGAGGACCTTAAGATGCAGCACTGTCGTGTGTGTCCTCTACTACCCAACCAGTATAACAGCTTAAACGATATTGCATAGGCTAATAACGATGCAAAGAACAATCTAAAGAAATGGGTAACTGGCATATAACCATATGCTTCGGAGACACGAAAAGATAATATATCAATACGGACTGGGTAATTAATGAGCCCAGCTAAAATATCGTCAGTTTTTATTTTGCGTCGGTTTCGCGATAATACTCTTGGGTGGGTATGAATCCATATCTAATACTATAGGTTAATTAATAAGAAAAGAAGATCACCATGTCCCGTTTGATTTCACCTTTGTTGTTACTGGTATAACGTAACCCAATAAAGCCTATCATGTGCTACCTGATGATGTATTTGGGTTGAAATCGAAAGGTCAAATCTAATTTTACCAAATTGGTTTAAACAACCAATTTGGTAAAATTGACGAAAAATGGCATCCACCGCTACACAGAGAATATTTAGATCTGAGTTACCAAAATACACTTAATTCATCGGTGATATTTTTCTACGTAGGATCGTAAGAAATTTCGAGTCTCTTAAACATCAAATTTCTTCCTTGAGAGACCATGAATCACAAACCCACCGTTGTTTGTTACTAAAGTAATCTAAATGGAAATTTAACAATTGTAGTGTCGACCTTGTATGCGGTCCTGTTCTTAATAGTTTTTATTTGACGTCACCGCAAACCAATGCATCTAATACTAAAACTCTGAAAACTTTGCTTGCTTTTTGCATATTAAATATTTTAGAGGGTGGGAGGAAGGGCGAATGAGACAAATATGCTGGAAGTGGAGATTAGAGGAAGTGAGCATAGTAGTAGTAGTAGTAGCAGCGTAAGAGAAAGTTCCTAAATAACGCTACTTTTTGAACCCTCTGACTGTCGCTCTCTCCCTAATTCATGCACAAACTTGGTAAGAAAAGGTAAGCAGGAGTCGACAGTTTAACCTAGTTTCACTCTTATTTTTCGAGCAATTAACAGAAAGGATGATTGAAAGTATTTTTTTCTGATCACCCATGGACTAATTTGATTTTTGCTGATCAGAAGGAAATAACTATTACAGCACTTTCTTACCATAATTGGTTCGGACTCATACTAAATCGTAATTTGTAGGATCTTTATCTACTGTATCGTTATTTCCATAGAAAATCTTTAGTTTTCCTTGTAAGACATTCACAGCAAGAACTTTCACAACAAAACACTTTCCTTTCTTCCGCCATTTGTCTAGCATCAGGCGGAATTTCCATGAACAGAGTTTCTTTCCAAACACTTTCAATCCGTTGAAACACATTACCAGCGGATTTTTATCCTTCAGACTACCACATGGTCGTCTTCAAATCCAATCTCAACTTGTCATAAACCATTCCTATAGGTAATCAAACTTTGTTCATTTCATTAATCATTTTGAATCCTTTCATAAATATTCTTCATCATTAAACCGACAATCCATTAATCTTATTAACCCCTTATCTTCAAGTGGCGTTTGGCCTTGATAAGTGATGACTCCTTAATAAAAGAAAGAAAAGAATATTCCATTAGAGGCAGAACAGAAGGACCGCCCACGAGTAATTCAGCCAAGGCCTACAGTGCCAAGCAATCTCTGTATGAAGTTTATGATGTCGGCCTATGCACTCGCAGCCCAAGGAACCGAGCCACCAGATCTGGCCGTATGATTAGTTCATCTCGCAGATTCACAGAATGAAAATTATTAAAGCTTCGGCTTGAATGTTTACAGAAAAGGGGTGTGATCCTATGGCCTAAGTTGTTGCCGACATTGGAACTAACTAATAAAAGAAGAAATATATCTGGGATAAGGGGCATTTCAAAATAAAGATGACCGTTTGACTACCCTTGAATGTCATTACGTAATGATGAAACAATAAATTCGAAGCTAACTGCACGAATAATAATGCTAGAATGACACAGCGCATGCATCACTGAGCCAGAGCAAAACGTGTAACGTGTGCAAAATGCAAAGGTTAGTTTTGAGCCAAAAAGGTAAGAGTTTAGTACAGCACGTTACAGTGTTCTTTGAACGAAAGTTCTTTGCAAGTGTTGTGCCAGTGTTTACTAAACACAAAAGAGTTCTTTGCAAGTGTTGTTCCAGTGTTTACTAAACATAAAGAGTTATTTGCAAGTGTTGTTCCAGTGTTTACTAAACACAAAAGAGTTCTTTGCAAGTGTTGTTCCAGTGTTTACTAAACACAAAAGAGTTCTTTGCAAGTGTTGTTCCAGTGCTTACTAAACACAAAAGAGTTCTTTGCAAGTGTTGTTCCAGTGTTTACTAAACACAAAAGAGTTCTTTGCCAGTGTTGTTCCAGTGTTTACTAAACACAAAAGAGTTCTTTGCAAGTGTTGTTCCAGTGTTTACTAAACACAAAAGAATTCTTTGCAAGTGTTGTACCAGTGTTTACTAAACACAAAAGAGTTCTTTGCAAGTGTTGTTCCAGTGTTTACTAAGCATAAAGAGTTCTTTGCAAGTGTTGTTCCAGTGTTTACTAAATACAAAAGAGTTCTTTGCAAGTGTTGTTCCAGTGTTGTTCCAGTGTTGTTCCAGTGTTGTTCCAGTGTTTACTAAATACAAAAGAGTTCTATATGCATTTTGTACTCTTGTTAAAACTTGTCTGTTAAAGACTTGACTCTTACGATCCTCCTATTAAATAGAAATGTTTGCTAAGCGACAAAAATACTTTTCCTACAACATTTTTGGTCATTTTTGCCTTTCTTAATTTATTAGTTTTTATTTGCATTCTCGTATCTCTGTAAGAGCCCTTGTCGATTAGACGGTCACGCTTCCGTGTGAAATATGATTTTAAATGCAGAGATTGAATGGATGTATCTTCAGAATATCGATTCTGGTTGGTTTCAGAATGAATTACAAGAATAATAAAGTTAAACAAATTCATATTCAAACGGTTTCATGGAATGGAGCATCTAAATAATTCCAATATAAATGTAAATAATTCCAGTTGAACCTCTGCATACAACAGAGGTTAAACTGGAATTATTAATATTTAAGAAATATGTTTCAGCACTGTATTAGCTTTCAGCTGTATTCGTATTTGTATATAAAATATGATAGTCTTGAGAATGTGTTTTTTTAACAATTAAATTCGAACTATTCTAAAGGGGAGGAATTTTGGCGTTTCATACATGCCTAACAAATATTTTCATTGTAAAATATTTATGTTCTGTTTAATTATCATTATTTATCCCAATATAATGACAATATTTAATGTGTGTACCCTTAAGAAGTACTTGTCATTTGAAGCAATTGGAGGCAGGGAAAGATGGAAAATCAGACTCTAATTAAATAGAAGTCTTGTCGACGACCTGTGATCCTTTGCATGGAATAGATCAGTGTTTTTAGTATTCCCTCTGCTCCCCTAGTTGAAGGATTCATGTGGTTGTTAAAAACATAGGAGTCCATATACGTAATACTCATAAAAAGCAGTGAGAGTATTGATTTACTCCTCTCCAGGAGTTAGGCACAAGGCCAGTTTTTATCTTACTCCCACAAGTTAGATGTGACCCAAGGTCGAGTCGGGAAAGTAGGTTTAAAAATTGCCTGGGCAGCCCCGTCGCTATTTCCGGTAGGGGCGCCTCAGGCAGTAAGCAATAAACTTACTTCTCCCCAAAGAGGGGAGGCGGAGCCTGGGAGGGTGGACCTCCTAGAACGGCACAGGACAGACCCATAGCCCGGCGTAAATCAAGCCCCGAAGGCCAAGACAATACCAGTCTACGGGGTGCAGTATCCATCGGAACAGATATTACACTTTGATCTTAGCCAAAAGGCCAACTAGAGCAGTGAGAGTATCTGGGATAATATTAGGGTGTGGATGGTGCACTGGTTTTGCTAGGTACGCAGGTGACCAAACTCCCAGGCATTACTTTCTTATTTTGGAGATGACATAGAGGTTACTATCTCTCGTCTCCTACTTGTGGAGTTTATGACCGATCGGCTCTGGTGCCCCCAGTCGGGGAATGCAGACGGTTCCGATTTAGTCAGTTTAGAGGGTACTTGATACCAGCTATACTGGAATGAACACACATTCAATTGGAAGGGGAGTTTAAGTGAGCGAGAACATAAAATAACGCGCTGTTGCCACACATTTTGAACACTTTTTAAACTCATTGATTATACATTTAATTTTGGTTTTCAAATCGAAGTACGTTAATGATATTGTTTTTAAGATAATACATAATTGCTATTTTGTATTTAACATCCAAACGTGATGAAAACAAAGTTTGTGCTTATCCACATTAAAGAGAAGCTGTCTTCATTTAAACCCGTTTTAAATTTTGAACTTTATTCCGGATACCTTTCGATGAGTTGAATTACATAAATGATATCAAAATCCACAAATATTTTAAATCTTAATGTAATACGACTGTTACCACTTCTTTAATCCCCACAAAGTATCTGGACGACGGCAGTTCATCACGTAGACATTATGTGTTTTGTTGGTGGACAACATGTAGCAGTAGTCATTTCCTCCCCTCTTCTCTCTCGTTGTTGACGTCTCCTTTCTAATAACATCTCTCATAAAAGATATTAAAAATAGAACAGCGCAAATTCATTTGGGGTTTTATTTGTTCTTGACAGGATACATGTATACGCAATTAATACCCGACTCATCCCCATAACGAGCAGCTATCTAAAATCCTACCCGCTCTCTCTCTGCCGATTCACTGAAAAAAGAATGATCTGAACTGTCCATTCGCCACGTCACACTAGCGATTTCTTGTCTGTGACGTAACTGCCGGGATCCATAGCCCTCATCCGACTTATAACGTACAATTCCACTCTATTTACATGGAATTTTCTAATTCTAATCTTATTTTTACACACTCGCATCTAAATATTTTTACACTAATAGGTTGAACTTCAGGTAAAAAAAAAAAATCCGTCTCAGTATTGACCTTAGCAGTGCTTGAAAAAGCTATTAGTGCAAAATATACGACTTCAGTTTGTCACCCCATCTGATACTTTGCCGGATACATCGATGATTTTCACAATAAGATAAAGACTATGCGATTAACAAAGAAACACAAGATTCTACTCTTTTCGCACAAATAAACTAAATATTTAAAAGACAATAGTTTGGAAGGTTCTAATTTTGAAAAAAATAACAACAAATTGTCACGGGGAGGAGCGTTTATGCTTCTGGCTATTGACTACGCTACTGCATAGTTGAACGATCAACGGGCTTCTTAAAAAAATTTAACATATAAATAAGATCTATATAGTGAAGTTAGAGTCATAATTTAACAATGTTTAACGTGAAATAAGTAGGTTACGCAAAATTAGTGAATGGAAACTATATAGCGAACGAGAAGTTGCCTTTCGGAAGTGACATAGTATAGTGAGACGTGGCAAAAAAACGAAATTCTCTCTCTATATATTTTGTTCTGTCTGCGATGCATGAAATATATGTACTAAAAACTACCCATAGTTGATTCTCTCTCTCTGCTCGAAGCATGTATATATAGAGAACTATATAGTTTGGCTATGGAAAAACGGTATGAGACAACGTGTAAAGTGGCCACCCCGTGACGGATGAAGCATACGTATATAAATAAAGGTCTAAGAATGGGTACTACAAATCCGCGCGAGAGTTTCTAAATAAAGCAAAAATAAAAGATCTGAACTCTCACTCTTTTCTTGTCATTATTTTGTCCTTAGAAGAACCAAATCATACCAGGTGCTGAGACAATTAACGATCGCGATTGACAAGACTAGCGGTCAAAACTCCACTAAAATCCAACCCTTAGGGCGATGTCAGCGTGGAAGCGTCAGAACTAGTCGGCTTACGGGGATATGGTGAAGTTGCAGGAGGGGTCAACATCAGCATCCGTCTTCCGCTGGTTGTCTCTGCCTGTGCATGTGGCAAGCACGGATGTATTAGGCGCGGAACCGCAAATCCATAGACAACAAAGTTGCCTCTGTGCATCTGCAATCGTCAAACCTTTCCCGACTTCGTATGCAACCGCAGAGCCTTGTTGCTCTGTGTTGAGGGAAACCATATTGCAGATATAACGAATAGCTACTGCTATCTAAGTGGAATTCATGCAGACAAGACAATCCTAAGGTACGATCTTCGTGGGCTCTGTGCTGAAGTCCGATTCGCTCAACCCTCTCACCACCACCACCACCACCACCACCACCACCACCACCACCACCACCACCACCATTGTCTGATGGTTGGAGAGAAAAGAAGCAGATTATATTTGTTTTTTTTTCTTCTTTTTGATCGCTTCTTATCACTCTCCTTTGAAATGCTATTTTGAAAACACAAAAAAATTGTAAAAGAATCGACGAAAAATTTGTTCTTTCGTTAAACGATGACATCGTGCCAACATCTGTTCATTTCATTTTAGTTTTTATTCTATTTATTAACATATTTATTTGTTTGGTAAAATTAATGATAATTTAAGAAACGCTGCCAGTAAGAATAAAATAGACTACGTTAAAGTAAAGTCTGTTGTCACTTAGCGTAAAAGAATTAAGCGCTCTTGGCAATCGATAATGCAAATAAGCATTATAATTTCCCCTACTTCTTAGCGTAGGGGTAAAATGTTTCGACTGCTGACTAAATGCTCGCGTTTTGAAATCTCAGCTTGTAACATTCGCCACATCTAGCCACACTGATGAGCCGTGATACGACAAAAAAGCGGTTTATGGATGACTATATATCTATATTTTTTAAGTTGGGCCATTTGTCGCATTGACAGTGACATTAAAATGGCAACTACTACTTTAGTCTGTCTTCATTTAAGTCATTTATGTAGTTACATCATTTTTACTCTCTTCTTACACGGCTGCTACTCCTTGTATTCTCTATTGTTCTTGGCCTTTTGGCTAAGATCAAAGTGTAGTATCTGTTCCGATGGATACTACACCCCATTCGGCCTTCGGGGCTTGATTTACGCCGGTCTATGGGTCTGTCCTGTGCAGTTCTAGGAGGTCCACCCTCCCAGGCTTCGCCTCCCCTCTTTGGGGAGGAGTAAGTTTATTGCTTACTGCATGAGGCGCTCCTACCGGGGAATGCCGACGGGGCTGCCCAGGCAATTTTTAAACCCCACTTTCCCGACCCGACCTTGGGTCACATCTTACTTGTGGGAGTAAGATAAAACTGGCCTTGTGCCTAACTCCTGGAGAGGAGTAAATCAATACTCCTTGTATTCTCTAATTCCTCATTCCCACCTCCCACCACTTCTCCCCCCATCACTACTCCTTTTCACCATCTAAAACATCCAATATGCGAACAACTGAAGACGAAGTGGAATGTGACTCAAAATAATTTGGTTGAATTAAAAAACGACCAATTTAGGCGATTAGAATACATTTACTGGTCAGAGCACTTAGCAAAAAAATACACGAGAGAGAAGAAAGAGAAGAAAGCCGAAGCTGACAGCGATGTGTGGTACCATCGGTTAGAGAACTTCTGGCTGTTTCGTAAATTTATCCTTGGGTCGTATCCCAGGTTCTAGGCACATTTGTGATACTATCCTGGGGACGGGACACAGTGTAGTATTATGGCTTGCTGAAGTTCATGGGGTAAACGATAGACACATTTCCCTTTCAATAAAGGGGTTGGCACGTCGTCTGACTTGCCGTGTCTACGGTCGGGTTTGAGGCGTTATTAAACATCATTAATTCTCTCCTAAGGATTAATTAACTAGGCTTAGGGTCCCCGCCGTTCTGCAATTGGACGCTTTATAAAGGAGCGACAATCATACTTTATATATAACAAATATATTAATTTATTTTTACCGAAGAAACATAATTAAAACGCGAAAGTCGAGTTAGCGAGCGTCACAACCCATCGTGGACGAAATCGAAATCCAAACGGCTAAAACCTATCTCGCTGCAATGAGAGATAGAGAGAGAGAGAGAGAGAGAGAGAAAGAGAGAAAGAGAGAGAGAGAGTGAGAAAGAGGGAGAGAGAGAATATGCTTGAAAAAGAAAGAAACAGAAAGAAAAATCAGGTCACCAGTCTTTTGTTATCATTAAACAAGCTGTTCTGATTTTTAACTTTTTAGCAATGCCGGTGTCAGTCAACATTGACTTAACCATTAACGTGGCATCCGTCAACAAGCTGCCAACTTAAGCTCCGCGCGAGCTTGATGTCTACTGACGCGGACGACATTTGAAGTGTAGTGTTGTCGATTTTACGTACCTCTCTTCAAGGGAAACAGAATGTCTGGCGCAAGGCTTTTAAATGTAGGGAACTGAAACTCCACGAAAAGGGTCTCCATCGTTGTGCCATAATCCCCCCTTTTTGTGACCTTTGATCCAGTTAGCAAATGTCATAACGTCTTCTGTTTTTCTGGCACAACGATATAATTTGTGCAGTCCTCATTTTTTAATTGTTGGTTTAAGTTTCGACATTTTTGTAATTTTTTTCTACTCGCTCTTGAAAAGAAAGATAATTTTAATTCCTTTCTTCCGTCTTTTTTGTAATCGTCGTTTACTTTGACTTCATTACTTTCATTTCTTTTTATTAAATGCCATTCATTTTTCGACAGTTTTTTTCCTTCTTGTAATTGTCTCGGTCTTGACCAGTGGTGGCCTTTTCTCTCAGCCCCAGTTCATACTTGCATGAATTTCTCGGCCGTTTCAATTTTGCCGCCTGCTACTGGTAATTTAATATTGTGGGGGTAGGGAATTCGGGAATATTTTAAATTGTTTTCTTTTTCAGATATTTTATGTGGTTTTGAGTGTGATTAGCTTTTTTAAGGGGGGGGGGTCATTTCAAGCCCCTTTTTGGTCTGATAGTCCGGTGAAAAAGTGACAGTGCTTCTGAGGCTCATACGGATCACATACATATGTGGGGTGGGTAATTGGGGGAGGAGGGTACCATAACTGCCTTTATCACATGTTTCCTTTTTTGAACTGGGGTCTCGTACCGACGGGAGCCATTCTTCCTCGGCAGTTTGTTAGGAACCATTTTAACAGTGCAGGAGTGACAGTGCCTTGCAGCAATTTTCCTTTCTCCCTTGAGAATTCGTCGAGTTTACCACTGGTATGAATACCAAGTAGTGTATTCACCCCTCTTACCTTTAATTGGTAAGAGTAAAAGATTATTTGGGCTCGGTTAATTTTCAACGAGTTTGCGCCAAATATAAACTCTCGATCCAAGTCTGGAGTGATATATAGCTTCGACAAAGCTTTTAGTTTCTTCACTTCAACGGGTAAATGAACCATGTTATCTAGTACCATATTTTGCTCGTTGCCCAAGTTAACCTTTAGATTAGAATCCCTGTTTCTCTGTTTTCATTTTTACCCCCTCACAAATGATGTTTTGAGGAGCGAGACCCCCGATCCAGTGTCGATCAGTACCTCTACCGCTCGACCCCTAATTTTAACGATAAAATCCATCCTGGAGCCCTGGTTGGGGAGCTTATGTCCCTAGGCTCCTCTTTTTTCCGAGTTTTTTGTTTGTTTATTTTTTCTTAGGTGGGTCTTTTTCATACCGCTTTTACCACCTCCCTGACATCTATGAGGTCCTTCTTTCTTCGAGGACTTGACATGGTTACATGGCCGGATACCCGGCGTCTGATCAAGCCGGTGGTAGTGAGTGGGTTGTTAGGGTACACTGGTATTTCCTTTTCCTGGGACGAAGTCATTTACTTCTTCTTTAGGTGACCATGGGCAGTCCCATTTTAGCCTCTTATGGTTAAAATGAAGTGCTATGTAACTCAAAATAATTTAGTTAAACGAATCAACGACAATTTAGGTGATTAAAATAAATTTACTGACCGAAGGACGTGGGAAAAAATAAAAACACGAGAGAGAAGAAAAAAAAAAAAAAAGAAGAGAGCCGAAGTTGACAGCGAGGAAGCTCTTAAACACAGGAGAAACTCTGAAAGAGTAAATGAGACCAAGTGAGCGAGAGAGAGAGAGAGAGAGAGAGAGAAAGAGAGGGGGAGACGACTGGGAAGAGGATAACGTCTGAGAAGATGGAGGAAGGAGAAGCGTGGTACATAGCGGGGAAGTGACGAACAGAAAATGCGCCGAAATGAAGCCACAAGATGAACGAATTAAAATCAGTCTGGTTTGGTTACTTTTGTAGAACAGACGCACGAGGCCTTGTATGCCAGAACGGTGATGATAATGAAATACCGAGTGAAAGACTTCGGCATTTGAAGGTTCAAAAAAGCTCGTAAGTGCAATATACGACTTTATATGAAAACCAGGGATTATTATTATCATATCCAAAAGCTATCTAGTTTGAAATACTCCCTCCACTTTTTTCTCCAATGATGAAAATAATACAATTAAAGACAAAAAGAAAAAAATAATATATCTGCCGATATGCATCCATACACAGGACATTTGTAAAATCTATCTTTAATGCAATCCAAACCTTTGCTTTTTTTTACATCGATGATAATTTTGCAATCACATGTCGTCAAATCGGTGTTTATGCAGTTTGGTGTCTTCAGCAATTATTCACTAATTCTGATCTTTCAAAATTCCGTTGAGAACTTTTAATTTCGTTGTACATGTTTCCATTGAAAATACACATTTTTTCATTAATGTAAATGTTTGAAATAAATAAAAACATATGCTACAATAATTAAACATTTTATTGAATTACTTTTACCAAACAAATTATCAACCGAAAGTTTTTTTTTTAATATTTGACAAAAAAGGACATTTTACGAACCGAAAGTTATTTTTTTTTATTTGACAGAAAATTACGTTATTTTTTATTATAATTCATAACATTTTCTTATCTCATATATTTTATATTTTAAATTTTTAAATTTTTTTATATTTTAAATTTTTTTGGCAACATTTTGTTGCCAAAAAAATTGTTTTTCGTTCGCCGCCGCCAAAGAAGGTAATCATTAATTAGCAATGGAAAAAGGAAGCGGAAGTCGAAATTTAAAAAAGATTTTCGTTTGATAATTTGTTTGTTAAAATTAATTCAATATTATTATTAAACTATAATTTGAAGGAACAATACTAATAAAAAAATCGCATAAACCAAACTAATTTATGAAAATCGCATAAACAAAAACTTTTTTTTCAATTAAGGCCATCCGTAGCGGACGTGACGTCATAAATTTAACCGGAAACGACGTTCACATAAAAATTTTCGTCTGGGATACTTGTTCTGAAAATATGTACATATCGACTTAGATAAAATTTTGAACTTTTCCTTTACGTAAACAAGTTGCCGTACTAGCCCTTTAAAGTCTATTCTACCGTTCTTCTTCTTCACCCATAGCTGGTCGGAGGAGAAATGCAGCCATACTTTTCCCCAGTGGTATTCATGATAGTAACTCATTAGCTGTAACGAAACCTGAACACAATATGAGAAGTCCACGGTGTAGAACATTAACGATGCATCTAGAAAGACCCCTAAAATAAAGTAGTTAATTTGTTAGGCGATCAGCAGTTTGCAACTAAAGTATGCAAATTATGTCTGACAAAAAAAAAGATGGCTATATCGCAATAACCTGATATCAATAATTTACTCAACAAAAGAGCTGAACCACGACCATCGTAAAGCGTTTTGAGAACTTCCGGTCTTCATTAATAGTGGTGCTCACTCCCACTATCAATGACATCACCAGAAAAACTCGTCTCAGTTGACAGGCCTCCTTTACGATGGCCGTGGCTGAACTTGTATCAAATTGTACGTAGAGGTGTAAGTTACTTCTATGTAATTTAGAACCAAATTAATTTATAATAAAACATGAAAAGGAATGTTTTTTAAACGAGTAAAGTATAAGAATATTATATCACAACCTTTACACATGGATCGTCCCGAATTGTTGCATGAAGATAATTGCGTTCAAACAATTCAGGTAAAATCTGACCACAGTAGAAGTAAAATGTGACGATTCCCTCTTGTACGAAAGACACCCGGTGTAATGTTTGATTTGTAGGAATAGTCGTACCTTTAGAAATTGTATCAGCTCTGTTATATGGCCTCTATTTATGACATTGAGCACTGTAAAATAGCGTTTAAATAAATATCATTTCATGGATTTTGAAAACAGAATAATATAACATTAATTTTATATAAATAGAAATTTTGTTCGTCCATCAGTCACACTCTTTCTGTCAGACACACTTTTTTAAAACATTATAAATACATTGTCGATTTTCTCTCATTTCGAAATATTAGCAGTCTAAACTACTTTTAGAAATGGAAAAGATTGCTTAAATGATAAATAATAAATTCACAACAAATAAAGCGAATGCTATGATCAGAAATCAAAACTAAAACCTTAAGTTCTTCAATCTAACGTTTTACCAATTGAGCTATTTAGACTTTCTTATAAATATAGCTTATTTGGACTTGCTTATCAATAGATTACCATAACAAAATAATTATAGCTTTGGTGTAACGTCATAGATTTATGATGTATGTCATGTTTCAAAGCATGAATTCAAACACAAGCGATAATAAATAATAAATAGATGAATGGGTGAACATTATTAATAGCGTTAGAAATTATTTTGATAGTTAAAAACAATTTATTTTGCCGTAACTACGTATTGGCGTTAAAACAATTTAATATATACCAGAATTTGGGCCTATAGGGCCCATAATTCTAATAATTTAAAATGAAATGACTATTACTACTAATAATAGTAAAATATGATGGTGAATGGCTACATAAATGCACTGTTTTAATATGAGGTCTCATCAACGGCCTAGTCAGATCTAGGATGTAAATGTTAAAGTATGTAACTATTGGTGAAGTAGATCCTCATAAACTACCCTGTTATTCTATTAATAGCAATTAGTATGGAGGTCAACATGTATTAGAAGTATGGGAACAGAGTATTATAATCTCGCAGAGGAACGTAGTAATGACAGTAGAAGGACGCAACGTCTTGAGTTAACTGAAGATTATATTGAGTAACAAAACTCATTAAAACATTAAATGTTTTGCGATTGCTGGTTATCTTGCCTCGGCTTGTCGCTGGCATGTAATCATAATGTTGTATCAGCGCTTGCCACTTTGATCCCCTAATGTAGAAATGTAGCTTTAATCTGTTTTTATCTTCGGTGTTTGTCATAGCAATAGCGTTTATTGAGAACATGTTTTCACATTTGAAATTAATGTTATTCTAAACTCTTACGAGTTCACAGAAACAAGCTTTAAAGTCCGAGTGGAGGAGGGTATTAAAGCGAGTACATATATATATATATATATATATATATATATATATATATATATATATATATATATATATATATATATACACACACACACACAAAAGATTAAGGTCGATTAACACGACCGAAACTTAGGTTGACTTTAGAGGTATCTTTGTTATTATTTTTACTAGTCTGTTCATACTTATCCACTATTCCATATACTAACCATTCCATATATATATATATATATATATATATATATATATATATATATATATATATATATCGATAACATGAAAAATCAACTTCTTAACAGTACACAGGGTTGATAACAAGGAAGCAGAAAAACTAAGCAAATACATGGAGCTTGCTAGAGAACTAAAAAGAATATGGAACCTGAAGAAGACTGCTATAATACCAATAATAATATGAGCACTAGGAACTGTTCCGAAAAACCTGGAATGGAGAAATTAGAATCAAAGAAAGGGTAAACACCATACAAAGCACGACACTGATGAGAACAGCTAAAATATTAAGAAAAACGTTTGAGTACAGAAACTCATATAACCAGAGTGATCCTATTACATTTTATTACAATCACCCTAATTCTAACCAGCTAAGGTAATAGACATTTACCTTTATATATATATATATATATATATATATATATATATATATATATACGTTGTATCTAGCTAGATAATTGGCAAGTGTGTTTAATTGTGTTGAAACCCAATTGCTTAGATAAATGAATCGTGATTAATATTTGACAACACATTACTATTCTTCCGTTCGCATCTCCAGTGAATACAATGATCAAGAAGCGCCCTGATTAAAGACCCATTCGGAGATAATGCTTGACTCGAAACAGAGCTGGCATGACACCGCAATGCGCGTGCAGTTACACACAAACAGATGTTCACTCCTTTAAGCGCAATGTACACCGGTTGACACACGGACATCTTATTTAGATATAATAAAGACTGATTGACATTCTAATAGGTAACTCCATCAATATGGACAATGGCGGCTCCCGTGCAGTGTCAACCGCGAGAATTAAGATAGCTAACGAGTCCAATTCGCAACCCATGTACACGCTGACAGTGGCATGCCACCTCGGTAGATTTTAAGATCATTGCTTCCCTACTCTCTACGATTAACCCCAAAGATGTTCGTATTTGTAGCGAAAAAAAGGGCAGTTACTACCATGTATTTCGCAGGCCTTGAAGTTGTTCTAGTGCTAGATTACACCAATTGAGTAACATATTATGTAGCAATCTAATGAGTAATATGTTGTATGCTATATCAGGATATCGGGGTAAATATTATTTATTATTATTTTTAACACATTAAAACAAAACTGTGTTTGGTTATTGTGTTGAGTGGGAGAGGAAAAGACAAGAAACTCGGCGTTTCTCGGAGGCAATAAATTTACAACTGAAAGCTCAGTTGAAATTCTTACATTATTATTATCATTTTAAATACATTGAAACAAAAATGTATTTCATTTTAGTGTCGAGGGAGAGGGGGGTGAAGACAAGACACTCGGCGTTGTCTGGGAGCAATAACTTTGAGACTTAAAGGTCGACTTAATTTCTTACATTTTTATTATTACTTTTAATACATTAAAACAAGAGACGGGAATTGACAGGGAGAAGATGGCGGTAAGGTAAGGTAAGGTAAGATAAGATATTGCTTAATGGCACATCAACCATAAGGGGCATTTCATGCCATAAATGTAGAAGGAAATATCCTTCATTTGAGTTTTAAGTCAGTGGGTCATTTATAGTCATTAGTTAACAACTTTGGTATTTTGAATTGTTGTCATTTTGGTGAAGGTTTTTATGCTTCAAGTTCTTTATATGTTCAAATGTTTAATCATGGTTTTTGGTTTGGTTGTTTTGTTTTACGACCTATCAACCCTTTTCGGGTTATTTAATGCCAGATCTGGTCATTTTGGTGAAGGTTTTTATGCTTCAAGTTCTTTATATGTTCAAATGTTTAATCATGGTTTTTGGTTTGGTTGTTTTTGTTTCACGGCACATCGACCCCTTTCAGGTCATTTAATGCTGAATCCGGTCATTTTGGCGAAGGTTTCCACGTTTGACGCATCCATTTATGGTGCTTCGTTGAGTGAAAGGGGTGAGAAAGAGGGGAGGGAGGGAAATTGTTGTTTTTTGTTTTGTATTTTACAGAACATGATTGAGTTTTGCAAAGGAAAAAAAACAATAAAACATCAATGTTTTGTGCATTTTTAGTCAGGAAGTCAATAACTTCAGACAGTCTGATTTGGTAGCGCCAGTAGGTTTTATTTGACCCATAAATGGCCACCTTACAGGTACTACCACTCCAAGCCAGAGTGGACCTGGGAGCAATGGCAACTATGGAGCAACTCCACATTCCCCACAGCTCCCAAACAGATGCCTTACCACTGGATGTCTTTTAAAATCATACCCAGAACCAGAGAGAGAGAGAGAGAGAGAGAGTAAGAGAGAGAGAGAGAGAGAGAGAGAGAGAGAGAGAGAGAGAGAGAGAGAGAGAGAATTAAAAAGAAAATGTTACACAAGCATTTTAACTTTTCTATTTTGTTTTATGTCCTCGGATAACGCTGGGTAGCCATGCTGGTACTTAATAAACAGCTCCAATTTTCAAAAGATGAGTTGCGGATATACTGCTTTCTAGAGGGAACTAACATTTGTAGTTCTCACATGTATCAGTACATTAATATGTGAAATGAAATGCTGCACTTTGTTTAATAATGATCAAAGGTAATGGACATAATGCTATCTCTACTTGAATTTGCTTATCTGGACGCCATTTGGATCAAAAGTGGGAATAAAGTCAGTCTGTATTAGAAGTATTCTACAGAATAAATGAATATAGATTTAAATTAAAAGACAAAAAATGCGATTTTTTATGACATAAATAAAATATTTGGGTCAAATCATTGATGAAAATAATTGGAAGTCTGATCCCCTCGATACAAGATCTATTTAAAAAAATGCAAAAAAACTTATCATTTCTGGAGCAGGTATAGCTCCAGAAATGATAAGTTTTTTGCAAACGATTTTTAGGATTAGCTAATTATTATAATGTGTTTGTTCCCAACATGCATTTTTGGAATCACCAATGCATGAGTTACTAGAGAAAAACGCCAAATGGATTGTAAAACCGTATTAAAAAAAATATCTTGACTCCGGATTTGTTTTTGACGTATTATGATCGCAAACTTAAAATAATCTTAGCTCGCGATAACGGTTCGCATGGTATCGGAGTTAACATTTTCCATAAAATAAAGAGGGTCGTTAGAACCAATAGCACATGCTGCCAACGGAGAGAAAGTTTAGTCAAATATATAAAGAAAGCGTTCGCCGAGTTGTAAAAAGTCCATAGATTCATCCATGGTAGAAGTGTTACCCTGCAAACCTACCACACACAATTATTATCTATTTACGAGCCTAAAAAGTGGCTGTCAGCTGATACGGCAAATCGACTACAACGATATGGGATCATCTTATTACAACTATTATTTTAAATTTAAATTTATACCATAAAAAATAAGTCACGTTGATAGTCTATTGAGGTTGAGCCATAAATGTTGTGAACCTCTCGATTCTGACTTTACGGGTGAAGAATAATGTATAAGAAGTGTAATGAAATTTCAAAGGCTGTGGATATTGAAATTGTTTCTTGGTATGAATCTAAAACACTACAATAGAAGGAAATACCGTTTGGTAATTTGGTAAACACAATTTATTTGTGAACTATTTGCGTTAAAATTATTCAATATTAAATATAAGTTATAAACCTTAAAGTTCCGTAAATATCGGACCTGGGGAAAGTATTCATTTTTTTTTAATAAGTTAGTAACGGAAACAAAAGTGGCTACTTTAATTTTTTAACGCAAATATGTCACAAATGGGTAGGTAAAGCAAAATAATTTACTTTTGACTAATTTTCCATCCGCATCTCTTTTACGATCATTTATATCAGTAATAGCAATGATACCAAATAGGAAATATTTACTGGATTTACAGTAAATTTATATTTTTGTTTATAATTATCAAAGTAATTCTTGTCTGGTAGGTGTCAATTACCTATCAGTAGAGGTGGGACGTAATGGGTGAAAATTTCAGATTCATACGAGTAGTATTTTTTGTGTTCATTTATACATAAATAACACTAAACAATCAAACATTTTTAACATTTTGCAAAATCAGAAGGTGCAGGCCAAAAATAGCCGTTAGGGCTCCATAGGACTCATTATCCATCATTTTTCGGTGAAAAAGTGGTTTCATGCGACATTTCAGGTCCTAAAACATCCTCAAAAGCTATGAATGGATATAGATGGTTTAATCTGATATAGTACTTTAATTTAGGACCATTTTCAAGCTGCGAAAGTGTTTTCATGAATATAAAATAGCCACAAGCTAGTGGCCTGCACCTTCTGAATTTTGCAAAATGTTCAAAATGTTTGATTGTTTAGTGTTATTTATGTATAAATGAACACAAAAAATACTACTCGCATGAATCTGAAATGTTCATCCATTACGTCCCACCCCTACTATCAGTTCATTACAATCTCTTTTGTGATTTCAAAGAAATAATTGATTTATCCTGAATAAGAATTGTATTTGTTTCTAGTGGAGTTCATTTTTGCTTTTTCAAATTGGATATATGTGTATATGTACATACATGTGTATGTATGTGTATATGTACATACATGTGTATGTATGTGTATATGTACATACATGTGTATGTATGTGTATATGCATGTGCTCGTTTAGTGTGTATTATTGCATTTGCTGAGGAGTGCACAATTTCCACACGTTAAAGTATATTGATTACTACTTTTTATGGAAATCGGTTCAGACCATGCATGAAGCCACTTGATGTAAGAAGTTAAAAAGAAATACTATTTCAAGGTTAAAAACTAGCCAACGATAAGTGTTAGATGGATAGATTCCGATCTGGAAAACAGCGATCCTCCGCCCTTTGTCATAAACATCGCTCATGGAATGTAAAGACTAAGGGACAACATAAAGGAAGCGAGAGTTACGAGGCTGCTCTCAGTAAACCCAAAGTCCACATTCTACTCTCCTTTGTGATTATGTTACTTTTTTATATTTTGTATATTTTTCTTTTCTTTTTAGTATTATGTTGAATAATTAAACTAGGGAGTTGGGTTGAAAAGTACATTATAGGTAAGTCCCCGCTCTCGCTAAAATTTGTATATTTTAGTATTTGAAAATTATTGAATGAATACGTTTTTATTATTATTATTATTATTATTATTATTATTATTATTAGTAGTAGTAGTAGTAGTAGTAGTAGTAGTAGTAGTAGTAAGAATACCACCCAGGACCTGCCAGTAACACGGTATTAAATTAAGAGAATGTCGCTCAAATGAAGTAAAAGAAATGTTAAATCAGATAATATATTTTCTATCTGTAATGAAGTAGTGATGTATGGTTAAAAAGTGGTGGTGTTTACATCATTAAAAACATTTTTTTTCAATTTTACACAGGTCATCCAGGTATCTCTTTTATTTATTTTTCTTCTCATTTTCTTTCATTTGCTGGGGACGGGGCATTCTTCCAAATGCCATACGATCACCCGCTATTTACAGACTCCAACCGAGAGCTCTTTTCAGGATTCTGGCTGTTCCCTTGAGTGCAGTTGTTTGGATTTCTCTTACACTTAGTTAACCAGGTATACTTGCTAAATACTTTTTCAAGTTTTTCTTCATGAGTCCAGTGGCTCCTATGATAACTGGAATGATGGAGATCTCTTTGAGGTTCCAGTTTCTTTGCATATCATACATTAGACCCTGATATTTTGTTATTTTCTCCCTTTCAGCTCTGTTTAGGCCCCATCATTAGGGACACTGACCTCAACCAAAGTTGTTACCCTCTCTCTTGTTCCATATGACAATGTCAGGTTTGACAGCTGCGTTTTCCAGATAGGTAGCTGTGGGGATTTCATGGTCATAATGGATTGTGTATGTCTCATTCCCCACAGTTCTCTCTGGTAGATGTTCCCAGTGCTGCTACATCTGATATTCAGTTTCTTACAGATGGTCCAGTGGAGGTACCTGCACACTCCATTATCTCCAGTATGAATACCTTAATGCTTAATTATGTTTATTGGATTAATATAAACAAAGATATAGAACAAATGGTAAATATATCCGACGGGTTAGGGTAATTTACTCCTCTCCAGGAGTTAGGCACAAGGCCAGTTTTTATCCTACTCCCACAAGTAAGATGTGACCCAAGGTCGGGTCGGAAAGTGGGGGTTGAAAAGCCAGCGCCCAAGAGGTGAGCACTCTGACCATCAAAAATTGCCTGGGCAGCCCCGTCGGCATTCCCCGGTAGGGACGCCTCAAGCAGTAAGCAATTAACTTACTCCTCCCCAAAGAGGGGAGGCAAAGCCTGGGAGGGTGGACCTCCTAGAATTGCACAGGACCATCCCATAGACCGGCGTAAATCAAGACCCGCAGGCCAAGACAATACCAGTCTATAGGGTGCAGTATCCATCGGAACAGATACTACACTTTGATCTCGACCACGGGTTAGGGTTAGCAGCGAAATCACCGTCTGTTAAATTTAATTCATGGCTCCAGACTGATACACCGTAATCGTGTATACCCGTTGATGTTGTTGGGCTAATGGGGTGAAATACCTCATTGTCGAGACAGTTTTTCGAAGTGGACAGCACTTCTAAAATGTAGAAAACAATTAACGCTGATACAGGTATAACTTGAACTATCCAGGAGATTGTTTGTGGTTGATTTTCTTGTATAATTCCTCGTCTGGTAGATGTCAATTCCTTATCAGTTCATGCCGATCCCTTCTATATGTATGTTTTTTTTAATCTATTAATTTATCCTGAATCACAATTGTATTTGTTTCTGTTGCAGTTTATTTTGATTTTTCAAAGATGAATGAATATATGTGTATATGTACATGCATGTGTCTATTTAGTGTGTATTATTGTATCTGGAAAGGAGTGCATAATCTCCACATGTTCCAATATATTGATTACTATTTTTTGTTATGTTATTATTGTCTTCTTTATTTTTCGTGTGTTCTTTTTCGTTTTCTTTACTTATTCTTATGAAGATTACTTACATTATACGTAAGTCGCTGCTCTCACAAACATTTGTATATTTTTTGTATTCTACAATTATTAAATAAAGACGTTTTATTACTATTATTATTAAGTAAAAAAAATGGCGGACAGATTACAGAGGGCTCTAAAAAGCAAATGGTGACACAATCGAAGCGTTAAGACAACAATGTCCACATGTATATCGAGTAACACCAAAAGCGAATGCAATTACTGGGATAAATCTCGCAGAACGTATGTTTACAAGGAAGATAAGGTCTGTCTTTGATAATTCGCTGCAAAATGAAAAGAAAAATGAAAAAGAATTAAACCAGATCGGTCAATGATGATAACATTTTCAGAATCGGACACAACGTCTATTTCCGCATGTATAAATATGGAAAACAACATTGGGGGAGCGGTGTAATTGATACACGCATCGTAAAGTTAGTGTTCCTAAGCACCTAAACCAAATTTACAAAAATTATACATAGACAAAGAACATATGAATGAAGAACTTATAGAGGTTTCTTCAATGTTTTCGATTTACTTGTTTCCTAATAGATCAAGAAACGAGTCGATCAACTAAACGAAAATGGCGATCCAGAGAAAGCTTACAGATAAACCCAAAACTGAAAATGTATGACTGCCAAGGGAGTTAAAACTCAAAAGGACGAGATGACATATCGTATCTAAATAAAGAGAATCGAACGGTCTGTTTTTCCCCTATAAATAAAACGAGATATTACTTGTTAGCTCCACCGAGCGATTGATAAATTACTATGTTCACCGTATGCATTTTATGTAGTAAACCTTCTTTTATCGATTATTGTAGTTTTTCCCCTATCATTTTCTCTGTCAACCATAATACTCGAATTGCAGCACTTTGTCAACATGAAATTGTGTACGATACTTATTTTTTTTTAAGAAGTTAATATAAATTGTCTTTGATTCTAATAGGAAAGATATCATTCTGAGAGCAAGTCAATTTGAAAATACATGTTTTATTTACATTTGTAAAGACGTAGCATTTTAGTGATGTCATATACAGTACCAACTGCTACTATGAGTATTAGAAAATATAGAGCCTTACAACACAATAAGAGTTTGTTGCGATTACAACACAAGGATAGAAATGCCCGTAACAGAAGAACAACCATTGAGAATACAAAGAATGTAGACATTAGTGCGGATACGAGTAAATCCTGGGATTTGCTAGCTCAACCTAGCGATTGTTAAATTACTTTGTTCATATTCTGTTTTTTTATTTAGTAAACGTTCTATCTTATCCTTAATACTTCTTGGAGTTTTCCTTAATCATTTTCTCTGTTAAGCCAGATACTTGACACACAGCACATACATAATAAACTGACTCTGCATCAGGCTAAACTATATTGGATGCTAAACGAGTCAATCAAACTAAACGAAAACGGCGATCCACAGAAAGCTTAGAGATAAATCCCAAAACGGAAAAGGTATAACTGCCCAAGGTAGTTAAACCACACAAAGCGGAGATGTCATATCCTATCTAAATAAGTTGAATAGAATCGTCTGTTTCTTCTTATAAATAGAACGAGATATCATGGGACTCGCTAGCTTAACTTACCGATTGCTACATTACTCTGTTCACCGTGTGTATTTTTTAGTAACATTTCTTTTCGATCTTCAATACTTCGTGTGTTTCCGTATTATGTTTTCTCTGATACTCCGGTTAAAATAGTAACGAATAATAATCACTTAGTAAGCCTTTTTAAAGACTAGAATTAAAATAAAGATAAAAGAAAATAAACAGTGTTAGACTTATACTGATGAACTTTATTTAATATCTATATAATAATACGCCCAGGTATGTCATCTTCGTACGTACGTTATCACCATTCGCACAGATAAAATAAATGAGATCGTTCGATTAGCCAAGATGACGATTGGTGATTAATGTGATGTCTCTAAGGTAAAAAATCCGACTTTACTCATTTTAAAATATTTTTTTCCAAACTCAAATCAGGTCGTTCCGTCGACAAAAACAGTACTATTTTTAAATAAATATATTCGTTTTATTCATTTGAAGAATACTTACCTGAAAATTATTTTTTCAGTAAGAAGGCAGAGAATATTTATTGTTTTTAAAATAATCATTTTTTAACAATGTTAAATACATGAATAACTAAAGAATAAACTTTATGTATTTATAGAATATGTAACTGACAATGAACATTATTTTTACAAAGAAGAAAGAGTCATTTGTTCTTAATAGTATTGATCCTGACAGAAATTTATTATTTCAAAAGGACTATTATTATTAACAGTAATTATATAGATTGATGTAGAAAGCACTGTGGAATTTCCACAGGGTCCCGCTAGTTACTTTTTAATAAAAAATAAGCAAAAATAATTAAAATTTAATATAGTTAAAGTGTGGTTTGATGCAAAAATAAAGACCCCATGTTACGATTCAAGAATTTAAAATCAAACTTTCGTTCATTTATATAAAGTTATAAAACAATAAAAAAAACAATTATAATTGGCATTGTATAACTTGCATATGTTTTAACTATTAAAATTATTACAACATGAAGCTTTGTGTCTTGTAGAGAATCTTTACAATGTAATTACGTGGTTGTTAAGGAAACGCAAATACAATAACAAATTAATAAATGAACAAACAATAATACAAATTTAAAAAAAATAATCAAGTATTTTCTCATGGGAAATCTACTTAAAATTAATTTAAATATAATTTTTAGCTTTTATAAATTTTGTTAAAACAAAATATATATAGAAATGCAGTCCCTATAAAAATAGAAAGGCAGTTCCTATAAAATTTAGATATTTCAAAAAATCTTTGTGCGACAAAGTATCCGGTTATGCGCTAATATGCATCTTGTTGATGATGCAAGGTTCTGCGTAGAGACGAAGTGGAGATATAAAATTAGTATATATTTCACGAGGAACCGAACTTCTTCAGACGACGGGAACAAGGCGTCAGCCAGTTTGACTAGGTCGTGTTTTGCAGTCAAAATTCGTTGCCTTCCCAGGTCAAGAGACGGTTGCCAGATGGGAAGTTACAGATAACGTAAATCCATAATCTTAGATTTAACTCCAATAATATCAATAAAACGATGCTTGTCCCGTTTAACTGGGCAGATAATCATTTAGGCCTGTCATCGTTAATTACGGCAGAGAGCCTCCGGCCCACACGGTGAGAATGAGAAGGCAATTGTTTTTATGATAACCATAGGCTAGAAAAAGAATTCCATTTATTCTAGGGAGGGGGAGGCGAGGCCCGTGCCCCCCCCCCCCGAGAGAGGAGGAGACGCAGAGAAATATGGCAGAGAAAGGGGGTGTGACAATGGACATCTTCAATAAGAGAATGTACGTTTTGGACGCACGAGAGAACAGAACGAGTAGAGACGGCGAGAGAGCCGGACGCGCCCGACGCCGCGTGCCAATGAAGGTGCGTGACGAAGAGAAGAAAACCGAACGAACTCCCAATCGTTTTCTTAGCCAGTTAATTTGTGACTAAACAACCACTTGTAAACGAATTTAAACACACACAGAGATCCAACGAGATAACTCAGACCAAACAACTTTTACAAGTACGGTAGACATTAATCTAATGTAAAATCAAATCTTTTTTATTCTTATTAATAATTACTCTTCCATACAAACACCCCGACCGAGTTCTTGAACATTGTTCTTTTCCTTTTGTTCTGCTTTGAATAATCTTTCGCCCTCACAGAGCCAACCGATTGCTGTTCACCCAGTGATCGCTCGCTGATATGAACAGTTTCAACGTGGGAGTTGCAAGAGACGACAAGACTGACGAAGTCATCATCATCATCGTCGTCATCCCGGTCTAGAGGAATTTCGATCGACATATTTTTTTATTGCCACTACGACGATCGACTGAAGTGTGTTCACGGTCTGGCAGGATTGTGCAGGCGAGTGGGGTTCACACATTGGCACCGCGACCAGGATATCATACACCTGTGTGTGCGGTTGACCACGATCCCCACGGTGCAGAGCTTCGTGTGGGGCTCACATTTGTATTACTAAAGACTATATGACTACAACAGACAACAAAAATAAAAAAATATTTTCATAATTATAAAGTAAGATTCTGTTACAAATAAATTAATAATAATAATAACCACAAAAGTACCGAATTAAGAGAAAAGTGAAGTTTTTTTTATACTTGAGACTTGAAAGACATATCAGGAGTCAGTTTTTATTCTGTTTTCAGGACAACTATTTCGTCTAATATTTTAGATAATAAATCCTCAATAAATAATAGCATTTTTCTCTGTTTATCCCTGTTAAAACTTTTTGTGTTGAAAACTTGATAACTTGTAAGTAAAATTTGAAAGTCCATCGTCTCTATGTGTTACGCAAGCAAGGCTGCAGGTTTGAATAGAGGAATTGAGTGACAACTACGGTAAACGAGTGAACTCAGTAACAACGAATGTTGACGAAATCACGTGACTTTCGGCGAGAGTGATTCTTCTCTTTCCTGCGACACACCAAGCAGAACAGGCGCGAAAGTCGTCGCTCCCCATTTAACCTAGGCGTGTGCGCACTACGTACTCAATTAGTGCGCGGACCAGCCTCCCTCCCCTTCTCTCGTCTATCTATTTATCTCGCACGCAAGTAACCCGTGTTAATTTTTTTTATCTCTTGTGACTGTTCCATGCTGTTAATAAATTATATATAAAATGAATTGTGACCTTCGAGTAAAATTACTTGAGATGTTGAGATAAAAGAGCATCGTAACATATGTCTAAAATTAGTAAATAACATTGGATTATTATTATTATTATTATTATTAATAATAATAATAATAATAATGATAATAATAGTAATAATAATAATAATAATAATAATCATGATGAACGTGATCATCATAACCATGAAGAAGAAGAGAAGAAGAAGAAGATCTGCCTCTTTGAGTTGTGAGCTGACAGATATCGTATCCAGTATGATAAGGGATATTATAATCGAACACCGGTGACTATGACGCCCAGGGTTAAAACCTGAAACACATGGATTTATTCTTACTGTTAAAGACCATAGGCTATGTAGCAGTATATACATACGGATGTTTAAAATAATGGTAAGAACGGTATATTAAATGTGAAGTTTAAAATTAAGCTAAGTGGAAAATTCCATTAGTAGTCAAGGTAGAGGTTAGGATTATCTGTCAGGATATGACGCCACGGACAGGAAGTCCAAAATGAGACGTGGCGAAGAAGAGAGAAAAGGTCTGCCTATTTGGTCTGTAAGCTGACTGTCCGAACACTGTTTTCCGCCCCCCCCCCCTGCTTTGCTAAAGACAGACATTGATAGGACACTAGATGGGGAAATTTTGGGGGCCCTACGCAACGATAGTTCTGTATATTGGAGGAATATTATTTGTACTACCAATAATAGAAAGCAATTATCGGAATCAGGCCACAGAATGGCCCAAGGCGAAAAATGGGATACAATTTAGAGTATTTCGTTAAATTAAAACATCAGTCTCAAATAATATTCTTTATTCCTTTCTGGACGGAAACGAATAATATAAAAAAAAAACGTATATCTAATCTTAGTTTTAATTCAGACAATTGTTTGCTATATTTTAATTGTGTCCCTATTTTTATGACGAAATATGAACAATCCTATTTTACTACAATATGAATTAAAATGTAATCACAACAACGTATTATGTTTTATTTACAAATTCAAAACTAATAGGATATTATTATTGTTGTCAATTATAAGGTTACAGAATTAATTAAATAATTAAATTTTAATAAAAGTTCGTTAAAGATAAAATCAATGCTTAGCTAGCAACATTTGTTTGGTAAAAGCTTTTCTTTTTGATTGCACACTTCATCGCTCAAAAAATATTTATTTCTGAAAAGTAAATAGATGAATTGCTGGTCGATTCTTCTCTTTAAAATTTGGAACAATGCAAAGCATCGTTTATTAGAACGTAACCAACTGGATCGTGATTGATTTTTTAATTAATAAATTAATGTTTAAATATTTGACACCGTTTGTGGTCATCAATGTATTGCGATGAAGATTGCAGAAACAAGGAAGATAACAATATGGCTGCCAGTAACACTAACATATGTGGGAATCAAATTGAAGATATCAACAATGTATCGAGTTAGTTTGTCTATTCCGAAGTAGTCGGGATAATCGGATGTCTGTGCGTTTGGTTTTCTGTTTCCACGAACGTTTATGATATTTTATCCTGCACACGCAGAATCCGAACTTTTAATATATTAAAATGGTTAACTTCTTTCTTTTCATCATGTGTTTCTTTTTTCTTTAGACATATGCAAATAATATCGGCCGTTCATTAGCTTCTTTTTGTCTGCAAATGAAAAAGAAGTTAAATAAATGGAACGATAAAATTATCAAATGATAGGTCGAAAACTAAGAGTTATTTATAATCGTTTATTTTTCTGCTACTTTAGCTGATATGAAGATTAATGTATTAATTATTTTTCTCCCCCGCCCTAGAAAATTCTTCATTTACGTAAAATTAGAATCATCCAAAAGCTAATCTTCAACACATTCGTCTATGAAGTCGCTCTCAGGCTGAAGTGTTAGAGCGCTGAACTGAGAGCCGAGAGGTTCACGCTTGGAGACATGAAATATCTATATACAGCTTTTTGGTTGTAAACATGCACGAGGAAGCATGTTTAGTAGGGCATGCGAATAACATGAAACATATATATATATATATATATATATATATATATATATATATACAGCTTTTTGGTTGTAAACATGCACGAGGCGGCATGTTTAGTAGGGCATGCGAATAACATGAAACATATATATACAGCTTTTTGGTTGTAAACATGCACAAGGGGGCATGTTTAGTAGGGCATGCGAATAACATGAAACATATATATACAGCTTTTTGGTTGTAAACATGCACGAGGCGGCATGTTTAGTAGGGCTGCGGATAACATGAAACATATACATACAGCTTTTTGGTTGTAAACATGCACGGGGTGGCATGTTTAGTAGGGCATGCGAATAACATGAAAAATAGATATACAGCTTTTTGGTTGTAAACATGCACGGGGTGGCATGTTTAGTAGGGCATGCGAATAGCAGACTCGCTGCGTATGAAAGATGGTCCGTCAAGTGTAAGGTGAGGTGGCACCGAAAGAAATTTAAAATATCTCTGATTGTGAGTTAGACCACCTAGAATTTTTGTTTGCTGTAAATGAGATAAGTGCCTTATTAAACGGGAATTTGTGCGGATACCGACTTTCTTGAGAAAAGTAATGTTCCTAGATGGTCTGTAGCTAAATATGTTTGAGTGGACAGTGTCTGCCCTTATCTTTAATGGACACCGGGGTGGTCTTTCTGGATAGTTGACTAGGGATGGATCAGAAAAGACCGGAATCTATGATTTCCGGTCAAAAATACATATATTTCCTATATTTTTCTGGAAGCTGGCAGTGAGTTGGATTTGTGTGCGTCTCTTACGCTCTAAACTAAGGGACTTGCGTTTTGATTTTGTCGGGCAAAAATGTCATTTTGCAGGTGTTCTATTGAACCTTAGAAAACGAGTAATATTGTGCCCCCAAAGAAAGAAACCTCTTTGATTGTTTTAAAACTGGAGTAGTCGTTTTGTTTGAAGAGAAAGGGTTCTCACGCTGCAGCATTGACTGAATCGAGACACTTTTGAACCGACGCAGCGAGCTAACGTTCACGATGTGTGCAGTGAACGCACACATGTGTGTTTATATCTGATGCCGTGACCAGGATTCGAACCCTTTGGGGTACAGCAGACGCCAGTGCACACTCAGAAATTCACATTTAGTACCCTAATAACCGGGATAAATTCTACAAAATGCAACAACCGTGAGATGCGCAGGAAGATAACAACTTGAGGCAACCATTCAAACAAAACAAAACAGAGGAAGAACAGCTGAGACGTCACTGGACGGGAATGACGCATTGGTACGGCTAAAACCATTCATTTTTCCATTGCCCATCTTTCTCTCGTTTTTTCTTGTGTCGCTCTGAGTTCTTTTTGGTGTTGGTTTCATAATGGATTCTTTGTAAATGCTTGTTTTTGGTTAGGATTTAAATTATTTGTCCCCCCCCCCCAAAAAAAAAAAGACAAAATGAAAGAATATGTTGTTGTAGTTAGTCTGGAAGCAAATCCAACCATTGAAGTCAATATCGGATATTTAATTGTTTTGAATCGTTTGTGTGTGTGTGACAATTTGTTTTCTTTTATAAATAAAAAGAAAGGGAAAATAATTTTTATAATGAAAAGCAAAAAGAAAACTGTAAAAAGGAGGAAAGGAAATAACAGTAGTTATTTAGTAGACAAATATGCACATACATATATAGGTGTGCATATGTATAAATATATGCATAGAGTGGCGAACAACAAAATACAAAAGAAAAAGATTTACAAAAATGTTTGTTAGTAATTAACTGATCTTGTGGGGAGAGTATGTGGGTGGCGCGGGCCCTGACCCGGTAGGCTTATTTTAGAAGACAGTCGCGTCCTATATATTCACACTCCTTATACATCAGGGTCATCATGTCTTGCCAGCTAGAAGTAGTCTGGTTGAAGTGAAAGAAAGCTTTGATGAGTTTCGCTGCGGTTTTGAGAATTGCTTGTTTTTGTGCTTCCTTATCATCTGTCGGATGTGAATTGTAGTATTCACGAAGAATGTCACAGGTTTATTCTCTAAATGTCACAATGTTTGCAACACCACAGCGGCCTTTGGTCACAAATAAAGAGTTTCAATATCGACTTATCAACTTTTCCTTGAGGTACTGATTTCCATATGCTGTTGATTTAATACCTCGTAATGTTATCCCATTTAAGCGACAAGGTCCTATATCGTTATCTGTATCTCGTCGTTTTCCTCCATGAATAGACACACCCTTTCGAATGCTTCATCCCGATCGCCGTCTTTTGGTCTTCCACTTTTTCGTCGCTTGGTTAATTCAACTGACGTGAACTGTCTTGGAATGCTTGTATGGAAGTTGACGTTACATGAATGGTGGTACACATAGTCTGCAGCATGAAGATCATCACCAAAATATTCGATCCGACCTTGAACAGCAGTGGCCCACTCATCCCCTGTTGTTTTGCAATGAACCAGGATAATTTGAGCAAATGCATCAGTGTTCACATAGCAAATCTTTCCCTCACTTTTTCGTTTATAATCTTTTTTCATAGTATCAGTTCCACAGAAAAAGCAATGTTTTTTACTGTCATATCGTCCAAGAGAAACACAAGCGCTCCCTTTTACTGGCCGAGCAGAATCATCCTTTTTTGAGGCTAAAACAATGCCCTTTTTGTTTTGTGAACACTAGTTCCGGCTTCAACAATGATTTTGACACCTCTTTCGATACTTGCACAGTTGACACCTGCAGCGCCCTTTTCTCGAAGCACCACGGTCTCATCACAGTCCAAATCCTGTTCGCATAAAGGACAGGTTTCTCTACTGCTGCCTGAATTCATGTTTGACCCTGAAAATATACGAAAATATATGTGTATTAGTATGTGAATAGTTTATGAGGGCAGTTTTTGATTGGGTAAAACGTGGTCTCTTTGGTTTTTTCAGTTGTTTTCTCAGGAATCCTATACCCTATTAAACAATTTCATTTATATACAGAGATTAATTGAAGAATGTAATAATTCACCACTGGTATCCATATAAAAATAATCATCCATATTCCTGTTTGTGAATCTGGGTGAGTGCAATAAGGAGTTTAGTTGTACGGGTACCAATGTGGATGTAATGAGTTGTTTAGGGGTCGGGTACCCTTAGATATGGTGTAAAGGTTTATTTGGCATCTCTGGTAACCCTTTTCATGTGAAAGATTGCCCCTAAAAACAAATAAAAATCCAAGATTTGTTGATTTATCATGAAAACTGACCGAGTTAGTTCTTCACATGTAAATGGAAAATGACTTGTAAACCAAAACAAGTCATATTCGAAATTTAACACTTTCCCATACTCGGATCTTGTCCAAAGTTTAGTATGTTGTAGACTAGACATAAAACCACCAAAAAACAAAATGTTGCAATCTTTTTGCGGTAGGAGTACTCTGCCAGTATATTAACCCGTCTATATAAAGTAAATCTCTTCAGACTATTGACTTCATCAACACCACGTATATATTTATATGTCAAAATAGAGAGGGGGGAGAAATTTTGAATTGACGAGAACCATTTGTTCTACTCCGCATTGTCCAGCATCAATAGTTTTTAGATTACAGTGATACGTTTTGTAAGAGATATATTGTAAATCTCTTCAGACTATTGACTTCTTCAACATTACACATCTTCTTAATAAGTTAAAATTAACCGGTGTGGGGGAAATTAGAAATGGACCGGGACTTGGCGTTGTCTGGAATTAAAAAGTATGTATCAAATTAGGGGGTTTACAGAAACTTTTGTTCTATTCAGCGTTGTCCAGGGGAATATAAATTGTCATTGTTTAACATCATTTCTCTTTATACTTTGATTTTAACCATACTCCTTACTAACAGTATTATATTGTGAAGTGAGAGTAGGAGTTAAAAAAACTTTTGTACTACTACAAGTGAGGTTGAAGCTCCTACCAGTGGCTTGAAAACGTATGAGTACACCAATGTTACAGTCCTGAAAAGCGTGGGAGGGGGGTCATTAGAAACTATATAGAGAATAACGCCGGTCACCTTGTTTAACTCCATAATCGATAACTTGTTTCACTGGTTAAGTTGTTTGAAAACTTTTGCGAATCCTGGTGGGATCCAATTTTACCGATGATTATCTAAACTGTTGCTCTTTTAATCGTGTCAAAAGATTTAGTCGAGTCCACAAAAAACTGATAACGTTCTACCAGCTGTTCATATATGTTTTCCTGAATTGTCGAGCATAACGCATCATATCCATGGTGCAACGACCGGCTCTAAAACCGATTTAGCATTTCAGAATAGCGTGAGAAACACATCCGCATATTGAGCTGGTTAAGCAAACACTTTTTGAAGCCCTTACCCACTGCTTAAAGAAGGCTTATACTTCGATAATTGACACAAGCTGATCGAGCTCCTTTTCCCTTGTATAGCGAGATTAAAGTTATCTATTTAGTCCTGAGGTACAGAGGCACCCATTTATACATTAGATATCAGATAGTGGACTTCTGCAGCGATCTTACCACAAAAACAGAGAACTTCAATAGGAATATAATCAAGGCAACTTTCCAATATAAATTCCCTTCATTGTATTACGAATCTCAGAGAAGATGTGGTGGTCTATCATCACCTAGTTGATAGGCTTCTGTGGTAAAATGTCGATGACCTCTTCATAAAACACTGACAGAGTGTAAAATAGATCTGCGAAATGCTCAGTCAACCGATTTATATACTCTGGGTCTTTGTGAAAGAAGGGACTCCTCTTTGAATCTAAGTGGTACCATAGATTAGGATTGAGGACCAAAGACCTGTCTAATCAAGTGGTACATTGTTTTAACATATTTTGTTATCAGAGACTTTCCGTGTCTTTTCTTCAGAAACATTCAGCCACCACTTGTTCTTCATTTTACGTAAAATGCACTGGAGTGCCGACTTAGCATTTAAAAAATCTTGCTGTAAAGAGATACGGTCTACTTCGGATGTGATGAGATATCGCTGGTATAGCGTGTTACATATATACATATGCTTATAAGGGAGTATAATAGTATAAATAGTTTAAACTAATATATAGTTACATTCTTATTAGTTCCTATAAAACCAGGAACATTAATAAATTCAAGAGAGAAACACTGTTCTTTTTCTAATGGAATAAATGATAACATAATAAATATCTGAGGAGCCTTTGCTAGGAAAATACCATCAGTATGATCCGGTCAATTACCAGCTGTGGTCATATTGAGTTCCTTTCCTTTTCAAAGACAACAATCGAAATTATTAGAACGATTGAAGTTTGTCTCGTAACTTTATGAGTGGTCAGTGAAGCACACTCCATTTCAATACTGCCGCTTGATTGTCCATTCATCAACATGCTTTCATTGTTTCCATTCGTGTTCTACAAGTTCGAGCAACATCGAGTGGTTTATGCTGAAATATTATTTGCTAACAAATTTCCATGGCTTTACGGCTTATCATAGACAAACAGGATTGCATTGAAGACTAATATTTCAAAATTATCGATATGTCAATATGTTCGTCAAGGCTGGATGACTATGAGAGAGAGAGAGAGAGAGAGAGAGAGAAAGAGAGAGAGAGAGAAAGTAAGAGAGATTTTTTACATAGAAGGACTGTCCCTATTTACTTGCCTCCCATAGCGGCTGAGTTAGCCACAAGTTTTTTTTTAAAATGTGTAGAAAAACCTAGCTCCCTCAAAAGGGGCACTCTGGATTAGGATAAAAATAAATCGTAACTAGAATTCAATCACACTCTGAAGAGGTCTTTCCATAAATAAAGACGAAATATCAGCTTGATATATATTAATACTTCGAGAGATGTAATAGTTGTATGAAAGGCTAATTTTGACGATGCTATGTAATACCTTTTGTATATTTAATTAGAACTATTAAGGCATTGTTTGCGTTAATTGTGTGCTATAACATTAAGTATGAAAAACAACCCTTTACTTAATGCAGACGAATTCAGTTGGCTTTAATATATACATTATACAGTTATATATTTCTTATATTTTCTGACTTTTCACATTATTTAATTTTGTAATATTTTTTAAATTTTATTTACCTTTAAAAGATAATAATTATGACATGAGTAAATCTTAGCCGTTAAAGAAAGGGGAATTTGTTTGGTACCGATCTATTATTAAAGGTGCTAGTTTTAACCATAACTGCTGTTTCGCAATAATTTTATTCGAATTAAAAAAAATATTCTCACGTTTCAGATTAATAACTAATGATTATTAGCATTTAGTAATACCTTTTCAACTGTTTTTTAAAAACTTTATTTGAGGGCATTTCTATTTAGATGAGACTGGTTTGGAATTCCGAATGTTTTTTCGGGGGAAGGGGTTCTATTTGTTTTTTTGCTGACTTTTGAAAAACATTTGGCTTTATCAGATGCTGAGATGATCACTTCCGGTCAATTAATGATGGTTGAAATAGAAGTCTTACATCTGTTCAATACCCAAGTTTGTTATTCTCATCAAACTCATCGGAACAAAGCTTTGTTTAGCAACTCTTGACTATTTTCTATTTGCAGCGATTGCAGACAGTTTTAGTGGCAGCTTTGATTTCAAGGCATCTGTTTAATTGAAAGCAACTGAAATAGTGATTTCCATGAGAAATGAAAGCTACACACTCAGGGGTATATCATGGCTAGTTGTTTTGTCCCTGCTCGAATGTTTTGAGATATAAAACTTGAAAAAATACCAGCGATTAACCGACTATGTATATCGAAGGCGACGCAAGACACATTCTTTCTAAAGATAGAATACAAAAGAATTTCAGTGATTTAACATCTAAAGCTGTTCCAATCATCCATCGAGTACCGATACACTCTGAGATGGAAAAGGACATCCGAGGTCTTACTAAACGTAGATTCGATCTTAATTGAGACAATTCAATGGTCGAATAATTCTAGAGGAGATAGAACAGTGAATGTGCACCGTTCAGGCCAACTTATCAAAGAAGATCAAGAAGACGTGCAAAATGTCCACCAGCATCAGATATGTGCTAGGTTTGTAACCAATCGAAGGTAGCTCATACGCAAAGGCAGAATCATGGCTAAAATCTTCCTTCATCATCAGTCTTGTTAGGGTAGACTAGCTATTCTACATTGTCAACATAGATATGAATGTTAGCAGAAGGGTATACGGAAAGGATCGTGTTAATTGTTTCACCCAATGACAGTAACTTCATCATTGCGGGGATGATAAAGGGCAAAAATGGAAGAGATGCTGTGAACACGGAAACACATGAAGGACAACCTAGAGTCTTCGTTTGAGATGTCCCTATCACGTAAAAAAAACGTCCTTGATGTAAGCACAAATTCCATGTTCATGGCGTTCCTGAGGTCCGTGTTTTGAGGTCATGTTAGAATAATCTGGAATCTTGTTTAATTCATCAATAGAAATTGGCGGACTAATGTAAGTTTCAGATAGAAACAACTAGTCAGATTTGGTCTTCTGTAAATAGATTTCAACCTCTTGAAAATTGGGGCACTTCATGTTGGAAAAGGCGACATGGTTGTATGACTATGCATTAGCAATTGAGGCACTGGGTTTACGCTTAATTTCGGGGGGGGGGGTCTTCTATGTTGGAAATGAAAATATGTGGAAATGGTCAGTAGAAGAGTTCGAAGCAGATAAATAATGAGAATGAGCAAGTAGACAACTCTTGTAAACTATTGAACAACGAAAAGCCGTAATATTTCCCACTAATATTCTAATTCGAGCTCGTTCATAGTCAACAAGTGTTTTAGTAGGTTTTAAGAGGTAAATGTTGGAGTTTTAATAAATGAAGCGATCTGAGACAATTCAGTACATTCATTGGTCATACAGCACTGCAATTTACCAAACAATATAAAAAACATCATTTAATTCCACACACCAATGCAAAAAATACTAAAACAAACAGTTATACGAATTAAATATACACGTTCGCATGCACACACATTAATAGGAGAGTTTGAATTATTTACTAGACACCATTCTTGAGTGTCTTCGGTTTCTCTGTACAATGGTTTGTCAGGACAACCTGACATGAGGATACTTCACCCTACAAGTAAACCCTGACCAAATATTCAATATAGCATAGTATTTAATACCCAAAATAAGATCCATATCGACACAGCTATATGATGAATAGTGCACTTTCTGTGAGTTATGTTACCTCCAGTAACACCACTCTACTAGATACTCCACCAGACTAGATTAATTCTTATCCTGGAATCCGGTAAGTGACTACAAGAAACATAAACAAAAACATAGTTAACTGGTCAATTGGGGAGAGGAAAATTAATGATATTAACTTCTTTGAAAACTAAACGTTTGGGAGGTAAAGGAGAACTTTAATAGAATATTCGAATATCTATGTATTTCATATAGAGATTAAGTTTTAGCCCCAGGAAGGGTCCCCATGATTTTTGAGAACTTCGACCGAAGTAAAATGAAATTAATAGACTTACTCCAGACATAGAAATATTAATTTTACATAGCGAATAAATTTCGTGTCTTTTAGACGGTTGAAACACGTACAGTAGTTTTAAACAAACGGCATGTTTATAACAGAATATAAGTTTTAGGTTAACGTACTTGTTTTTATAAAACACTAGCAGGGCTATCCGGCATTGCTCGGGGTCATAAAAATATAAAATAGAAGAAAAATCGCGTGTGTAACATCTTTATATTCAAACTTCTATTTCTCTCCCTCTCTCTATAGCCGTCTCTTTATCTTTCTACTTTTCTCTTCCCTGGTCGCCCCATTACACCGCTACTTTCTCATTTTGCCTTTTGTGAAAGCTGTTTCTTCCCCACCATTCCTCTTACGTTGCCCAGGGCAAAAGTATGACATATTTCTATAAAACGTACCACCTCTGTCTGCGCCTTCTATATAGGTACATATCTCCGCCCCGGTGTGCATACTATATAGGTACTTATCTCCGCTCCGGTGTTCATACTATATGCGTACCTATCACTACGCCGGTGCGCATACTATATACGTACCTATTGCTGTTCCAGTGCACATACTATATACGTACCTATCTCCACCCCGGTGCAGATACTATATAAGTACCATCGCCGCCCCGGTGCTAATGCTAAATACGTACCTATCGCCGCCCCAGTGCGAATGCTAAATATATATCTATCACCGCCCCGGTGTGCATGCTATATACGTACTCATTGCCGCCTCTGTGCATATGCTATATACGTACCTATCGCCAGCCCTATGCACTACTATATACGTACCTATTGCAACCCCGGATCACATTCTATATATATACCTAGTGCCGCCCCGGTGCACATACTATATTCGTACCTATCGCCGCCCCGGTGCGCATACTATATACTTACCTATCTCTGCAAGGGTGCACATACTATATATGTACCTATCTCCAGCCCAGTTGGCATACTTAAGAACGCATATTAATGTGCCCTGTCGTATCAAAGAACAAAAATCAAGTTCATTCATGTAGTGTCACTATCATGAAAAAGAACTCATTTTAATGAGCCCTGTTTAAGTTCAAGAAAAATTTAAAAAATGGCTGCCCCAGTGCAGAATACTAAATATGTACATATCGCCGCCCCGGTGTGAATGCTAAGTACGTACCTATCGCCGCACCAGTGCACGTGCTATATATGTACCTATCATCGCCCTGGTATGCGTGCTGTATACGTACCGATCACCACCCCAGAGTGCATGTTAAATACATACCTATCACTGCCCCGGTGCGCATGCTATATACGTACTTATTGCCGCCCATGTGCACATGCTATATACATACCTATCGCCACTCCTGAATGCTAAATACGTACCTATCGCCGCCCCGGTGCGAATGTTAAATACATACCTATTGCCACCCCGGTGCATGTGCTAAATATGTACCTATCGCCGCCTTGATGCGAACCCTAAATACGTACCTATCGCAGTCCTTGTGCTAATGCTAAATACGTACCTATTACCACCCCGGTGAGTGTGCTATGTACATACCTATCGCCGCCCCGGTGCGCGTGCTTTATACGTACGGATGGCTGCTCAGGAACGCAGTGTCACTATCATAAAGGTAAATATTTTTTTTTTTAAAAAGAAAAAAATAAATTTTACCCCCCAATTTTTTTGTATCTTCCTGAAAATATAGAAATATTAAAACAAAAAATTTTTTTTGAACCCCCATCAATTTTTTTTACCCTCCACATACATAGAAATATTTTTAATTAAAAAGAAAAAAAAAAAATTTCTGACCCCCCCACCAAGAAAATATTTTTTTTCATCCTTCCTGATACATAGAAATATTTTTAATTAAAAGGAAAAAAAAAAATTTTTGACCCTCCCCCCCAAAAAAAATTTGCTACCCTCCCTCCATACATAAAAATATTTTTAGTTTAAAAAAGAAAAAAAAATGATTTTTATCCACCGCAAAAAAAATTTATCATCCTACCCCATACATACAAATATTTTTAATTAAAAAGAAAAAAAAAATTTTGACCCCTCCCCCCCCAAAAAAATTTTTTTTACCCTTCCCCATACATAGAAATATATTTATTTTAAAAAAGAAGAAAAAAAAAAATTCCCCCCACCTCAAAATCAAAAAAAAATTATTTCATTCCTTGATAACGTTAAAATATTTTTTTAAAATTCCAAACCTATAATAATGACGTCATGTACCTATTACTATGACGTCAGAGAATCCTACATGGCGTTTAAATACTATACAAACCTATAACTACAGTAGCTCTATCTAGGATATTTAGCACTTTTCTCCCGGACAACGCTGAGTATTTAGAAACTCAAGGAGGCTTCCAGAGCACTATTAAAATCACACTTACTGATTCTCCCTCCTGTTCATCTGCACAATATTCCGAAAAGAAGCGTAAATGGCATTAAAATATTATACAAATCTATCACTACAGTAGCTCTATCTAAGATATTGAGTACTTATAAAATCAAGGAGGCCTCCAGAGCACTACTAAAATCACTCTTACTGAATCCCCTGTCTAATGACAATGACATCACTTCGGGAAGGATGAGTCAGCAATTTATTTTTCCAAAATTGTCACCCATTTAGTAATGGCCGGGATATGAATTGCTTAACGTAGGTCGAGAGATGGACTGACGTAGCTGGACAGACAGACCTGGCATTTTTTCCCCAAAATTAGAAAAAATAGCGTATAAAAGCTATGTTGAATTAGAGGAAAACGGCCTAGGTGAGCCTAAAATTCTTTGTTGATCGTGAAAACTTTTGTAAGAATGTGTTAAATAATATTATAAAATGTTTGTTCAAAGAAAATCATAGTTATTATTACTCGTAGATTTATTAACGTAATTTGAACAGTCTAGTGGATAGACCGCTGTACTGTGGTTTATATCTTATAAATACTCCATTAAATTTTTAAATCTTTTTGTTTCTTTCTGTTTCTTGGCTTTTTTTTGTTTCTTTCTTTCTGTTTCTTGGCCTTTTGGCTAAGATCAAAGTGCAGTATCTATTCTCTTACATTTTGTATTTTAGTCAAAGGTTTATTCTTAGTTACTGATTCCTCGCCCTACTCTGTTGGGTTGGGAATGCAGTAGCAACTCTCTTCTGTTTTGTTGTCAGCGGCACCCCCACCACCTGACCCACTGTTCTATCTTCCTTCTCCCTTTGGGTTGAGAGGTAACCTTGACCTTCCTGTAAGCCACGAGCGACAAGGGGGGTCAAACCCACTTTCTCTCTTCCAATAACGCTCTTCCTATCCCTCTCTCCAGTTCTATTTCCCCCTTTAGCCTGTTCTGGCGCCCTGACAGCGCGCCAAAAACAGGCTCCCCACTAGAAGGAGACTCCACGCCGGTCAAAACGGTGTTTCCCCCCCCCCATTCAGGAATGGAACACACACATCCCAAAAAGAGTGCAGAAGATTCCAGCAGCTCCCCCTCCACAAGGGCGGATCCCATGAAGACTGCGGCTCCTCTAGAGGGTGACTCCCTAAAAAGGGGAGCCAAAAGTCAAATAGAAACGAGCAGGGCATACCGCCCGGATGCAAATACACCAGGGGCACCCCTCTTTAACAATGAATCCCCTGATGGGAGACCAAACATTGAAAGAGATGCTCCCCAAGAGGGGCGCTCCACCAGCCGGGGAGCCATCTCAAAGGACACAGCTTGCCGACAGCATAAAAGCGCGCCAGGTTCTCCAAACAACATTGGGGGCCGAGAACCAAGCAGAAGCGGGGCTGCTACCCGAAAAGACAGCTCCCCCAAAAGGGAAGAAAGCGACAGGGCATACCGCCCGGATTCCCCTGAGAACAGCGACTCCCCCAATGTGGATGCATCGCAGCTTCTCACGCAGGATCTGGAGGAAAACAAGATTTGAACAGGACTTACGGTCCAGATGCACTAACAGCAGAAGGGGCTGCTCGTTTGAAGAGCAGAAAACTGTCCGACAGCTCGTCGGACAGGGAAGGCCTCAAAGGGAACGTGCACAACGATCGCTCCAGAACCAAGGGAAAAAGGGGAGGAGTAAACGCAAAAGCCCCAACATCTAGGTGTGCCACTCCCTTGACCACTCCTACAGACTGGCCCACTCTGTCGAGTACTGTGTGAATACTCAACTCACAGCCAGAGTGGACGTTGAATAGAGGCACTGTCGTCTCCACCACATCTACCTAACAAACAGCAGCTGAAGTCGATGGTGGCGACCTGGATGCCTCCATACCTCCAGCGCAACCAGAGACAGTGCCAGCGACGACAGCCAATTGAGGATTACAGTCACCCGAAGGCTACAGGGAGCTCTTCCGCGCCAGATATGCAAAATACACAGAGGGCAACATTCTGAAGCCCGTGCCTGGTGTTTGGAAGAGCCTCCAAAAAAGAACAGTGCCCTTCATCACCACGGACGCTAAGCAGAGAGGACTGAATGGGGTTAAAAAGGAAACCATGGTGGAGCTCCTTGTGGATCTGCAAATCCCCATGCAATATCTATGTCGCAAGAGCTACGCCATGTGGGACGTTCTGTTCCCCACCCCAGAAGAAGCCGAAAAAGCAGCCAGGACTGACCGCAGGTGGAAAAATATAAAACTCCAGCCTGAATACCTGAGTTAGAGAAGGACGACGGTGAGCATCTTTGGCGTCCCATCATACGCTCAGGCGGAACAGATCGGAGCCTTCATGAGCCAGTATGGGGATGTAATGGCAGTCGCTCCTGTCAGAGGTCTCAAAGGAGTGATGCCGGGTGACTACATCCTACATATGAAACTGGACATGAATGGCTTCCGCAATATACCAACACTGCTCAGATATCAAACTTGGACCCTGTCGGTTATAGTGGAGGGCAAATTCTGCCCTAAAAGAACAAGGGTCCCCACTGCAGTCACAGCACCAACAACCAGAACAGTGACGAGTGAGGAAAGTAAAACCCCAGATGAAGAGGGCTGGAGCATGGTAGTGCGGAAAAATACCAAAAAGACTTTAGCCCCAGCCTCTATCCCTATCCCCAAAGTTAACAAACAGAGTATGGCCCCCTAGCAAGAGGCTCAACAAGCTGAACAATCAAACAGAGCACCTGCGACAAAGCGGAAACTGCAGGTTCCCTCCTCAGACTCGGAAGGGGACGAAGCAGAAACAGGCAGAACAGCCCCTGGTCTGGTCGCAGAGGATAGTACAGACCAACCTAAACTCCCCAAGAAAAAAAGCCGGAAAAAGAAAGAGGCTGCGCTCCAACTCCCTCCAGAGGAAGAAATGGAGCAAAGCACCCCTCAGGCCACAGTCCCGATCCCAACTGAACTCTCTACTAACACATCCACCACACCCCAATCCCAGCCCCAGATGTATTCTCATTACCCAATAGCCCAGCCCCAGCTGAACTCCCACTTCCCAATAGCCCACCACAGCCCAAGCAGAACTCTCATTACCCACAATCACTACGTCCACACCAGCCCAAGCTGAAGTATCATTACCCCTCACCCCACCCCAGACTGAACTTTCAACGCCTACCCCTACTCCCATCCCAATCCCAGCTGAACTTGCAACGCCCACCCCCACCCCTATTGCACCCCATCAGCTGTACCCCACTCTCAATCGGTAGAGATAGCAAAAAGGAAGTGAGGGGTCCGGAACCAAACCTATATCCCCCAAACCTGTTAGAACGACACGAAGCAAGAAGCTCTCCTTTTTACCCGAGGAACAGATCTGCAAAGTGGATCCTCAAACCTCCACATCAACATTGAATGTGCACCATAAGTCAGCTTTGGGACTACTACGGAACTTGACGTCAATCGACGGCAAGCCCGTTGACGAGCCCCGGAACTTTCCTGACGCCCCAATGGTGATGTCTTTCCTGAGGCCCTAGCAGTGCGGTAAGACGAAGGCTCTGTGGCGGATGGTCAACAAGGCGGCATCAGGTGCAGTTCAAGGCATCAAGCTTGCAGAAAAGGAGCATGCATCGCTGAAGAAGTTCGAACAGATGGCAGGCGGAGGTAGGGTCCCCATTTATTTTCACCCTTCATTTTACCGTGCTGTCAAACTAACGTTCCCTCTAGACGTCGGAGGTTGGGCCCCATGCGGTCAAGTTACGACCGATCTGCTGACAGGCAGCCTGGGACAGACCTGCGGTGTCCTCATTCCTGAGGATTTTAGGCCGGTGATCAACACTGAATAGTGCTCATGTTCACAAGATTAAACTTGGCAAGTCTCAACACCAGGGGCATGAGATCCCGAAGCAATGCTGCTCGCGTGCTGAGGGAACTATTGGCCCACAACATAGATGTGGCTGCGCTACAGGAAACCCACTATGACTCGATTGACGACTGTCAGGTGCTGTCCTGGTATTACGATGTCTTCTCAGCATTTGGCAGCCGTCATGTTAGGGGTGTTTCCTTGTTAGTGAGTCATAGCCTTGCCGCAAGGGTAAACATTGTCCACACAGATGCGGAAGGCAGGCTAGTCGTGGCTGATGTTTCCGTTAGCAACAACAAGTTTGGGATAGTAGCGGTTTATGCGCCCAACACTCCTGCAGAGAGGGTTTCCTTTTTTCGATGGTTCGGAGCGGTTAGTTGTAATGGGTGATTGGAATGCCATCCTTGATCCCAAGATAGATAGAGTGGGCGGGACTAGACGGATGGATAGGTGCGAGAGCAGCCTGTCTAACCTGATGGACTCATGCGATCTGGTTGATAGGTTCCGTCTTGAGCACCCGGGGCAGAAGATGTGGACTTGGCACTCTGGTGGGCCTTCCTGTGCAATCACTTACTTGGACAGGATGTTAATTAGAAGAGGTGAAGCAAACTTTCTATCTTGCCCAAAGTTCCATTTGTATGGGCACTCTGACCACAAACTAGTTGTGGCCAGTTTGAACTTAGGGACTAGACCTAAATTAGCTGGGTACTAGAAGTTAAATACCTCCTTGCTGGAGATACGTGACTTCCGGGATAATTACTCATACTGCGAGTTCTAGTAGGGGCGGTTACCGGAACTAAGTGGTGGGTTAACTTAAAAACAAAAATTAGACGTTTTTCTGTGCAGTATAGCTAGAGCCTCGCCTTAAAGAAGGCTAAAGCAGAAAAACGGTTAGAAGTTAAATTTGCCCTGGCGGTGGCGGAGGCGGATTCCCTAACCATAGCACAAGTCAAGGAGAACCTGAAACGTGCGGCTAACGAACAGTATGAGGGTCAGGTAGTTAGAGCTAAGTTGGATAAAGTGTCTAACGAAGCTGTAAATGTTGACGCTAAGGAGCGTAAAGCTGTAGTTCATTGCATATCGGATCACTCCATTCGAGAATTTAAAAACCTGGAAGGACAGTCCCTAGTGTCGACGCGGGAGATCTGTGAGGGATTCCGGGGGCATTTTGCAAATCTCTACACCCAATTGCCAATAGTCTGCGTCTAGGAGTTTGACAGCTACTTGGCCGATTCGCCCCACCTGCAGGAGGCTGTGATGGTCGGGTTACTGAGCACGAGGTCCAGAATGCGTTGAAGCAGGCCGGCTTGGATAAATCGCCTGAACTCGATGGTTTGCTTTACGAACTGTTTTTGAAGCTGTCGCACATGTTCGTCCCTCTTCTTTCAGTCCCCCACTTCAGGTTTGGTCCCCTTCTTTGGGTTCAGTCCCCCACTTTCTGTTCAGTCCCCCACTTTCAGTTCGGACCCCCAATTTCGGTTCAGTCCCCCTCTTTGGGTTCGGTCCCCCACATTCAGTTCGGTCCCCTACTTTCAGTTCGGTCCCCAAATTTTAGTTTGGTCCTCCAATTTCGGTTTGGACCCCCACATTCAGTTCGGTGCCCCAATTTCGGTTCAGTTCCCCAATTTCGGTTCAGTCAATCATCTTTTGGTTCGGTCCCTCTCTTTCGGTTTAGTCCCCCACTTTCGGTTCGGTTCCCCACTTTCTGTTCAGTCCCCCACTTTCTGTTCGGTCCCCCAATTTCGGTTCAGTCAATCATCTTTTGGTTCGGTCCCTCTCTTTCGGTTTGGTCTCTCACTTTTGGTTCGGTCCCCCTCTTTGGGTTTGGTCCCCCACATTCAGTTCGGTCCCCCAATTTCGGTTCGGACCCCTACTTTTGGTTCGGTCCCCCACTTTCTGTTTAGTCCCCCACTTTGGGTTCAGTCCCCCAATTTCGGTTCAGTCAATCATCTTTTGGTTCGGTCCCTCTCTTTGGGTTCGGTCTCTCACTTTTGGTTAGGTCCCCCTCTTTGCGTTCGGTCCCCCACATTCAGTTCGGTCCCCAAATTTTAGTTGGGTCCCCAAATTTTAGCTCGGTCCCCTACTTTTGGTTCGGTCCCCTACTTTAGGTTCGGTCCCCCAATTTCAGTTCGGTCCCCCAATTTCAGTTCGGTCCCCCACTTTCTGTTTAGTCCCCCACTTTGGGTTCAGTCCCCCAATTTCGGTTCAGTCAATCATCTTTTGGTTCGGTCCCTCTCTTTGGGGTCGGTCTCTCACTTTTGGTTCGGTCCCCCTCTTTGCGTTCGGTCCCCCACATTCAGTTCGGTCCCCAAATTTTAGTTCGGTCCCCAAATTTTAGCTCGGTCCCCTACTTTTGGTTCGGTCCCCCACTTAAGGTTCGGACCCCCACTTTCAGTTCGGTCCCCCAATTTCGGTTCAGTCAATCATCTTTTGGTTCGGTCCCTCTCTTTCGGTTCGGTCTCTCACTTTTGGTTCGGTCCCCCTCTTTGAGTTCGGTCCCCCAATTTCAGTTCGGTCCCCCACTTTCGGTTCGGACCCCTACTTTTGGTTCGGTCCCCCACTTTAGGTTCGGTCCCCCAATTTCGGTTCAGTCAATCATCTTTTGGTTCGGTCCCTCTCTTTGGGTTCGGTCTCTCCCTTTTGGTTCGGTCCCCCTCTTTGCGTTCGGTCCCCCACATTCTGTTCGGTCCCCATATTTTAGTTCGGTCCCCAAATTTTAACTTGGTTCCCTACTTTTGGTTCGGTCCCCCACTTAAGGTTCGGTCCCCCACTTTCAGTTCGGTCCCCCAATTTCGGTTCAGTCAATCATCTTTTGGTTCGGTCCCTCTCTTTCGGTTCGGTCTCTCACTTTTGGTTCGGTCCCCCTCTTTGGGTTTGGTCCCCCACATTCAGTTCGGTCCCCCAATTTCGGTTCGGACCCCTACTTTTGGTTCGGTCCCCAACTTTAGGTTCGGTCCCCCAATTTCAGTTCGGTCCCCCAATTTCAGTTCAGGCCCCCACTTTCTGTTTAGTTTGGGTTCAGTCCCCCTAATTTCGGTTCAGTCAATCATCTTTTGGTTCGGTCCCTCTCTTTGGGTTCGGTCTCTAACTTTTGGTCCGTTCCCCTACATTCAGTTCGGTCCCCAAATTTTAGCTCGGTCTCCTACTTTTGGTTCGGTCCCCCACTTAAGGTTCGGTCCCCCACTTTAAGTTCGGTCCCCCAATTTCGGTTCAGTCAATCATCTTTTGGTTCGGTCCCTCTCTTTCGGTTCGGTCTCTCACAAAAAAATTTGGCATGAGGCGCCCCACTGGCGAATGCCGACCCCCCCCCCCCACCACCACCACCACCAAATTTCGCCTGAGGCGCTCACAGCGGCTAATGCCGACATTCCCCTCCCTTAAATTTGGCCTGACGCGCCGGCGAATGGCAACACTCTCCCCCCAAAAAAATTTGGCTTGAGGCTCTCGCACCAGCGAATTCCGTAATTCTCCCCCTCAAATTTTGCCTGAGGCGCTTACAGCGGCGAATGCCGACATTCCCCCCCCAAAAAAAAATTTGGCCTGAGGTTCTCGGCGAATTCCGTAATCCTCCCCCTCAAATTTGGCCTGAGGCGCTTACAGCGGCGAATGCCGACATCCTCCCCCCCAAGTTTGGCCTTAGGCGCCCCACTGGCGAATGCCGATATTCTTCCCCCCAAAAAAAATTTGGCATGAGGCGCCCCACTGGCGAATGCCGACCCCCCACCACCACCACCACCAAATTTCGCCTGAGGCGCTCACAGCGGCGAATGCCGACACCCCCCTTAAATTTGGCCTGACGCGCCCCACCGGCGAATGGCAACACTCTCCCCCAAAAAATTTGGCCTGAAGCTCTCACACCGGCGAATTCCGTAATCCTCCCCCTCAAATTTGGCCTGAGGCGCCCACAGCGCCGAATGCCGACCCCCCAAAAAAAGATTTGGCCTGCGGCGCCCCAACTAAATCGAGTAAAGGGACATCCAAAATAAAGTAGAATTTCGTCATATTAATGAGATTTAATGAAATCGAAAAAATGAAAAAAAATGTATGCAAAGACATAGGTTAGCGGGTAATTTGGGCGACATTCCCCCAGGATAATTTATGAAAATAAGAAAAAGCAAATTTTCAAAAAAATATCCCTAAGACAAAATGTTTAAAAAATCTTCTTCAACATTTAAAAAAAATGTTTCTTAAAAAAAGAACAATGAGAAACCATATAGTCACATGGGTATAAGGTTGTTTTCAATTCTCTCTTATATGTGTACAGATCAGTGTCTTCTTTTCTATATGCATTAATTTTGTTTTATTCTTATGTTTATTATTATTATTTATGCATTTATCTCAGCTTGTATGGCGAAGTGGTGCAGATATTCCCTTGGACGGATTTAAAACATTCCTCTCCGTTAGTTGGTCTTCCCAGTTTATTAAGAGTGCCTGCCTCCTGTGAATACATCTTTTAAAAATGTCACTTAATTTGTTTTGGCAATCTTTGCTGAGGTCATTAATAGTCCGTATTATGTTGTAGCTGTGGAGTACAACGGCCTTATCTCTGCCCACTCCCACTTGATGGTGAAAGGTGTCCCTTCATCTTTTAATTGCTATACCCGGGTCGCTAGTGCTGTGTTTGCCTTATATATACAACCCTGTATATATGCCTGTTTCCGAATATCCAACTAACGGTCGCACCGAGACAAATCGACAAAACAGGAAGTCCCACATTTTTTATTTCATCGTAGGCCGACTCTATACATTTAAATATACACGAAGTATACATGAATGAGAAAATGAATTATATATATAATTTTATTTTAGTATTTCATGTACATACACATATATTATAAAGCAATATTTATTACAATATTTACTTCAACAGTGCTCAATACGTAAGTAGAGTTTAGTAGCAGTATGAAATATATTTATGGCTAGTAAGATATGCAAAAATGTTCATGTTTCATTTTCGAATGAAATCATCAGGCTAAAAATAATTTTGCGAAAATGGAACGTTTCTGTGCAGCTTACTTGCCATAAATATATTTTCCTACTATATATATATATATATATATATATATATATATATATATATATATATGTTATTGTTCATTACTATGTACGTATACGTTTCGTCCCTTTTCAATCGGGACTCATCAGCATCACTACCGGGCGTCGTACGATTCGAAACTCTGGATTACAAGTATTTTTCAACTTAAATCCAACGTCGTTAACCGCGCGGCCAATATTTGAATAGCCGATAAACAATGATAATTTAACACATTTAAAAGCGGCACGATATCCAGGCATTCTACTTCTATTAAAGAAGGAATGATGCATATAAAGCAAGTGACGTCATGCTGTGTTTGTACTACCATTTAGAGTGCTCTACTTATTTTACGAGGAGCGATAAATATAAAATATTTGTTATTGTTTATTATCTATGTACGTATACGTTTCGTCCCTTTTCAATCAGGACTCATCAGCATAGAGATATGACTATTCACTGGCTTGCCGAATAACGAGAGCAACAAATTTGGTTAAGATCAAAGTGTAGTATCTGTTCCGATGGATACTGCATCCTATAGACTAGTATTGTCTTGGCCTTCGGGCTTGATTTACGCCGGTCTATAGGTCTGTCATGTGCAGTTCTAGGAGGTCCACCCTCCCAGGCTTCGCGTCCCCTCTTTTGGGAGGAGTAAGTTTATTGCTTACTGCCTGAGGCGCCCCTACCGGGGAATGCCGACGGGGCTGCCCAGACAATTTTTAATGGCCAGAGTGCTCACCTCTCAGGCGCTGGCTTTTCAAACCCCACTTTCCCGACCCGACCTTGGGTCACATCTTACTTGTGGGAGTAAGATAAAACTGGCCTTGTGCCTAACTCCTGGAGAAGAGTAAATAAATACTCAATAATTTTAATTGGTTCGGGCGTGAACGAGATATTACAGGTTAAATTTACCCAGCGGCAAAGTAAGCGGTTTCTTTCAGGAGGAGATAAATCTTGTTTGCTGCAAAATAGATAAACACAGAACGCTTTAATAAATGAGGCAAATAATAAAACAAAATATGAATCACGTTATAAATAGAAATACGAAGAAAAAAAAGCCAGAGAAAAATGTTTTTAATTACTGCTGAAAACTCGTTTATTATTAGGTGTCTGCGAAATGTTTAAGATATTCATTTATTTATTTTACTAAAATTAGTTTATTTTTTAGAAGAGAACGTATATTTATGGATTATCAAAATATTTTCAATGACTTTCTTTGACCTCATGCCGGCGTTCCGGATGTTCTCGAATTCCACTTTCATAAAATGATTCTGGCTTCAAGGCAATCGCTCAACACACACATATTATACATCTGTGTATATATATATATATATATATATATATATATATATATATATATATATATATATATATATATATAGTAAGCTATGAAACCATATTTATGGCAATTTTCATAGCTTACTACCTAGCTCAACTTACGTATCGAGCACTGTTGAAGTAAATACTGAAAATTGATACATAAAAAATTATATCTCCTTATAAAAGTTTATGTGGATACATGAAATACTAATGATGTCCTGCGAGAATAAAACATGGACGCTTTTGTGTAGCTAACTTTCCATAGATATATTATACTACTACTACTACTACTACTACTACTACTACTACTACGACGACGACTACTACTGCTACTACGTAACTCTACTCACGTATTGAGCACTGTTGAAGTAAATACTGAAAATATATTGCAATATATATTGTGTTATAATATCATATGTATATGAAATAATATGATTCACTACTAAACTAATGAACCGATCATTATAATTTATGGAATATATATACTAGGCAATACGGTGAGTAACGTGGTTATACTATTATCTCTGTTGTAAATCTTACAATTTAAGGATCCACTAAAAACTTGAAATAAGCAAGATACAACAAAATGATAGAGAAAAGAATTGCCCTGAAATTAGAGGTTATTTATAAGATATCCTGCAATTGAAGACTCATATGTATTATTCAGAACGTCTGAAGGTAAATAATTTGCATTACGAATTTCTGTAGGCACGTATTGTTTAGTACCATTACCCAATCATTGACTGGTCCTTCTATATGCAGTGCAAGATACAAGTACATTTGAATAAATAAATAAAATGTTTATTATGGTGGGGGAAGAACATAGTTTCGAATCGATGTTAGAATCGTTTTGGTGGAAAACAACTTGTGTCTTTGAGGCGAAATAGCACTGTTATGCAACCAAAGGATTTGTTTAACCTATCTATCACTAATATTACCCAGCCAGGGTATTCGAGGGTAAACAGGACATCTTTCCACAAAAGCAGGTTTCATTTTCCAGAAATCAAAAATTTAATTTCTGATAACAGATTGAGCAATGTCTACTGGATAGCTACTGCTACAGATGTCTTGGTAATAAACTGAATTTCTTCACCCAGCCAGGTATTCGAACAAATCATTAAGGCCATATGATTAAGGGTCTTAATTAAAGTAATATTTTGTATTGTGAGACAAAAAAGTTTATAAAGACCAGTAAATATGGATTTTCGTTGCAGAAGAGGTTCTATATACTATGACGTCAAGAAATAGAAGAAAAAATTAGCTCAGAGTAAACGGGAGAGTTAAAGCATGTGAAAAAGGTCTGCTTAAGTCTAATTATTAAACAGACAAAAGGTGTCGTCCACAAAGCGAAAATAAACATCGGGTCTTTTAGGACCAAATAACAGACCCTCTTCATTTAATCCTGGAAAGATATTGGCCAATCTCGGCTCCAAAGGAAACTCCATAGAGATCCCATCAATTTGTCTGTAAATAATGCCGTCCAAAGTGAATTCAATTAACATCGTACCAAATTTAATTAATTCCATGAAAATATTTTTGTGAATAGGAGACAAGGATAGTGGACTACGGTATAGGGAACCAGCAGATGTATAAATAGTCTCTATAAGATGGACGCAGCTAAAAAGGCTTGATGTGCCAAAGGAGCACATATACTTGTTAGTAAGGGAGTAATTTTGTATAAAATTCGAAAATACAAAATAATATTTATAAAAGAAAAAAACTGTAGCGTTGTGAACTTCATGAGTTTTAGGTAATCCATAAAAGCGAGGACGAACATAACCAGAGGGTGTACTCAAGTTTGAAAATGCCAATAAGAAGAACACCATAGATATACACCGGTACTAACATACTAAATGTATTTCATAATTAAATGAAAATAAAGTAATAATTTTTTTTAAACTAAAAAATAAATAATTAAATAAATAATAACACCAAATAAACAAACAAATAAAATAAAATATAATATAACAAGACAAAAGTAAACATACAATAATAATCAACTCAATCCCCTCTCTTTTCCTTCATTTACCCTTCAAGATATCTATAAAAACAATAACTCAAGGCTTCTCATTTATAATTTAAGCAGAACTACTGCTGAGGACGGCCAAGAAAGTCGAAAGCGCTAGAGAAATGCCGAATTACGAACAATCGGCGAAATACTATATGGACTGCCGCCTGAAACCCGCAAAATTGCTCGACGATTTGAAAACCTTAAAAAAAAGTTATGCAAACGCGAAAATTCTGTGTTGTTTATTTCAGTAATAACTTGCTGCCTAAATATATATATATATATATATATATATATATATATATATATATATATATATATATATATATATATATAAAACTGAATGTCTGTATGTTTGTGTGTCTGTGTGTGTCTGTGTTACTTATAGAAAAAAGGTTAGAGAATATAGATAAAATATAAAAGTGTATTTTGATGTAAAATTCAGAGTAAGTTGTACGTACACAAATACATGTACATGTACATTTTATAATATCTTGTTGTACATACAACAATTTATGGTTTTTAATGAAATTTATTTGGTAGAGGATAGCTAAGGAAGTACGATAACTCACGTTTAAAAACAAAATTTAGGTTTGTTTAAAAAAGGTTAGAGAATATAGATAAAATATAAAAGTGTATTCTAAGGTAAAATTCAGAGAGTAATATGATGGGAGTATTGTCGAATCTCCAAACTTACTCCTTAGGGGTCTATGGGGCAGATTTTATCGGGGGGGGGTCGTTTTCAGTTATTTTGCATTCTATTTTATAGTAATTAGAAAATGCTGAGTCATATTTTGCTTTAATGACGTAATACTTTGCGATAACTTTTAATTTTATTTAACGTTTCTTAGCGTCAATTCTGTTTACATGGGGGGGGGGGGGTAAGAAACTATGCGAAGGTACTCCACTAGCCGCCACTGTCCGCCACCCTGTACGTACACAAATACATGTACATGTACATTTATAATATTATATATAAGAAAAGTATTCGGCGTTGTCCGGCAAATTATACCTCAAGTACATAAAACAATTCATGGTTTTTAATGACATTTATTTGGTAGAGGATAGCTAAGGAAGTACGATAACTTACGTTTAAAAACACAACTTAGGTTTGTTTAAGAAAGGTTAGAGAATATAGATAAAATATAAAAGTGTATTCTTAGGTGAAATTCAGAGAGTAAGATGATGGGAGTATTGCCGAATCTCCAAACCTACCCCTTAGGGGTCTATGGGGCAGATTTTATCGGGGGGGGGGTCGTTTTCAGTTATTTTGCATTCTATTTTATAGTAATTAGAAAATGCTGAGTCATATTTTGCTTTAATGAAGTAATACTTTGAGGTTAGAGAATATAGATGAAATATAAAAGTGTATTCTTATGTAAAATTCACAGAGTAATATATATATATATATATATATATATATATATATATATATATAAGGTAGAAGAAATGAGTCCAGATTTATTTCAAACTTAGATTGTTCAATGCAAGGTGTATTCTTTAATAAACTAATGTTTATTGTTCTTTCCTTAAGCCAAGGCTTTTCAAAGATCGAAATCTTATCATCAGAGGAGATATACAGATATACAGATATACAGATAGATAAGTTGGCCGTGGAAAAGCCAAAGTTCAAATATTTGAAAAAATATTATTAAAAATGGAGTTAAAAAGAGTTCGTGTGAAAAAGATATGGGATTTGTCCAGATGGTAAATTTATTTCTGTGTAAACAGCTGTTTGCTATTTCGCTTCTAGAGTTTAATACGTTTCGGGGATCTTTAAAATTTAGGATTTCATATTTTTCGTTCAGGCATAATCTACACGGGTCGTCTAAGTTTCTACATGTACTGGCCTGTCTTACTATTTTCCATTCAATTATTGGTGAGTGTCCATTTTCTTTGAGCTCCCAATAATGGTTAGCTAGTGCTGTTTTAGTTCGACGTTCTTTGTTTTTAAATGTGCTTTTGTGGTCATAGTATCTGGTCTTAAAGTCTAGGGATGTCATACCCACGTAGTATTTCTTGTTATTTGGTCTTTCCTTGGCAAATATCGTTGCTTGGTATACAACACTTTTAGTTAGGCACACATATATTCGATAATACAGATATCGGTCTTTATAGAGATGATGGATTATATATATATATATATATATATATATATATATATATATATATAGGGTGGTGCAAAAGTCGCGCATTGGTTTGTTTAGGTGATAGAAACTACAACATTTCAAGTAATTTACTAGGCTTTTCTGATAAATAATACATTTACTTGGTAATTTTGTTGCAGTAGGTTTTTAAAATAATATCCTTTAAATGGGCACCATTTTCGGCCTCACAAAGACGGGCTCTAGTTAGGGCATTTTCCATTACAGTCTTTAGAATAACTGGCTCTAATTCTTGGATTTCATGTCTGATATTGTTTTTAAGCTCTTGAATCGTTGTAGGCTTGTTCACATATACCCTTTCCTTAAGATAACTCCAAAGGGAAAGGTCATGGGCTGTTAAATCCGGTGAACGTGAAAGCCAGTTAAAATCAGAAAATCTGCTAATTAAGCGCTCGCCAAACAATCCCCTTAAGAGCGCCATACTTTGTCGGGCAGTGTGGGCAGTAGCTCCATCTCGTTGGAACCACATTTCTGGGTTGTCCTGAACAGCTGGCCTTAAAAAATGTTCAATCATTTGTTGATATCGCTGCGCAGTTATCGTCACCGCGACACCTTCTTCGTCTTCAAAGAAATATGGACCGATCACTCTTTCCGAGGTAGCACCACACCATACGGTACATTTTAGTGGATGTAATTCACGCTGATGAACGGTTCTTGGATTTTCAATGGCCCATATTCAGCAATTTTGCTTATTTAGGAACCCGTTCAGATGAAAATGGGTTTCGTCGCTCATTATCAGCTCATGGATAAACTCATTTTGTTCTCTGGCTAATTGCTGAATGTGAACAGCATAAGCTACGCATGATTGCAAATCTGTAGGTTGTAATTCCTGTAGCAATTGAATTTTGTATGGAAACAGATGCAATTCACGCAAAATTCTTTGAAGTGACCTTCTGGACATCCCAATCTGAGTGGCTCGTCTTCGAGTTAAGGTGTGTGGATTTTCAGCAATGCTATCCTCAACGAGTGCTACATTTTCCGCTGTCCTTACTGGACGTGGAAGATCACTGACTTAACCCTGCTGCCGAAATCGGGCCACAAGACGATCAATTGTGGTCTGACTGGGAGATTGTCTGACATTATAATACCGACGATAGGCTCTTTGGGTTAAGGTTATTGAACGATGGTTTCCGAAGTAAAGTTCAATAATTTTGGTTCGTTGTTCAGTGCTATATTTTTTCATGATAAATTATCAATGTTTATATCTGTAATATTCTGAAAAAATAAGGAGAAAATTTGATTAAATGTGAAAGTTGTTACTGATTCAAACTAATGCGTGACTTTTGCGCCATCCTGTATATATATATATATATATATATATATATATATATATATATATATATATATATATATATATCTGTTTATATAAAGTTATGTAAGTGATATATCTATATAATTGTATTTATACTATTTACTCCTAAACTAATTAACCGATCATTATATTTTTGAAAGACAGCTGCTAGGCGTAAAGAGTACTAATTGGGACTATATTCAGTTTAATTTAGTTTTATGCAAATGGAGTAAGACGTTGATAGAAGCCTTTCGCGAGGATTCTAATACTTCCGATTTTTGTGAAAAATGTAATAAAAGGTATTCGACATCAATTAATAATTATTCCCCAAAGTTCATTTTATTTAGAGTATTTTAAATGGTTCTTAAGGGGGATAAAATGATCACCATCTCCAATAAAACATTCAAGTATTTCAAATGTGCATTAAAAGTTCTAAGTAATAATCAGTTCTAAGTGACAGTCTGCTGGAGGTTGACGATTCAACCCACAGTATGGGCGATACTATGAATGCAATTATGAATTACGTAAGACTTCTACTCAGTCAGGGTTAACGAAACGAACACAATCTACCCTTATGGATTAAATAAAGATTTCCACAGTTCAACAAAACGCACCGGAAGAAGGTCAGAGGTTATATCGACGAAACGTTGTGATAATAATATCTAAGATAAGAACACTAGTCCGAATAATACAAATGATACAAATTATCAATCCTAATCTAAAAAAATCCCAAACAAAAGGTTATTGATAACACTGAATAACAATGAATTTATGGTCGGAGTTTTTAGCTGATTTAGAACAATTTTAATGTGCTGAATCCGAAAATAAGTTTGTTTTTTCTAAATCAGGTCAATTTTCTGAAATAACTAACTGGTTCTTTTATGAGGTTTTGTGTAGAGGTCCGGGTATTTTCCATCTTTTTTATTTCTTGAAATAAAAAAAAACTCTAACAAATGTGCAAGCGCCAATTCCTGACTTACTATTTTCCTGTTTTATTTCAGATATAAATAAAACTGTGTTTACCAGAAGAACTTGAATAATAAACTGGCCATATTCTGTTAGATTTGTGGCGAATAAATCATTGTTCGTAACAGTAAAAAACTGTAGCAAGCTCGTAATAATGTGGTTGAAAAACGAAATTAATTGGCGAATTTATTATGAAAGATCGAGGTTAAAACGTTTTAAAAACATTCTACCCCACCCCTCATACAAGGCCTGGTTGACGGTGGGTTTGTAAGACCGGATGAATAAGGATTCGAGGATAGGAAAGCGGAGACTTCTATTTGTAATGGATAGAATAGTGGTGTATTTGGTTTATATATATATATATATATATATATATATATATATATATATATATATAAACATTCAATGAATTAAAACATTACAATTGTTCTAAGATATATACCATTTAGAAGCCTAGTAAATTAGAAAACGTTAACCAAAAGTACTTTATTTTCGGCTACTTTTGTTTAAAATATGCTAATTTACTTTTCTCGCCTGATTTGCCAGAAATATAAATTGTTTATTTCATGTTATATCGATTTTCATACATAGTTTAAAATCTTGTCCTTTCTCATAATATTACTTGTGTCTAGACTGATTTCTGTTTCGCCGACCGAGGACAGAAACTATAAAGTTTATTATCAGAACAAATACTACACTTTGATCCTAGCCAATGCCATTTCTTTCATTTATTTTTTATTTAATGAAACGGCTAAATTATATGACATGTTTTATTATATGTTTGAGAACAAAATTCCACCAATTATCACGGTCTTAGGCCAGTCTTTCAGCTCTCAGGGCAGGCATGCCAGTCTCAACTCTTATCTGGTCGGACCATCTCTTAGGTTGTCGTGTTCTTGATCTTTCTTGAATGACATTTTCTTGATATGATTTCTTTACATTGCTGGAGTCTAGTGTCCGGGAAACATGTCGAAACCCCGTTAATCTCTTTTTTCGAACAACGTTGTTGACGAATCTGTTAATATAAGCCTCTTTCTGATATTTGCATTTCTTCGTCTCGCAAAATTACTCCACGGATATTTCTTCAACCTTTCATTCCAAAGTCATTAACCTTCTTCTCATGCTCTGGCAGTATAGTCCATGTTTCGCTTGCAGAAATAGGGACTATCATTGCATAGTCTTTACTTCAGAAGCGTTAATATGTCCTTCCTGCTCCATTTCTTTCTTTTAGACGTCTAAATGCAGAAGTTGCTATTCCTATCTTTCTGCTAATGTCAGATGAGGACCCGAGAAACACACAATCTTCGTTTATTTTCTTTAACCATTATCTTGAATGTTTCTTTCACTGACCGAGAACAGAAAAGATAAAGTTTATTAACAAAACAGATACTACACTTTGCTCCTAGCTAATGTCATTTGTTTTGTTTATTTTTTATTTTATGAAACGGCTACATTATATGACATGATCTATTTGATCTAATTTTAGAGTTTTTATTTCTTTCAGATTGAACATATCTCTCCTGACATCGCTCAGGACAGTTGTTTGGTCAATAGCCTATATGCAGGCCAAGTTTGGTTAACATCTCTTACTCGTTTCGGAGTATATAGCGGACCAACAGAAAGACATACATTTTATTTATTAGATAATAATCGCCATTGCCCTCAATAGTTTTTCTTTTCTTATGAATCAGAATGTTATGATTTTTAATCTGATTCTATTCTTGGTATTGATTTCCAGGATTTCATTTTTAGAATCATGTACCCACAGGAGGGACCACATAAAGGTTACCGACGTCCATAGTGAAAGTTGGATCCGAGTGTTCATAATACATTCGAAAACCAAGAGATATCCGAAAGCAATCGCATACAGTTTCGGAGTTTTTTTATATTGGGATTGATCATTTGTTTTATTTGGATTATTCGGAAATGGATTAAACGAATCTTTTAAATAAACGAGTTATTGTTTGTCCGCAAGAATATTTTTCCATCGAGATTAGTGTAACATGGTTGCTTCTAGAAAGTTGGAGCAGGGTGTGATGATACTAAATTTCACGAGAAGTGTGCTAGGTTTAGTTTAGAATTTAGTGAAATATGCGTTGATGGAATTCGAATATAATATTATTAGATGTGGATCGATTTGAAAAGTAAACACAGGAGGGACCACATAAAGGTTACCGACGTCCATAGTGAAAGTGGTGCAATGGATCCGAGTTGGATCTGAGTTGTCATAATACATTCGAACACCAAAATATTTGAAAGCGATCGCATACTGTTTCAGAATTTTTTTTATATTATGATTGATCATTTTTTTAATTTGAATTATTCGGACTACTATTCTCAATGAGAATACCACCCAAGATAAGAATGGTAGTCCGAATAGTAATTCGAGTGATATTCTCAATGAGAATAGCACCAAAGATTACTGTATACCAAAGATAAGAACGGTAGTCCGAATAGTAATTCGAGTGCTATTCTCAATGAGAATAGCACCCAAGATTAGTGTATACCAAAGATAAGAACGGTAGTCCGAATAGTAATTCGAGTGCTATTCTCAATGAGAATAGCACCCAAGATTAGTGTATACCAAAGATAAGAACGGTAGTCCGAATAGTAATTCGAGTGCTATTCTCAATGAGAATAGCACCAAAGATTACTGTATACCAAAGATAAGAACGGTAGTCCGAATAGTAATTCGAGTGCTATTCTCAATGAGAATAGCACCAAAGATTACTGTATACCAAAGATAAGAACGGTAGTCCGAATAGTAATTCGAGTGCTGTTCTCAATGAGAATAGCACCAAAGATTACTGTATACCAAAGATAAGAACGGTAGTCCGAATAGTAATTCGAGTGCTGTTCTCAATGAGAATAGCACCAAAGATTACTGTATACCAAAGATAAGAACGGTAGTCCGAATAGTAATTCGAGTGCTATTCTCAATGAGAATAGCACCCAAGATTAGTGTATACCAAAGATAAGAACGGTAGTCCGAATAGTAATTCGAGTGCTATTCTCAATGAGAATAGCACCAAAGATTACTGTATACCAAAGATAAGAACGGTAGTCCGAATAGTAATTCGAGTGCTATTCTCAATGAGAATAGCACCAAAGATTACTGTATACCAAAGATAAGAACGGTAGTCCGAATAATGCAAATAATACAAACAATCAAATTTTGAAAACAGTGCGAAAATACTTATGGATTTAGAACATTTTCACGTTTGTCGATCCACGAAAAGCATCGACCCTCACTCGGTTAATTGAAGGTTGTAACTTCACTCCATATACTGAGTAGCAGATTGCATTTCCGTATATCTCTAGCAACACAATCCAAACTAAAATCAATTTTATTTTTCAAACTTTTCAGACTTTTCGGTCTACTTGAATGGTTATCTTACGTCATAGAATTAAAAATAATCTAACGATAGAACAAAGTGAAATGAAAATGGATGAGAATGATAATAATCATTAGACCTTATCAAGCAAAACTGATTAAAAAAGTAAAAATGCCTGTTTATATTCTTTGCATAAGACGCTAAGTCTATACACAATGGAAAAATAGACGTCAAAATAAATTATATTTTGAATGCTTTACGATAAGGACTCTTTTGAATATAGACATGAGCACATTCATGTCGACAATCATGAAGTCGATATCTATATGTGTATATACCAATTTGTCATTGCTGTATGTCTGTTTATTTGTTCACAAACTCCTCCAAGGGTTTTGGATTCATTGAATGTTTTTATTTTTACGGCATGTCAACCATCATTGTGTCATTTTATGTCATAATCATACATGTTTATTGTATAAGATTAATTTGAAGAGGTCGGAGTTACATACGGCATCTCATCTTCTGAAATGATTACCCGATTAAACGTCGCGTAACTGTGATGATTACACGGGAAGTAGAGTGCCAACGTGATAATAGTAATTTAAGAGATAGACCACCATAAGCACACATATTCTGAAACCCAGGCTAATTGGATGCGTATATTTAATTTGGATCAAAAAGGCACAATAATATTGTACGGTCTACATTTCTACCGGAAATGTAAACAAATATTATTTATAACTTGAAAAGGGAGATATATCACCATAAACGTTTATATTATGAAACTTCATTATCCGACCTGTTACGTAACAGGAAGAAGTAAAACGAGCAGATTTCGCAGAATGATATTCAGCTGAAAGCTTTCAACGAAGTGAAGCAAAAACTTGCCAAGACATCCTTACTTATACTTATACATATACTTATACTATACTTATACATATACTTATACTATACTTATACATCATTTGTCTGATGCCTAGTTTTCACTGTTCGTTGACGCATCTAGCACAACTGTAGGTGCAGTATTGCAACAGCAACACCAAAGACAACTACAACCCTGTGCATATTGTTTTAGACAACTAAAACCGGCAGAACAATGTTACCGCACGTTTGGTTGTAAACTCCTGACGATGTACCTCGCAGTGAAACACTTTCAGCATCCAATCGAGGGCCGTCAAGTTGTGATCTACATTGATAACCTCCCACCTACGTTCATACTGCGTATTAAGTCAGACAAATATTCCCCTAGCGAAACTCGCCACTTGGATTTTGTTTCGCAATTTACCAACGATATCCAACATATATCTGGTGAGCAAAATGCTGCTGCAGACGCCTTGTCCCGCCTTCCTATATTCTGTCTTCACATTCGGGTATCGATCTACAACAGACCAGCCACATCTATACACTTTGGATCTGTCGTAACCTGAATTCGAAATTTGCAAATTCACATACCTGCCTGTGCCTACTTCGGACACGCAGATCATCTGCGACACCTGAACAGATCCACCTCGCCTGTTTGTTCAAATGACTCATCGTCAGGTTCTCTTTGATATCTTCAAAACTTAGCACAGCCCGGACTCAAAGCTTCAGTGAAGCTGATTTCGGCTAGATTCTTATGACCAAATATGAAGCGCGACATCACTGCCTGGACACATTTCTGCGTATGTATCTCATATATAGATCAAGTGTTAGCCCCAGGAAGGGGGCCTCTTGATTTCTGAGAACTTTGACTGAAGTGAAATGAAACTAAAAGTCAAAAGTGCACAAGCATATTCGTTCACCCCTTAGAACATTTAGCACTCCAGAAGCTCGGTTCAGCCATGTTCATGTTGATCTTGTTGGACCATGGCCGGTCAGGCAAGGATTTACTTATCTTCTGACCTGTATAAACCGCTTCCCACGGTGGCCTGAAGCCATTCCCATAAACGACATTCCGGCTGAATCTGTAGCGCTATCTCTTATATTGGGCTGGATATCGCATACGGAGTTCTCACTACTAATACCACTGACCTGGACAGTTTAAATCCCACTTATTCTAGGACCTTTCAAGGATTTTTTGGATTAAACGTACCCGTACTATAGCTATCATCCAGCTTCTAACGGGATGATAGAACGCTTCCATCGCCAATTGAAAACCGCATTGCCTGCTTATCCTGATCAACAGCGATGGAGCGAGTATGTACTTATTGTCCTTCTTGGCTGTCGCTCAGCCATCAAGGATAACCTTGGATACTCTTCAGCTGAACTCGTTTAAGGAGTACCTCTATTGTTGCCGGGTCAGATGCGCACCCCGATAGATTTAACGGCAACAGACCCAGCTCTGTACATAAACAGTGTGCGAGCTTATTTTAGTAAGCTCCAACACATGCATCCTAGGCAACAGACTATAACATATTCGGTCCCTAAATACATTTTTTCATGGACTTGTGTTTTTCTGAGGAAAGACTCTGTTAAATTTCCTCTTGCTCTACCTTATATTGGTCCTTATTGTGTACTTTTATGCACTGATTAATTATTCACTATTGATATTGGTGGTAAAAAAACCTAGTATCAATCGATAGGGTGAAACAATTTTTTTTAGATACATTAAAACATGAGTCCCATATTACCTCCTACTGTGCATCAACCAGTAGTACCTACATCGGTACTATTGGAAACCCCTAAGAAAGATAATTGTGCCACAACCACACGTAGTTGTAGGCAAGTACATTGGCCTAAAAAGTATGCAGGACTCTATAGATATATAAGTTTTTTTTTAGTCCTGGTACACTACTGTGCAACAATTTTTTAAAACACTTAAAACAAAAAAAAAACACTTTTTATAGCAAAATAAAAAAAATATGCTTCTGTCAAAATATTTATCACAGAAAATCAAACTTTTCACTAAAAAGCAATGAATATTTGATCACACAAAAAATAAAGACTTTTCACTGAAAAGCAAAAATATTTGTTTAAAATAATTCTGTAAATTGAATTCACATATTTGTTATTTTGTATTGTTGTTCTGTCCTACTGCTACACTACTTTTTTCTCAGTCGGCTTTCAACCTAAGCAGGTGTTTATGTAGCAGTCATACATAAGGAACTATTTTTTAATGCGGAAAATGTCCTTGCTGGCTAATTTGATCGCACACTGTCCAATACGTTTGCAGGACGTATTTATTTTAGGTGTTCGCTAAGGAACTATTTTGGACCTTTTGGGAATAGCAAAGAGTCAGCAGAGCGACTGCGACAAGCAACCAAGAGAGACCAACCTTCCTCTCTATCATTCCTGAATTACCTAGATTTTCCGAGCTCAGCTATTTTCACTCGAAGATACGCTGTTCGTAGACCTTCGGCAATCTAAAGAACTTTCCACTGTACTTTTCTTCACTTGGACACTGTCATAACCTTTGCAGACCTATATCAAACGGTATAGATTCAATAAACCCCTTTTGTTGTGCTAAAAGAGAGTTCGTTTTTCATCGTGTGATAACTATTTCGTTATACTATCTAAATTATTAGGAATTGTTCTTAACGCTCACTAGTAAGAACAGCTTCTATATATATATTCAATCGATAAAGATCTATAACATACTTCAAAAGTTC
>OY744515.1:24218553-24286053 GCA_963556195.1 Sepiola atlantica | reverse complement strand
GACCTTCTTTTTGAACTCGTGTATCTTGATGCCGAACGTGGGAATCTGTACGGAATTTAGAATGAAACCCTTGAGAATAGTAGTCCGAATAATCCAAATCATACACATTATCAATCCTCATCTAAAAAAATTCGAATGTTGTTGTAAAAAAGAAAACAAAAAGAGAACGTTGTTAGACGAACACGAAGAATGGAAATGCGAAGACGACGAAGGAAACATCCTTTTAAGATAATGGAGATTATATATTTATCTGTAACGGAAACTACGTCACATTTTAAAGATGATACGTCATGTTCTTACAAATTTATTTACATTCTAAAACACTCACAATAATTGTCTTATTTATTACTAGTGTACACAGTCAACCAAAAATAATGGAAAAATTATGCTTCGACAGTGTTCCCAAGTTCTATTTATATGGATAAATATAAAATATTTTGTTCGTGTTAACAAAAAAGTTATGAATGGAATAATATTTTTTTTAATAAACGTTTCAAGTATTTCAAGTAGCAAACTTTGCGAAGTGATTGTGAAACAGTTAAACAAGCTACTATATATCTCTCTCTCTCTCTCTCTCTCTCTATATATATATATATATATATATATATAATATATATATATAATATATATAATATATATTTTTATAATATATATATATATATATAATATATACATATGTAATATATATATAATATATATATATATATAATATATATATATATATAAATATGTATATATATATTATATATATATATTTATATATATATATAAATATGTATATATATATAAATATGTATATATATATAATATATATATAAATATGTATATACATGTATATATGTATATCTATAAATATATATATAAATATATATAAAATTTATATATATAAAGTATATATATATATATGTATGTAATATATATATAAATATGTATACATGTATATATGTAAATATATATATATAAATATATAAAATATATATAATATATATTTAAATATGTATATATGTATATATATAATTATATATATATAAAATATATATAATATATATATAAAATATATATATATAAAATATATATAATATATATATATAAAATATATATAATATATTTATATATAAAATATATATCATATATATATATATAAAATATATATAATATATATATGAAGTATATATAATATATATATATTATATATATAATATATATATATAAAATATATATATAAAATATATATAATATATATATAAAACACATATAAAATATATATATAATATATACAATATATATATAAAATATATATATATAAAATATATATAATATATATATATAAATATGTATATAAGTATATATATAAATATATATATATAAATATATATATATAAAATATATATATAATATATATATATATATATAAAATATATATATAATATATATATATATATATATATATATATATATATATATATATATATATATATATATATATATATGGAATAGTGGATATAAACATGTAATCATACGAGTTAAAATAATAACACAAACACAATTCTAAAGCCAACCATAACTGCAGTCCCCCACCCAACGTAAATACTCTCCACTTATATGCTAGCATCATCATTTTCTCTCCCTTCACTGTAGAAGACCCTAGATGCTGGAAAATCTTCTACTCTGATAGCTTCTTTTCTCGGACGCATTTGGAATTCCCTCCTTGCACTCTGTTTTCCCGACCGTGCAAAGACTTAAATGTAAGATAAACAAACATCTTACCGCCGAGCTCCTCATCAAGTTTGCCCCCGCAAATCTGACTCCTATCCCAGTAGCCTTTACCCTTCAGTTGCAATATACCTTGTTTGGGGTAAATAAAAGTTTAAATTAAAACAAAAACTAAAGCTATAATTAATGTGTATTTTAGCATGCATTTTGTGTTACTAAAGTATATTGGAAAAGCCTTAAGGAAAGAAACATTGATTAACTCATATAACTTATTATACTAAAGTTAAATCTATTAATACTTGTCTCATAAGGCTTTTTCCTATTTACTTTGATAACACAAAATGTATGCTAAAATATACCTTACTTTTGGGATTGAGTCATGTTGAAAAATATGTTTGAAATTGTTCTAATCAGTCGTAATTGATTTAAAAAGTCACCCATCCCTTACTCAGCTACTGACGTATTTCTTTCTCTGCTCCCACTCTATGTTGATTCAAACACTCTCTAATATTTCTTAATGTATTTGTGAGCATTTAGAGAACGATTGACTTTTTTTCAGCGTTGCCATCTAATTTACATAGCGTATGTAAACACCAAAAGCACGTATTTAAATTAGGTGTAAAAAGAAGTAAAAATACTTATTTTTTTTACTTATGCAAGTAGAATGTCTTAAAAGAGATGTCACAGTTTATGAATTTTCGAATGAAATCAAAGTAAAATAAATACTGGTCATGTGTGCGTTTAATATATATATATATATATATATATATATATATATATATATATATATATATATATATATATATTAGGTTGATTCATATACTGTTTCCGTTTTAGGATTTATAATTCAATTTACAAATAAATTAACAAATTTTCATCGTATATTCGCCATTGTTTTCAATGACGTTTTTCCATTTACCAATTAACTTTTTAATGTCACCCGTATAAAATGAAGACGGTTTTGATTAAAAACGCTTTGAATATGATCTTTCACCTGTTGATCTTCAGTGAATTTACTGCCTTGAAGTACATTCTGTAAATACATGAAGAGGTGAAAATCAGTAGAGGCGAGGCCAGAGGAATATGGTGGATGGGGTAGAATAGACCAGCCATGTTGCAATTTTTTTCCATGCGTGACTTTTGCAGCGTGTGATCCTGTGTTGTGATATCAAAGAGGACAACCTTTTTCCTATTGACAAGTGCTGCCCATTTTTGTCTGAGATTTTCGTCTATACGCTGCAATTACTCAACATGCAAGTTCGCATTTAGTGTTTGTTTGCGGCCTAAAAGCTCATGATTAATAATGTCGCGAGTTTACCACCAAACGCACAGTAAAATCTTTTTTCCATTGATCTCAGGTTTTCAAGTGGGTTCTGGAGATTTACCTTTATCAACCTTTTGCGTTGAATATTGTCAGAGAAAACCTATTTCCTATCACTTGTTAGGACACGATCAATAAATGGCCCATTTCGGTCCCTTGCGATGGAAAGACAATCTGCCTTATTTTTCTCACTTAAGGAATAAGGAACCCAGACGCATAGAATTTTCTCAGTGGCGGCATCTGGTGGGGTGATAAGTATTAAGTTCTTCTACCAATTCACAAGTGCTTAGACGAGGATCATTCTCTGCTAACGTGTTTTAAAAATCTTCATGGATGTACGGTGGGAACCTAGACCTTGGCTTAAACCTTCGGAAGGAAACTTTGTAAACCAATTTCTTAATCGTCGATCTTGTATACCATATTGGCCATATACGTTGCATATTTTCCTCGTTGTCTTTGCAGCACTATTTTCTTTTTAACACTCATACAACATAACATGTCGAATAGGCAGCTTCAGTCGTTCCATATTAAGGGTTATAAATCTATAATTTTACTGTAATACAAGTGATCAAACAGCTCTGAAAAATAGAGAGACATTTTATTAAAATTTAGACTAGTAAATAAAAATGTGAGATGTTTTCCCTGATCAAAAACGCTTCTAACTTGTATTAATAAAATCGGAAATTATTTATGAATCGACATAATATATATAAAAATGATTTATTAATAGCTCTATTGAATAAAAAAGTTTTTTTTGAATATTGAATAAAAAAGTTTTTTTTGAATATTGAATATTGAGCTTCATCTTTCATTTGGAAATTATTTATGAATCGACATAATATATATAAGAATGATTTATTAATAGCTCTATTGAATAAAAAAGTGTTTTTTGAATATTGAATATTGAGCTTCATCTTTGATTTAGAAATTATTTATGAATCGACATAATATATATAAAAATGATTTATTAATAGCTCTATTGAATAAAAAAGTTTTTTTTGAATATTGAATAAAAAAGTTTTTTTTGAATATTGAATATTGAGCTTCATCTTTGATTTGGAAATTATTTATGATTCGACATAATATATATAAGAATGATTTATTAATAGCTCTATTGAATAAAAAAGTGTTTTTTGAATATTGAATATTTAGCTTCATCTTTGATTTAGAAATTATTTATGAATCGACATAATATATATCAAAATGATTTATTAATAGCTCTAATGTAATAAAACAGTTTTTTTGAATATTGAATAAAAAAGTTTTTTTTGAATATTGAATAAAAAAGTTTTTTTGGAATATTCAATATTGAGCTTCATCTTTGATTTGGAAATTATTAATACTTATTTAAATCGATCTCAACAGTAAAAAATTTGATTTTATATTGTTACATTTTATATATACATTTTTTTCCAGTAAAGAGATTCATTTTAAACAGATTGTGTAGACAATGGAGGTTTTCAACTATACCTTGAATCTTCCAGGACAATGATTTGTCAGAAAAATATCCCCCAAAATCGAAAAACTTACTTGAGAAATCATTTCTCTAGATCGATTTTTTCCCAAACTACACATCTATTTATTCCATAACTGACGCCATATTTGATTTCATGAGAGAAAACGAAAACAAACAAAACACAATTGTCTCCCTTATATACGCCTTCGAAAAAGTCTACCTCTTCAAAAATAATACGAAAAATCCCTAGCTCATCTCAATAAAACAAAAAAGAAACAAGAAAAAGCAGAATAGGAAAAATAAAATGCAATATTGTTTATTCGTATATATATATATATATATATATATATATATATATATATATATATATATATATATATATATATATATATATGAACGTAGAGTGTACCTTTACTTCCTGCAACACAAACGAGTTTTACGTTTATTGGAAAAGAGTAGTGTGAATTTTAAAAATATTTCATTACGTTCACAAGAAAGGAAGATAGTTTTATCTATTTTTATCATTTTTCCCGTCCAATTAAAGAATATGTGGAAATGAAATTATAAAAAAAAATAAGGACATGCAACAAAATAGGCTTCGTGTGATTCTTTAAAAAAAGGAAGAGTTTCAGAGTTAAAAATACCAAACCCTTAATTGAAAAAAGAGTTTAACTTCATCCTCTGCCAAGTAATAAATTGGAGAATTCTATTCTGGGTCAGCTCGTGTCCTTCATAAAGAGAAGGCCTTTTCATTTAGTCCCGTTTTTCTGCTGACGTCACAGTGGTTGCTGTTAGCCGTCGCCTAACGAAATTTCGAAATACCTGAAATGAGCTGCTATTTCCAGGTGATTAATAGAGGTTCTCTAATGTTTTTTCATGTTGACTCGTGATTGAAAAACATATATAGACAGAATGCTTGTCTGGAGCACTTTAAATTCTCCGTTAAATAATTCTATGTGGTAAGAAAATAATAAAATTACTAAGAATAAATTAAGCATTAAGAAATTTTCAAACATTCAACTTAATTATCCAACAGATTTTCTTGATGAGTTTGATTTAAAAAAAAAATTTTTTGCACTACTAACTTCATTGTTTGTTCGCATTGAAATTATTTGTTTGAATTTCATTTGTTCTATTTTTAAAATTTATTTTTGCACTACTAACTTCATTGTTAATTTGTATTGAAATTATTTGTTTGAATTTCATTTGTTTTTTTAAAATTTATTTTTGCACTACTACCGTTATAGTTTACTTGTATTGAAATTATTTGTTTGAATTTCATTTATTCTATTTTTTAAAATATATTTTTGCACTACTAACTTCATTGTTTATTTGTATTGAAATTATTTGTTTGAATTTCATTTATTTTTTAAAAAATTATTTTTGCACTACTACCTTTATAGTTTACTTGTATTAAAATTATTTGTTTGAATTTCATTTGTTTTTTAAAAAATTATTTTTGCACTACTACCTTTATAGTTTACTTGTATCAAAATTATTTGTTTGAATTTCATTTGTTTTTTAAAAAATTATTTTTGCACTACTACCTTTATAGTTTACTTGTATTAAAATTATTTGTTTGAATTTCATTTGTTTTTTAAAAAATTATTTTTGCACTACTACCTTTATAGTTTACTTGTATTAAAATTATTTGTTTGAATTTCATTTGTTTTTTTAAAAATTATTTTTGCACTACTACCTTTATAGTTTACTTGTATTAAAATTATTTGTTTGAATTTCATTTGTTTTTTAAAAAATTATTTTTGCACTACTACCTTTATAGTTTACTTGTATCAAAATTATTTGTTTGAATTTCATTTGTTTTTTAAAAAATTATTTTTGCACTACTACCTTTATAGTTTACTTGTATTAAAATTATTTGTTTGAATTTCATTTGTTTTTTAAAAAATTATTTTTGCACTACTACCTTTATAGTTTACTTGTATTAAAATTATTTGTTTGAATTTCATTTGTTTTTTAAAAAATTATTTTTGCACTACTACCTTTATAGTTTACTTGTATTAAAATTATTTGTTTGAATTTCATTTGTTTTTTAAAAAATTATTTTTGCACTACTACCTTTATAGGTTACTTGTATTAAAATTATTTGTTTGAATTTCATTTATTCTATTTTTTAATTAAATGTTTGCACTACTAACTTCATTGCTGGTTTGTATTGAAATTATTTGTTTCAATTACATTTGTTCTATTTTTTAATTTTTCGCCTCTTTTCATTTTAAAGTTACTAATTTATCGTTTTCTATTTTCATTTTAAACTAACTTATTCATCATTTGTTCTGATTTAAAGCTGTTGTATTGAAAAGGTTATCCCTCCAGATAGCTGCCAAATTTTATCGACAAGTTTTGTCTGATTTTCCAAACGGTGACAGAGCAAATTAATCTAATGTTTTAATTTATTTTATTTTTGTGGATTGTTTTGCTTTAATTTTTATTTGGCAAATATTGATTAGCAAATAATAAAATAAAACTCTTTATTAAAAATGTTGCCACTTGGACTTATGGTTATTGGAAGGGTTAAGAGAGAGTATGTTTTATTAAGAAACAAATAATAAAATCAAACAATGTTTATTAAAAACGAAATTCAAATATATTTTTAATTAAACATTAGAATAATGACGTATCTAACAGAATAGAATATTGCCGAATAAATTTTAAAATAGAATTTAATCTGAAAATAAATGTTATTTTGTTTCAAAATAAAAAAGAAATCAGACAATAACTTAATACAGTGGATTAATTTACCTTGTTCCGCTTGGTAAATCAGAAAACGATAAAATCTGGCAGCCATTTTAGGAGTAAACTGCTTTAATGTAAACTTTTAAACTAACTTATCGTTTGTTTTGTTTTTTGTAATTATTCATCGTTTATTTTCATTTTTAAATTATATATCCTTTGATTTTATTTAAAAATTATTCATCTTTTTTTTCATTTTTAAATTGGTTATCGTTTGTTTTGTTTTTTGTAATTATTCATCGTTTATTTTCATTTTTAAATTATATATCCTTTGATTTTATTTAAAAATTATTCATCTTTTTTTTCATTTTTAAATTGGTTATCGTTTGTTTTGTTTTTTGTAATTATTCATCGTTTATTTTCATTTTTAAATTATTTATCCTTTGATTTTATTTAAAAATTATTCATCTTTTTTTTCATTTTTAAATTGGTTATCGTTTGTTTTGTTTTTTGTAATTATTCATCGTTTATTTTCATTTTTAAATTATATATCCTTTGATTTTATTTAAAAATTATTCATCTTTTTTTTCATTTTTAAATTGGTTATCGTTTGTTTTGTTTTTTGTAATTATTCATCGTTTATTTTCATTTTTAAATTATATATCCTTTGATTTTATTTAAAAATTATTCATCTTTTTTTTCATTTTTAAATTGGTTATCGTTTGTTTTGTTTTTTGTAATTATTCATCGTTTATTTTCATTTTTAAATTATTTATCCTTTGATTTTATTTAAAAATTATTCATCTTTTTTTTCATTTTTAAATTGGTTATCGTTTGTTTTGTTTTTTGTAATTATTCATCGTTTATTTTCATTTTTAAATTATTTATCCTTTGATTTTATTTAAAAATTATTCATCTTTTTTTTCATTTTTAAATTGGTTATCGTTTGTTTTGTTTTTTGTAATTATTCATCGTTTATTTTCATTTTTAAATTATTTATCCTTTGATTTTATTTAAAAATTATTCATCTTTTTTTTCATTTTTAAATTGGTTATCGTTTGTTTTGTTTTTTGTAATTATTCATCGTTTATTTTCATTTTTAAATTATTTATCCTTTGATTTTATTTAAAAATTATTCATCTTTTTTTTCATTTTTAAATTGGTTATCGTTTGTTTTGTTTTTTGTAATTATTCATCGTTTATTTTCATTTTTAAATTATATATCCTTTGATTTTATTTAAAAATTATTCATCTTTTTTTTCATTTTTAAATTGGTTATCGTTTGTTTTGTTTTTTGTAATTATTCATCGTTTATTTTCATTTTTAAATTATTTATCCTTTGATTTTATTTAAAAATTATTCATCTTTTTTTTCATTTTTAAATTGGTTATCGTTTGTTTTGTTTTTTGTAATTATTCATCGTTTATTTTCATTTTTAAATTATTTATCCTTTGATTTTATTTAAAAATTATTCATCTTTTTTTTCATTTTTAAATTGGTTATCGTTTGTTTTGTTTTTTGTAATTATTCTTCGTTTATTTTCATTTTTAAATTATTTATCCTTTGATTTTATTTAAAAATTATTCATCTTTTTTTTCATTTTTAAATTGGTTATCATTTGTTTTGTTTTTTGTAATTATTCATCGTTTATTTTCATTTTTAAATTATTTATCCTTTGATTTTATTTAAAAATTATTCATCTTTTTTTTCATTTTTAAATTGGTTATCGTTTGTTTATTTAATTATTGTTTGTTTGTTCCCGAAATTCATAATTGCAGTATTGTATGCTGCTTAATAAGTTAAAAACACATTGTAACCAACATTATTTCCTATACAACAAATTGGTTTATATGTTAAGTTTTAAAATATATATAATCTTCATTGCTTAAATTTGTATGTTTTTATTTTAATAACTTGTATAAAGATTTTTTTCATAATGTTCACAATCAACATAAATTAATTTTACTCTTTAAAATTCATGAAACAACGTTATATTTATTTACTTTACGCAGCAATAACCCCCAACTTAACTATTTAGTTTGAATTAATATAATTAAAAAAAAAACATTGAATAAAGTTCAGTTTCAGTATAAATTGGATCGTGTTCTTCTCTGTTCTTTTTAAAACAATTTTTTAAGTTTTCTAAATTTTTTCTTGAAAGCCATGATTCATTATCGACAGCATGTCTCGCCTGTACCAAAGTGTATGATATCATTTTCGATAGAACAGGCCTCCTTAACGAAGGTCGTGATCAGCCACAGATACGAACTATGCACAAGACGTGAACACGTGTTTCGAAAGTGTTACAACTTAAAATAAAAAGAAAGGAGCATGTCTATATTAATATACAGGCTTGATCAGAAATAACAAAGTAGGTAACACAATTTTAGTTTAAGTAATAACCATATATGTTTTGAACCTACATTACCCAGAATACTCTGATAAATATATTTCATTTCCAATACCCGGTTACTTCTGACTCTCCCGTTACTACCTACCTACGTACCTACCTATGTCACACTGTAAGCTAGTACGATTAACTAGTGTTGGTGAGCAGCATCAGTGGTCTACAGCGGTGTCCGTCCCCAAATCCGTTTAGATAATGAAATAATAATGGAAAGATCCTAAGAACTTTGATGAAACCAACCCAATTGGATATGATGGTTTGTAGAATTCAATAATGTATCCAAAGCGAGTTTCTAGCTACAAAATGGTCAAACAAAAATAGCTGTCCAAACCGATCAGCAAGTAGAATGTAAAGATAACATGTGGGCGCCCCAAACAAGATAAAACCATGTAGAAGGTTCCGGATACCAGATACAACCACACGATGGGTCCGGATATATGATAGAATCACATGAAGGTTCCGGATAGCAGATAACACCATGTGAATAATCGAAATACCAGATAAAAGTACGTGAAGTGTCCAGATACTAGCTAAAAGCACATGTGGGTCCAGATATCAAATAAAAGCACGTCGATTGTTCGAATACCATATAAAATCACATATGGTTCCGACACCAGATTCAACCACGTAAAAGTCTCAGGCACAAGATTAAACCACGTGGAGAATCCATGTATAAAATTAAACCACATGAAGCTCTCAGATGCAATATAAAACCATTGGGATTATCCAGATACCAGCTAAAACTAATCGGAGAGTTCCGATAAATTATAACATAAGTTGTTTGATCCACGAACATTAAAACAAAGAAATAGCTTCTATCGATTATTGTAGACGTTGTCACTACGTTTCTACGTTATCTATTGTGGCCCTTTCAATAGGTATAAGTTATACCTACGTTTCTACGTTACCTATTGTGGCCCTTTCAATAGGTATAAGTTATACCTACGTTCCTACGTTATCTATTGTGGCTCTTTCAATAGGTATAAGTTATACATGTACAGCCCGAGTTGTGGTAACGCTTACCTTTTGCTCATATGAACACAATGCAATTATAACAACATTTTTTACTCGGTTGCGTAAAGATATGCAAATTAATCTAAGTTATATGTCCCTTCAGTGGATAATAATGTTTCATTTTGATAGAAGCGTGTTTCAGCTCGTGTTTTATAACAACGATTTATACTCTTGAATATTTGCGAAGGAAGTAAATAACATCTTTTTATAGGAGACATTTTTCTTCTTTAATTGGCATGTGTTCCTTTGCTTGCGTGTTCGTATTCTCTTCATACGCAACAATATTCGCTATTTTAATGGCTGCCGTGAATAATATATAAAAAAAGAAAATTTAAGTAATCGTAACATTTGTGTAAATGGTTTAGATTCCATGTGGGAATTTACACCACTCTCAGGGAGAAGTTTTGTTGGAAATGAAGCAACCCTTCACTCTATAATAAAGAACTATGTGGATTATATATATATATATATATATATATATATATATATATATATATATATATATATATATATATGATTATTTTTATTTACACAGACATGTACAAAATCTGCGACACTGACATGTCGATGTTATCGATCAACAGCTATACTCATCAAGCAGAGTAAGAATCCAATCTTAACTTTAGATCATATTTGGAAAGAACTGTTGATCGATAACATCGACATGTCAGTGTCGCAGATTTTGTACATGTCTGTGTAAATGAAAATAATCTTATATAAAAGCTCTACTTGATATTGAGCACTTTTTATAAGCCCGGTTGAAATTCTTTGGATTACTACCCTGTGGTTGTTATACCAGGATTATATATATATATATATATATATATATATATATATATATATATATACCCGTCCCGTCACACAAAGGTTAGCGAATAAAAACTACCGAGCGAATCTATTTAAAGTATTGAGGGAAAATGTAAAAGCAAACAGCAAGTCAGTCAACCCCGTCTTCAATCTATTGAGACGTTTTCTTTCTTCCTTTCTTTTTTTCTTCCTGCTTCCCTATACCGATTTATATGTTTGCTTTTCTTTCATCTTTTTTTTAAAAACTTTCCAGTTCGAGACAATTTATTTCCTTTTTATTTGTTTTTTCAACTTCAACTTTACCGAATCAGACGTTATTTTATATGAATATGAATATTAGTGCAAACATTGGCGAAGGATACTTTTTCCGTTCCTTTTGACGAAGAGTGTACACGCATGTCCATAAGGCATGTTGTGTATCTAGAGCTAATTCGAATACCGACTTAATCAATACAAATGAAGAAGCTTTACCACTAGACCTATTGGATTACTTGATCAAATTTATAGAAATACTAGCAAGACTACCTGGCGTTGCCCGGTATCATATGAACAAATAAAAGAGGTTAAAGTTGTGTGTAACATCTTTATATTTAAACTTCTATATCTCTACCTACCCCAATCCGTCTCTCTATCTTTCTATCTTCCCCATTCCCCGTTTCTCTAACCTTTAACCTGCGCCGAGCCGTTTTATAATATATTGAAAATAATAATAATCTAAGTCATTCATCTGAGCTGTTATTTTTAAAGTTATTGCTCCGGGGCAACACTGAGTTTCTTCCCACCCACTTCCTAAATAATATAATGAAATTTATATTTGTTTTAATTTATTCCCGGGCAACGCAGAGTTTCTTATCTTCCCTATCCCTCTTAAAAATAACATGACACCTATATGTATTTTAGTATATTCCCGTGTTTCTTGTTTTCCCCTTCTCCATCAAGAATATACCACATTGAAAATATACTAGTGTATTATTACACACACCTGCTCTGTTTAGGATATTCAACACTGATTCCCGAGCAACACAGAGCACGTTTTCTGGTATACAATAGTATAACAAAATAGAATGAAAATCTTTTCCCCGGAAATGCGGCATTTAAAAACATCTGCTCGATGTAAGATTGCTCTATCTAGGATATTGATGACTGCCAGGCAACGCCGACTAAACACACCTGCTCTATCTATGATATTGAGCACTTTAGACTAACTTATACAACTTACCAAATAGACAACTCAATTATTACTATTATGGCTCTCGGTCAACAAAAGGCAGAGAAGTTGTACCTTCTGGGCAACGCTGCGTTTAAACACATCTGCTCTATCTAGGATTTTAATTACTGTATTGCATTTACATTTATTGCTCCCGTTTTTGGGATACTTCCAAAGCGCTAATGAAACCAAGCCAAAAAAATTATGAGTGCCTCCAGAGCACACTACTAAACGTAGAATCGGACAATGGCGGACAGAGTGGCAGGTAGTGGCGGACAGAGTGGAAGGTAGTGGCGGACCTGGGAATACAGAGTGGCGGGTAGTGGCGGGCAGTGGCGGACCTGGGCGTAGTGGCATACAGTGTCGGGCAGTGGGTGACGTGAGCGTAGTGGCAGGCAGTAGCGGGTAGAAACGAGCATTGGCGTACTTGGGCGTACAGTGGCGGGCAGTAGCAGAATTAGGCGTAGTGACGGACAGTGGCAAGTTTCTTACCCCCTCCAAAATAAAATAAAAACTATTTCCGGAAGTAATGACTCAACATTTTCAAATTATTACATAATTATATTAAAATTAGACCCTCCTGATTGAATCTGCCGCATAGCCTCTTTAGGAGTGTATTTAGAGATTCGGGAATACTTCCATTATCTTCCTCTATTAATGTTGCATAAGAATACACTTTTAGATAAAATGAGACCTGGGCATACAGAGTGAAAAGTAGTGCCTGACCTTCGAGTAGTGACAGGCAATGGAGAGTTTCTTACCCCCTCCATTAAAATTAGGTTAAGAAACGTTAAATAAAATAAAAAGTTATTTCCGGAAGTAATGACTCAGCATTCTCAAATTATTACATAATTACACTGAAATTCGACGAACTCCTCTGACGAAATCTGCCCCATAACCCTCTCAGGGCTGCATTTAGATATTCGGAAATACGTTGATTATTTTCTATCGGTTAATTTTACATAAGAATATACCTTTAGATAAAATAGGACCTGGCGTACCGATTGGCGAGTAGTGGCGAGAAGTGGAAGGAAGTGGCGGGTAGTGACGGACCTTGGTGTAGTTACTAGCAGTAGCGAGTTTCTTATCCCTTCATTCGAAGAGAAATGACGTTAAATAAAATAAAAAGTTATTTCCGAAAGAAATGACTCAGTATTTTCAAATTATTACATAATTACATTGAAATTTGACCCCCACCCTTGACGAAATCTGCCCCATATTTAGGGGTGTATTTAGAGATTCGGGAATACGTCCATTATTTTCCTCCATTAATTTTACATGAACATACATTGAATTTTATATATATACATATAGATACGTTACTTAAAAGTAAATATGATTATTTATGTATGCGGACATCTTACCTCTATTACTGGCTATGTCGGTCGGTCGGTCGCCACTGCTTGTTTTCCTTAAGTTCCGAATGAGGATGACTGAATTTAGAAAATGTATTTATTTTATTTGACTTTTTGAAAAAAAGGGTTTTGTTTTCTTTAAAATAATGACTATCAAAAAAAAGCACAATCACGCGTTCAACAGATTAAATCAAACAGGCGCTAACTATTTACTACGTCGCTTTAATGAATGACATTAAGTTTCTCAATGTAGATAAATACTACTATTAGTAATTATCGGACTGCAGAAATATTGAGAGAAAAGAAACTCGACTGAAATATGCAGGCTCTCTTAACTGGTATCAAACACAAATGCCGTAACAAAGTTTCACACAGGACTTGAACGCACGTACATTGAAATCAAAAAGATGTTTGACCACCACATATCCGATCAGTACGCGTCTAAAAAAGACAACTGCCTGACCACTCAAAACTGACAGTTGTTATGCTCCATTAGACTCAAATCTCGCATAAGAAATGTAAATTTCTCGCCTACGTTAGCACACGCCATGTCATTCCAAATTTAACTTTCCAACTGGACGCCTCTTTATAAGTGTTATGTCATGATTTTTATGTATACATACTGTAATTTTTTTTGTAACCATTTGAAATCGACAAAATATTTTAAGTATACTACCACATATTTTTGCTAGTATAAATAACAAACGAACATATACTACACTGCCTCCCCCAAGAAAGAGGTAATGCCCAGGAGGATTGTCTTATGACAACAGAACATATATTATACTACCCAAAAAGAGAGATGGTAATCCCTGAGAGGATGGTATCATGATCACAGAACAGATACTACACTAGTCCCCCAAAGAAAGATATAATGCCTGGGAGGATAGTATCATGATAAACTAATATATATATATATATATATATACTATCCCTCAAAAGGTGGAGGTAATGCATGAGAGGATTGTCTTATGACAACAGAACAGATACTACACTACGGCCCCCTCGAAAAATGAAGAGGTAATGCCTGGTACGATGGTATAATTAGAACAAATTAAATACAACACTACCTCAGAATTGATAATGGAAAGATAGTAGATCAGTCTGAAATAATACAGTAAACTGAATTGAGCATTACAAGATAGTACTAGTATAGTTTCGGTTTCGGACAGATACTAAATAACCGTTATTAATAGAAGTCATACTATAGTTTTGACTTCAGACAGATAGATACCAAATCTCCATAGAAATAGATTAAAACAATTACATATATAAAAATACAAGTCGTATTTCATGTTTATTACTTATGAGAAAATTTGCATGATTTAAATTACATATAGTTATAAAGTATTTGGTATTCATTTCATAGATAACTGCACACGTGTTGGGAGTATTTTATCTTCACACATAGAAATCACAGTTCGTGTGCATTATCGCATCGACGAATACGACATAGGTGTGTGAAAGAAGGATAAAAAAAAACAGACGGTTCACATATAAGGTATTCCCATCTTGGATGTTATTCTCACAATGTTTCGGTTATGTAACCTCCGATCTTCTTGTCTTGTCAAAATCAGGATTCTGTACGGAATATAAAACGGAATCCTTTATTTAATCAACGGGGGTAATTTGCTTTCGTTCCGTTAGTCATGGTCGTGTAATTCGTAATTAAATTCTTAATATCGCCCGTACTGTGGATTGAACCTTCAGCCTCCAGAAGACTGTCGAAAATTACAGAGTCTGACAAAACGTACTTGAAGAAGGTCGGAGGTTACATCAACCGACACGTTGTGAGAACAACATCCAAGATTAGAACAGTAGTCTGAATAATCCAAATAATACAAATTATCAATTCTAATCTAAAATATTCCGAAACGAGTCTTTCTCTATCTCGCCAGACGGTCCAATTCATCCTCTTTCTCCACATAGGAATCTCTATATGAAGCTCGTTCAGAAATGTACATATTCCCCTCGGAGATTCATGATAACACTAATGAATCAGGCTCGACATGGGCGCCATTTTTCCTTTTGGATATAGCTTCAGGCCATGTTCTTCCAGGTAAGCCTTTACCCCCAACTAATGGCGCAAAACACGCGTGTTCTATTCGACGCCTTGACTCTCATAGTCGTGACATTCGTCCAATTCAATTTTAACATTTTCTACCGTATTGCTTTTCTTAATCTGATATGACACTTTTTCCAAAAACATATTGCTCTACTAGCAAAACAATCCAATTTGTTAAGAGATTTATTTTTAAATTCCACCTTAACATTCCATTCATTAATATGAATGTTATACTTGAATCACATTTAATTCTTTTATCTAGTAAAGTAGTTACACCTAAGTTTTCCAATCTCTTCCTGTAAATACTTGGTTCATTAAATGAAACATCAAAAGAAAATTGTAAAAATTATTATTTTTCCGTAGACGGTGAATCGAACCCCGATTTACAATTTCCTGAAAACTGATTGGGAGTGGGACATGAACATCACCAAAACGTTTTCTGTTGTTTTTTTTAACAGAAAACATGCGAGTCGATCTTTAAATGCGAGTGAGACTTAAATGGGAAGAAATCAAATATGGCTGGCATTTTGGGAGTGGATGGTGTCCTTCCAAAATAAAAAGCAATTTACGAAGGAGAAGGGCAAAATAAAAGTAAGGAGGAGTATATTGGGACATCTCTATTACCGGAAAATAATAGGAAATGCTAGAAACCGCGGAAAGGGGCATACTGGGAATGAAATTATAGATTTCACACTTTGGTCATATACCGAAGAGTTGTTAGTTTCGATTGTTCTGTCTATGTATTGCATGCAGTAAAGTCTCATAGAGTTGGTACATGATGTCTTCATTCTGTACTGGCGTATCAATAATGCTCACACCAATTGCTCACAGTTTCATTCTCATAAAAATAAGATTTTCCAATGCAGATATTGCCCCCTCCCCCATTATGCTGAAGGTTATATATTTGTTATTATTAAATGGTCATCACTTATCAAGGCTTGGTGTCACTCGAGGATAAGGGTTGATGAGATGGAATTATCGTTAGGACTTAGTTGGAATACTTGTATGGACGGTTCTTGGCTTTGAAGATGATCAAGTTGTAATCTGTGGGGAAGCAGTCCTGAGATAATGTGTTCCACAGACAGGAAACCTTTGTGAAGAAGCTCTGTTCGTTGAAATTCCGCCTGATGCTAGGCACACAGAGGATAAAAGGAAATGTTTGGATTGGAGCCCAGTCAAACAATATCCATGGAAATAACAGTAGATTTGAGAGAGACTAGCAACGTCTCTTCTGTGAGAAAAATGTTGTAATGAACGGAAAAAATCATCTACCAACTAGATTTCGATTCTGAATTCTGTCAAGACAACGAAGAGTGGGTCATGATATCGAATATAAACCAGTTTCCGGGAACTTCGCGTCGGCAGCGTTCGGGCATGTTATGTAAACATCTGAGAGATGCCGAAACGATTAGCCAATCAGCTGCCAGACGACATGGAAGGAATGCGGCGTTTGGAAGAATTTTATCATGGAGGTCTGCGAAGATCATTTGTTACGAGATTCTCATCAGATCGGAAGCCCAGGTCATACGGTTGAGATAGATAAGTCTCTGTTTGACCCTAACCCTAACCCTAACTCGATTGATTAAAAAAGACAATGTCAAAAAATCCTCCCAAATTCTTTTCTAGTTTTAAGAAACACACAAACTACTTTTTAACCAGTTGACTGACTACTAAAAGAAATGCAAACATTAAATAAAAATGTATTTATTAACAGTTTAGCATTATTTTGTTAAAAAATGTTTAACCGCTATGTTTTGTTCGCTTTCTTATTTGCTATCTTTCTTGTAAATAAAACTGAAAAATACGACGCGGAAACGTATCGAAGTTATCGTCTGTTAACATTCACCTCGGCATCTCTCGGGTGTTAACGTAACATGTCCGAACGCTGACAACGCGAAGTTCCCGGAAACTGGTTCATATTCGAGATCAGTAACGTAGAGTGTTCAGAGCAGCACCTCCCTAGATGTGGCAGCAGTACTTACGACGGTCTGACTCTTATACAGGTAGACGATTGAATCAGGAGTCAGATTCGTTTGATGCTAATATCCTGCCCCAAAAGGTCAATCGTTTCTGTGTATTAATCACAATTTACTTTTGGGATAAACGTAACTTTGACTATGTTTACTTAAAATGTTTAGTTAGTAAGCCTTTGTCTTATGTAAAGAGAATAAACTTTCTAGTTTCAGCTTTTCAATATTGTAACCACTTGTGGAAAAAAGGTTGTTTACATCTGTCCGTTTGTTGCAATCAAAGTATTGGCCATGAATTGGCTTATCTTGGATTCGTTTCTGCATCTGTTCATTTTCTTACTTTGTTAGGTTATTTGCCTCTGCCGGAAGCGAATTATAACTTATTTGTTCTTCTTCGTCCACTTGAAGTTAACTACTCAATTCATTGGTTTACCATGGAATAAAGACTCATTTCTGTTATGCTCTTTGACGCATACCACTCTCTATTCTTCTGTAATCTTAAGGTATCGCTAAAGGCCAATTGTTGTCGTTTTGGAAAACGATTCTAATTGAATTAATTATTATCCTCCTTAAGCACGGACACACGATCAACAGCGGCGTAAGGATGACATATACGCTAGCAAGGAACGAGTGTTCTCGTGTTGTCATACATTCGCTTAATGTCAGTTAAGGATGTAGAAAATATTGCAACACAGCTCTAGCCACGGGTTTCCTAGCGTATATTCTATTTTGCAAATAAAATTATGTGTTCCATACTAGAAGTAGATGTCTGCAATATTCTTTTCTTTATTTTATCCTTCACTTGAGTATGCTTTATTCCATCTCTTTGGCCGATTCCTAAGTATTTAGAAGTTTATCTTTATTTATTCATTATCATAAGCAATATATGCTCCCTCTGATAGCATATTTTGCTAGCCTTACCGGATGGTATGACGAACGAATATAAACTACACTCCCCCCAAAGGAGGGTATAATGCTTGAAAGGATGGTATTTATGACGAAGGAACAGATAATACACTATCTCACAAAAAGTAAGAGGTAATGCCTGGGAGGATGGTATCATGAGAATAGAACAGATTTTACACTAACCCCTGAATTTAGAATCGGAAAATAGTACATTACTTGTAAATAGTATAGTAAACTGAATTGAGCATTAACAGATAGTACAATTGTACAATTAATAAGAGTAATAGTATAGTTTCAGCTTCAGACGGTCGGCTATAAAATCTCTATTAGTAATAGATTTGCTCGTCAAGTGTAGATAGTATCTGCCAAAAGTAGAAAGCTCATAGATATGAGTGACGGAGCCGTATCTACAAGTTCACCAGTTAATTGATACGTGGTTAGATATCGGATTGGTTAGATTGATCACGAGAAGTATTTGAAGTTATATATAATTAGCAGTTTAAACCTTACTTAGAAAACATGAAAATGTCAGATCCGGCGAGATAGAAGCCTTAGAAGTATTGGGCTACAACAGAAGATAGTTTAAAGCAACTAAAATTTAAAAAAATAGATGTCTTTAATTGAGATCAATAATGGAAATATATTTAAAGAAATAATATTGTAGTCGTCGTTGTCCTTCTTGTAAACGAGTGAGAACATTCTCGCCACTGACACAGGAAAAAGAGACGAACCACACATTCTATATTATGTATAACTTTATTATTACTGTTATTATGTGTTATTATGAAGATGCGCTTTTCACCTGGTCTCATCTCTATGTGTACTTTTGGAAAGGCCGCATTTTCCCAAAAATAAGGTTTACCGTTTGGCTTATAACAATCGATTTAAAATTTGTGTACATTCATTGACCAAAAACTGAGTTGACTTTATTGTCAATAACTAGATTTATACAATATCTATCTATCTCTCTCTCTCTCTCTCTCTCATATATATATATATATATATATATATATATATATATATATATATATATATATATATATATGCAATATCTATAGATATAATATAGATAAAATAATAAATATACAATATATATATAAATATACATTATATCTAAATGGAAAAATAAATTTTGTGTACATTCATTGACCAAAAACTGAGTCGACTTTATTGTCAATAGATATAATATATATAAAATAATAAACATACAATATCTATATGCATAAGTATTGCCAAATTCTCGCACGAACGGTAAAGTCCAAACGTCCTATTCCCCATTAATTCACATTGTTTAATAACCGCACTATCTGTGTTATATACCGTTTATATATGTGTGATATCAGATTTGTAAGGTTAACTTATTTGCATATGTAGTTCGTTCATCATGATATCGTCCCAGCCTAGCAAAATGCGACCGGAGGGAGCATATATTTTCTGTATGATATAAATATGCAATATCTCTATATTTATAAAGTTTAGTATATATATATATATATATATATATATATATATATATATATATATATATATATATATATATTATTTCATGTATGCACACAAAATGTTATAAAGAGATATAATCTTTTATGTATCGATTTTCAATATTTGGTTAAACAATGCTCAATACGTGAGTAAAGCTAGGTAGTAAGTTATGAAAAGATATTTATGGCAATTAAACATAAATTAATTATCATAACTTATATATATATATATATATATATATATATATATATATATACTGGGTAATCTACTAAAGTAATGAACGGATCATTATAAATTTTGGAAAATACATTCTAAAAAACAAGGTGAGTAACATGGACACATGTTCTTGTAAATGTCAACATTTAAGGGGTGCATATATATATATAAAGTTTTTGTATGGACCGATCATTATGAATTCTGGAATATATTTTCTCGGCAACCCATTGAGTAACATAGCACATTATTCTTTTTGTAAACTTTGCTATTTCCGGGGTGCGGCCACCCAAACTCGCTTTGAGTAAATATTCCATAGTTCATAAAGATAAGTTCAATAGTTTAGGAATTTACCAATCACATGCTATTTTATTGTGATCGCTCATGCGTGTGCACCGATCATTTAAAAAATGTATTACTTTATATGACTCAATATTTGATGCAGGGTAATTCTTTCGATATTTAATTTTTTGTATCTAACTTATTTAAAAATTTTTTTGGGCAGGTGAAAGTTTTGGTGAGCGCACTCCCTAAATGGTAAAGAAGGAAGGCAAGGCCTAGGATAGTAGAACTCTTAGAACTACCCAATACATATACCACAGGGCGACAGATAACGACCACCGAACGTATTCTCCACTGGTATTTATGTGGTACAATCATAAGTTGACCTCCGCCGACTTAATCATTTTTTAATCCGCTTCATGCAAAACTTCTATTTCATAGTTTTTGACACAGCACAGATTTTCAACTTAGTGCTGTCTAATAGATCGAGGAGGAAAGGTCACACATGCATCCTGCCCCCTGTTGGTTTATGCGGATCTGCAAATGCAAAGCAGTACGCCCTATATAACTAACAGTACGCTGGCAATTAAACTGGTAAACTACATTACTATACATGATATAGGACAAACTATCCTTACTAAACAAAGGAAAAGCAGGCCTCGTTACAAAAATAAACTTAAGGAAAGAGTAGAAGCAATTAACAAGACATTTAACAATATGCATACCTAGTTTCTGACTGTTTCCTTCATAAAGAGAAACTTCAAATAAATAAGGCATTTGCAAGGACCAGATATTTTAGGGGGTTTTAAATCACAACCTTTTCATTAATAAAATCACTAATAAGGTCTTATTTTATTTATATATTTATTTAATGAATAAAATCATTTTTTATAAATATACCTCTGAGACTTTCGCTGTCAAACAGCATTTTTAAAGAGTATTTCCTACGTCAACAATATCGGACGAAAAACGTTCCTTGTTTTTTTTTTCAATTCTATAAATAACCTTCACAAAATGTTGTCTTAAAGATGTGCAACTTATCTTATATTCAAATTAGCGTCCAAACCACACTTGCACAAATCAGATTTCACTTTCTCAAAAGACGTCAACAACATCGGACACACAATTTGCTTTCTCTATCACAAGGGACAGTCTCTTGCGATTTTTTAACACCAGCAAGATGAGGGAAAAAAGGAAATATTACAAAATGCTGATCTACAGCGAAAGTCTCAGACATATATTTATAAAAGAAATGATTTTATTAATTTAATAAATATATCAAAATAAACCCCAAAAGTAACGTTTCTTAGTTTTTCTTGATTCTATCAATAACCTTCACAAAACGTTTTCTTAAAGATGTGCAACTTTTCTTATCAATGTACGTGTATATATATATATATATATATATATATATATATATATATATATATATATATATATATAATAAAGAATAAGGTAAAATAAATACCTTTGAAGCATTTAAAGATGCGATATCAATTTTAAAAGAAAAATAAATCGAAAAAAAAATCGGTTTCGATTTATTTTTCTTTTAAAATTAATATCGCATCTTTAAATGCTTCAAAGGTATTTATTTTACCTTATTCTTTATTAAATTTCAATTAGATGCTTGAAAAAATATGAACACTAAATTTATATATATATATATATATATATATATATATATATATATAAGAATTCATTAACTAACCCGATAATGAGTCTGCGATATTGTGATACAAATATTTTTGTTTTTCATTGACTGAGGAATGCTATATATATATATATATATATATATATATATATATATATATATATATATAACAATTATTGATGGAAATTTGGCTGATCCTATTGAGTTCAGAATCCAATCTGTTTGTTTCCCGTAGCGACAGTTAGAAAACCACTCCTTCAACGTTCAACAAAGACGTCTAGGAGGGGCAGACACTTATTATTTTCACTTTCCATGGTAATCTTCAAAGCCACCTGCAGAGAATTCAACTTTTTAAAGAATGTTAATGTTTCACTTTGCTATGAAAACATAGCAAAACTGTCATAAACATATGTAACATATGCCGTGGGTGTATTTGAAAAACTAAATAGTGCAGATATATATATATATATTCTGGTGGTGTAGCAAGAATGTCCCTTTATACTATTGTTATTCGTACCCGGCTTTCCTTAATTCAACCCAAACTCCTATGACATAAATGTCTCTGTTGTTGAAGGGATCTGACCACGTTGTAGCCACGTGTGGTCAATTAAACGTTTAGCTGAGGCTAGCCGGTTTTAGAACGCAACACTTGTACGTTTCTATTGAATGGGGAAAGGATCGATTATTTATATCAGCAGGAGTCGATTATTGATCACACTTAGAGTAATGAATAAATTGACAGCGGAAAACCACGCCTAAGGATCGAATGAAATGTTTTTGCGACACGTCTACAAACATTTTATTTTGTATTTATTTCTGCCTTTCAATCGATTTATTTTGTGCCAGTCGATCGTCTACAGATACTGGTTCTCAAATCGGTTCTCATTTTAACCCCGTGTACTTTGTAACTAGGAAGAACAACAAATCATTCATTATATAAAGACATTCACAAATATCAATAGCACGAGTCATTTTTATTTTATTTAAGTTGTCATTTTTTATTTGAATATTTAAATACCCAGATTTTAAATTTATTCTATAAATCTCACAACGGAGTCCCTTTGCGTATTTTTTCTGGCTTATTTTTCGAGGATACATATAAAAAAGAATTTCAAATCTATTTTCTAACTTTTTGACATACAGTTACTGAGGTTTATTCATGAGGCACAAGATGGAGTGTGTAAATATCTTCACTGGACTACTTGTAAAAAGTTGAATATCCAGTGTAGCAGCAAGTCCTGGCAGCATATACCAGAAAGAACAGTTGGAAATAATTTATACACCATCCACTATGACTATGCAATCCCTACGGCTACATATCTAGAAAACGGAGCTGTTAAACCTGACATCGTAATATGGGACAAAAGGGAGAAAGTAGCAACCCTAGTCGAAGTCAGTGTCCCTAATGATGCAGGATTGAACAGAGCAGAAAAGGAAAAGATTACGAAATACCAAGGTCCTATGTACGACATGAAAAGAAACTGGAATCTTAGGAAAATCTCCATCATACCAGTAATTATAGGAGCAACAGGACTAATGAAAAAGAATTTCAAAAGCTATCTGGCGAGTATACCCGGTGAACCGAGTGCAAGAGAAATACAAACAAATTCACTTAAAGGGACGGTTAGAATCTTAAAAAAGATCTCTAGGCTGGAGTGTCTGAAATAGCCGGTGAATGTCGGGCATCCGGTAGGATGCCCCATCTCCAGCAAAAGCAGAAAGATAAGAAAAAAAATGTGACATCTTGTATATAACTCGCCAAGGGAGACATTTAAACATGGGACACCTTCAAAATATCTTCAAGCAAGTTTTACTGGCTCATTAAATCGAAATGCATACACATGCTACGTTTCAATCTTGTATCATACATGTAGAAAACAAAGTTTGTGTAATCGTTACGGAAGCATAAAAGTTTATAAATTGTATCTATGCCATAGTAGCTTCATATTCTACTTGGGCGTGATTCTTCCAAACAGATGGCTTGCCATTCTGAAATTAAATCTCCTTGTTTTTACTTATAAAAAGACCAAGTTTAGACAACACTGAAGGAAGACAGAGGAGGTTTATTCGACTTAATCTTCGTTTCAAATCACTGATTAGGGGGATAGACAGAGAGAAAGAAAGAGAGAGAAAAAGAGAGAAATCATCAAAAATTTCTCCGATTGAGATCAATCAAAAAGCGAACCCGAATAGTTACATCTCACAATTAGCCCTAGTTTCCATATTTTGTGATAGTTGCCCGACGTTCTTATATGTGGCGTGATCAAATAAGTAACAGACTAAACTAGTGGCTCGGGTTTGTAATTCTAAGCCCGGATGTGTCCTACAAAAAAAAAACCCAAAAAAAGAAAATTCGAGTCTAGGACTTCCTTGTGTTTATCCCATGAGATACGATGTTATGTCTGAATGCGAAAAACAATCACATAATATGTCGTGTTCGATTCAATATATATATATATATATATATATATATATATATATATATATATATAAGTATAATTTTTTATTTATACAAACATTATTGGTTACATATGTGGATACATGTTTCGGTTGCACTCTTCACAGAAAGTCAACCTCATCAGACCAAGGATTCTCTTAATCCTTGGTCTGATGAGGTTGACTTTCTGCGAAGAGTGCAACCGAAACATGTATCCACATATGTAACCAATAATGTTTGTATAAATAAAAAATTATACTTATATATATTTGTATAAATAAACATTTATACTTATAAACAGCTCTACTTGTTATTGAGCACTTTTTATAAATACTTGAGTTTCAACGGATTTACATCTACAGAAACTAATACAATACATATATATATATATATATATATATATATATATATATATATATATATAAGCATGCGTAAGCATGAAACATCGATGTTTGTAGGTAATAAATAATTAATATTTATTTATAAATATTATTATATAGCCCCCTTTAATAACAAGTTTAAATTATTATTGGTGATAAATAAATGTATTTTAGTGCTAGTTTTATTAACTCATTATTAAATATTATCTAGAACTAAAATACATTTATTTACCACCAATAATAATTCAAACTAAATATTACTTTAAGTTTTATCGTTGAAATTAGCCGTCCATATTAAATAGGTCGAAATACATTTATTCCTTTGACACGCGACAAAATCCCATTTGCAAAATATCCGTCTCGTGTCATGACGTCGGGCTCGGCCATAACCCCCTCCCACCAACAACCACTTTTAAATGACTGTAGACACCCGTCCCTAACATCCCCTCTACCTCCCTTCCTTTCTCTTCTCCTTTCCCTTCTTTTCTTTTGCCTCACCACCCCCTGCCCCGGCTTAGCGTTGAATAAAAAATAAAAATATGAATTATTGTAAAATTAAACTTTTCCTACGGCAAATTAAAAAAAAAAATGGGTCACATGACTATCATTCCTCCTTCGTTTCGCTAAGCTCCATTCTTCCTGGATTTCACCGACCGGGTTGGATCACAAAAAAACCTTCTGCTTGATGAGACCTCAGTTCTTGATAGCTGTAGATCGATAACATCGACATGCCAGTGTAGCAGAATTTGTACATGTTTGAATAAAAAACCAGTCATAATACAGCTCTATATTTTTATTGAGCACTCTTTTATAAGCCCGGTTTGATTACCTTTGGATTTCTACCCTGTGGATTTTTATACTACCTGGATTACTATATATATATATATATATATATATATATATATATATATATATATACATATATATAAATATGGTTATGAATATATGTTGTGTATATTTGTGTGCGTGTATACATATGGTTCATGTATGTGTGGTTACTCTGATGCATGTATGTATACACACACATTACATATATATATATATATATATATATATATATATATATATATATATATATGTGTGTGTGCTTTTTTTGCAAAAATAAACAATTATACTGAAGTATATTCGGCAAAAGTGTCCAATGGCTAACAATTCACAGAGAATTATTCTATCGCCGAATATTGAATCGAGTATGCCGAAGTCTATCAAATCTCTTGTGTTCAAATAGGCACGCATACTGCCGGAGAAGCATGAACTCACAATCTGCCCACGTATGAGTCAAATTGCGTATTGTTCACGTAATTATTTTACAATTGCTTCAGCTATAAGTGACCCAAAAAGGTTGATATGCCGTAACGGACTAGAAAACTTCTCACATCTGCTAGTATCTTATATCTCTGTAAACCCAACATTCGCACATGCATGGAGTATGTTGACATAACTGGGCTGGCGCACCTAGCACTAGTCTCTCCCTTTTGTACAGAGTGCAAAAAAGAGTCTTTAACTTAATAGGTCCCACACTGTCTGCCAAGATTCAGCCCCTGTCCCATCGCTGCATTTTTTTTATTATATCTGTGCTTGTTTTACAAGTACATACACAGAATGTGCTCCGACGAACTTACTGCAATTGTACCCCTCAACGTAAATACCCCGACCAACTCAACATGCAGTAAAATCTAACTCTTTTATTCTACAAGTCTCGAGATGCCAGAAATCTTTCTATTCTAGTAGCTTCTTTCTGCGAACTGCTTGTCTTTGGAATCCTATCCCCGTTCTCTGTTTCCCCGATTGTAACAACTGTAATGTAAATGTAATGTAAATGTAATGTGAACATGTAATGTAAATGTAATGTGAACATGTAATGTAAATGTAATGTAAATGTAATGTGAAAATGTAATGTAAATGTAATGTAAATGTAATGTGAACATGTAATGTAAATGTAATGTAAATGTAATGTGAACATTTAATGTAAATGTAATGTGAACATGTAATGTAAATGTAATGTAAATGTAATGTGAACATGTAATGTAAATGTAATGTAAATGTAATGTAAATGTAATGTGAACATGTAATGTAAATGTAATGTAAATGTAATGTGAACATTTAATGTAAATGTAATGTGAACATGTAATGTAAATGTAATGTAAATGTAATGTGAACATGTAATGTAAATGTAATGTGAACATGTAATGTAAATGTAATGTAAATGTAATGTGAACATGTAATGTAAATGTAATGTGAACATGTAATGTAAATGTAATGTGAACATTTAATGTAAATGTAATGTAAATGTAATGTGAACATGTAATGTAAATGTAATGTGAACATTTAATGTAAATGTAATGTAAATGTAATGTGAACAAGTATCTTGATGCATAACTCCCTACTTACGATGCCGTCTATAAATATGGCTCCGAATTGCGGTAGCTCCTAACGTCTCAGTAGCAATATACATTGTTTGGGATTAATAAAAATAATCAAAATACGCCCCAATACTGCTGATGATGTCTGAACCCTCAATCTCCCCAGGTAAAATTGTATCTTGTTAAAATAATCATTTTCAAATTCATTGTTCCATCATTAAATGACCCAAAAGGGTTGACATGCCGTAAATGAATAAACTAATCCAAAATGGTTATAAAACCACTAATGATACAGATTTATGCCGATTATAAGAATTTTAGGTGAAAATCTCAATCGACTACGGATTCCTAGAAAGTCAATCTTTCGAATACTACATCGACAAAAGGGCTGGCTATTTGTCTCAATTAGAAATGAAAGAAATCTTACCAACACCATTCAGTCTGCTACCTAACTTGTCTAATATTAGCCATTCTTTTCTCATCTTTTTTCTTTATCTGTAAACATAGTTCAATGACGATAATAAAATTAGGAATGTATCGGTACGATTCGTCGTTTAAATGTTGGTTGGAATTGTAGCAATTGAAGACATTGCCTTCTTTTTCTTTCATTAACAGAAGAAAAATTGGGATGTCAGACGGTTCATCAAGAAATTTAGATTGACTGATTAGTCAGGTCGAGTTCAAAATGTGGTCGTCTCAAACTGAGAACACAATCAACGTTATTTGCTGTTTGTAATAGATCACTGACTAGCTGTACCTACCCGGCGTTGTCCAGGATTCTTAACTTTCATTTTTGGTTCGCTTTTTTCTGTTCAAACTCTGCAGTGATGTTGTTTTTTTAATATTGTTTTTAAGATGTTAACATTTAAATGCGATTATTACAATATCGTTTGATTATTAAATTATTAATTGAGTTAAATTGTTATAAAACTAACTAATTTTGTTAAGTTAATTTTTTTAAATTTCTATTCACAAAATTAGTGTATGCAAATAACTTCCAAAACTTTTAATGATTTAATGCATGAGAATTTGCCAAGAATTTAAAGCCAGAAATTATTTTCTATTCGACACTTTAAATAACTCCAAATTACTTTCAAATTTCGAATTGTGACAAAGTAATTCTTTATTTATTTCACCCATTGACAAAAGATTAAAATAGCTGACTAGTTTACGAAAGAAACGGAAGTTTTATTTAGTTATGGGACTATAACATTTTTCAATCAAAAACGCAAAAAGAAAAAAAAACACAACTTCAAAATATTTATTGACCAATAAAAAACACAAGCCACTCCCACAAATTATATCTTAGAAAAGCTATCATATTCTTTGAGAATTAGAGGTTTCAAAACGCACAAAAAGAGAAATAGTAAAATTACAAGTCACGTGGGTATGTCTACAATTACATTCGCCGAACCAAGAGTGATATATCCCGCCAAAAATATAAGTACTCCAAGAGCTGATCATAAAATGTAAACGCATCCCACAGCGACAAAATCATCTTTTTCATCTAGCGAGTAGAACAGATCTGCGCCCCCCTAAATGTGACGAGCGATATATAAAACGGCCGACCACTTGCTGCTATATTCTGGCAAACTAAAACATCGCTTGTCCTTTCCTAACTGACGCTGGACACATGTAAGCTAACACACTTTTCTCTCTTTTTAAAAATAAAAGTCGATCACACTCACACGCACATGTTTATGCACCCTGACAAAAAGCGGCACAAACACAATTGCCTACACACTCGTAAACGGGTAAAGAAACAGCTTATCAATTTTCAACTTATACACACGCACACACATTCATAGAGTTTCGCGCTCTAACGCAATGCAACAATTCCCTACTGTTAAAATAGACATTTTATTAATGAAAGAGACATTTTATTCAAAGAACTGGAAGATACTGTTATTTAGTAACTGTAAAAACATTCATGTGTTGATTAGAAGTAATAAATTATTATGGTTAATACAACTGTTTTTGAATACTGGACTTTTATTTTCTGATTGTTATTGTAGTGGATTCTGACATTTGGCTGGTTTCTTTTATGTTTGACAAGAATGAAATTTGTCATTATTCCCACAGTAATTAAATTATGTTTTTAAATATTATTTTTGAAATATCGTTTTATTTTATGGAACTCTATTTTCTATATATTTCAATAAATGTGCAATTATAAGTAAATAAATAAAAATACTAATTTAATTTTCGTAATCGCGATAAAAAACAAACAGATAGAATTGGAGGGAAATGCGTCATTAGATTTCTTTAAAAAACTAATTTTAATGTTCTAACCGTTAACGTACTGATTTCTATAACATACACACAAACAAGCTTTCTTTTTTTATATAGATGTTGAACCTTGCCCGTATCTCCAACAACCGCCTTACTTAAACGCATGTGTCGTGGTTCTTCTATTTCTTCGTTTTCTTCACCTTCTTATTTGCCGTGTCGGGATTCTAGTGTTGGCGGTCTCCGGGCGCAATTTATATGCATACTAAAAACAATGCACAAATACAGGCTTTGCATACAAGCGACTTGTCGGACGGACATATGTGTGCGTGTCGTTGAGTCCCGTCGTTAGTCTACATCTGAGCTAAATCTCTCATCTCTCAAATTGAAGATCTCAGCTAAGACTAACTCTTTCGTTCGACGCTTCTCTGTCTCTCGCCGAAATCAATCACGCCGTGATCGTTCTCGTTGGGCCCTGTCGCCGTCCTGCCTTCAACAGTCAGTGTCCCAGGAATGTATTAATATTCCAGGGAAAATCGGATATGTCCAGAATCAAATTTAAAAAAATCTTACACCTGAAATAATGCATATTATTTGGATTATTCGAACAACTGTTTTCATCTTGGATGTTATTTTCACAACATTTCGGTCGATGAAACCGAGCCCTGCTAGTATTGAATAAAGTTCTGTTTCAATATAATTTGGATCTTTTGCTTTCTTCCTTTAATTTTTTTTTTTTTAAGTCTTCGAAACTTTTTTGAAAACTATCATTCATTATCGACAGCCTGACCTTTCGGCATGTTTCGCCTGCACCAAAGTGTATAGTGTCATTTTCGATCGAACAACCTTCTTAACGAAAGTCGTGGCTATACCCGACTTTTCAGTATATCTCCGTATTATGGCTTTCCGATGTTCTTCTAACCTTACTTTTAGTAATCAGCATGTCCCACCTTTGAATTCTTTTCAAAATTTACATGGAATTGCATATGTAGTTCTTGGTCATGATTTCTTCTGTAGAAGGCTTGATTCGTAGATGTTTTCGAAGAGTTAAGTCGCTTCTGAATACTGTACTTATGTCATATAGATTACATAACTGATTTTTTTTCAGAAAATAACTTCACATATAGTAGACAGACTGGTCAGTTTTCGGGTGGTGTCCTTGAACGAATGTTGGCTTTACAGAGATATAGAATACTAGCAGAAGGGAGAAATTTTCTAGTCCGTTACGGCATATCAACCGTTTTGGGTCACTTATAGCTGAAACAATTGTAAATAATTACGTGAACAACACGCAATTTGACTTATACGTGGGCAGATTGTGAGTTCATGCTTCTCCGGCAGCATGCGTGCCTATTTGAATACAAGAGGTTTATATTCAAAGTCACTTGGAAATACAAGCCCTTTTTAGTTTAACAATCAGTTAAGGGAGATAACTTTTCTTATCTCAAATTTTCCGTGTTTTGTCTACGTTTATTTTATCCTAACTTGTTTCTAGATTTTTTTCAATAATTGATTTTTATTAAAAAAAACAATTATCGTTTGATTTGTGCGGAAATGGAAATGAAGAAGACATTTTGTTATTGAATAGTGTTGTGGGACCGACCGTTGGGGTTTGATCGGCCTCACAACTAAGAAAGTAGACAGGCAAGTTACGGCAATGGCAAAGAAGAGAGGGCAAACACTGGTGAACAGTTCAAGAAATGGATATGTTTATTTTACCATAAGAGATGGTAATACCAATGAGTTATTGTTTTTTTATGGTGATGTCACTAGAACAGGAGAGACTGGACAGTAGGGAGTGACGTCTCTGGTGACAACACACTGGACCGACAGGAGTGGTGTCGTTGGTGAGAGAAAAGTTGGGTAGCTGTCGATGGATGTTGACAGGAAGGTGATGTCACTGGAATAAGAGAGACTGGACAGTAGGGAGTTGCGTCTCTGGTGACAACAAACTGGAACGACAGGAGTGGTGTCGTTGGTGCGAGAAAGTTGGGTAGCTGTCGATGGATGTTGACAGGGCACCCTTGTTGTTTGCTGGCTGGTAAAGAAAAGAAAAGAAATCTCGCAGTAGTTGTCGAGGTAGCCCTGATAAGGGCTGTTTACAAAAAGGAAAAAAATATCGCAGTAGTTGTGCGGGTTAGCCCTGATAAGGGCTGTTGGAAAAAAAAGGAGCTGGAGTAGGAGAGTGCTGGTGCAAGAACTGGACTGCAGGATGCAGGAGATCAGGACTGCAGGAACTCAGGACTGAAGAGTGCAGGAGTTCGGACTGCTGTGTGCAGGAACTCAGGACTGTGGAAGCAGGAGTTCGGACTGCAGAGTGCTGGAGCAGGCGTCTTCTGGGAGGTCTCCTGACCCCCTGGTTGAATCGTTTCTATTTATCTTCCTCCCACAAGGTAAGATGTGACACAAGGTCGGGAAAGTGGGAAAGAACCAGCGCTCGAGAATTCTATTCTATATGTTTTATCTAAATACAATGTTTTGATTGGCTATTCGAAAGAATTACTGTAACATTTACGATTGGCGGAATAGCTGATTAGAAGAATTGCATTAAAGAACACGGAGCTATATTCGGAGTCCATACGGCAATTGTTCGTTAACAGTTGCTTACATTATTCATATTTTGCATTCTTCATTTATTTTCATTAAATTTCGTTCAACATGTTTATAATTATATGATTTATATAAAAATGATTGTCGAGTCACGCCGGATAAAAAAGCTAAGTATTTCACTTTGTATTTTTTCTTCAAGTATCAATTTTTATGGGCTTACGCGATTCCGCGGTAAAACGGAGTATTATGGACATATTATAGTTAGAGATCATTGGAATAGTAGAATAGACATTTTCGAACATACAGAAGACTTCGATGTCATGTACACAATCGATTATGAATAGTCGCTTCGATCTGTCTTACAAACATAATCCTATTTTATTCTTTTTTATTTACATTCTATTTCATATATTTCATATAATTACAAAATATTGTTTCCGGAACAACATAGACTACAGTGTACTCTTACTGTTGCTTTACGCAGGCTTACAAACATCGCATAGCGATTTTGAATCATATGCAGCTGGGATAACCACAATGTACTTCACTAGATCAGCGTTATTCTGTTGTACATCCCTTAACAACCAGTAGTTTAACTTTCTGTTGTCATGGTGACGAAAAATATTGCAGTTGTTTATCAGACCTACGATCATACACTTTCAGATATTTTATTTTTTTCTATTTTTCCTTTTCTACATTCTGCTTCATATTCAGACGTAAGCGTGTTCAACACCTCGATGAAGTATTAAAATAATAAATGTTCAACTTTAAAATGGCGGCAATAGTCACATGAGTCCTCCTTCTATACATTACCGCCTACTTTCGGATGGATGACATGTGTTTAGCCTATCACCTGAGTCTTCCTAATCCGTGAATGAATTCTGACATGTTCGAATAGAATATTTTCGGGCGAAATTGCCTTCTATCGGTTCCTTAGAGTATAAACTTACTTTTTGACTGATCTCTTACGCTAACTGAGCGCGCACAGTTTCTGTGTTCTTTCGCATTTCATCCCATATTCAGGATTAGTCATGATGTTACCGAAGAGCATGTTCTTTTACATTCATATAAAACATTACCTTACTTCCAGTGTTTGTGTATAGACACAATTACTCTTCTCCCAACAAACATCTCGCATCTATGTACATTACTGCAAGGATAATCTTTCGCATTTCTGAAATAATGCTAACATTTAAATTTCATTCATGAATGTAATACTTACAGAACAAAGTTAATATTTATTAACTGAGTAAAATAGTTACATGGAGTGTAAATGTGGGAGGATAAGTTTCCTGAATCCTTCGGTTTTCCAGGGTAACGCTAATGCGTACACATTATGACGTCATCATTTTGTGACGCCATCAATTAAGACACATGTGGAGATTACAGCGCACAGTGGATGACGCTACAAAATGATGACGTCATCCATCAAAGCAAAGAGTAGACGAATCGGCTCGTCTAGTAGTATACTAAAACTCTGGAAGTTGTTATCTTGTTTGCAAGTTTGTATCTTCTCACTGTGTAAACTGGATGGCGTCACAAAAGGCGAATGACGTAATAAAGCTACCGTTAATCCTTTATGACGTCATCCTTTTTTTCAAGTATGTATATATGCATATATATATAGAGAGAGATTTCCTTGATAATACACATTCGGAAGAGAGAGAAAGAGAGAGGAGGAATAAGAAAAGAAAAAGAGAAAGTAGATAGAGGGAGATAAGAAAGAGATAACGAAAAGAGAGATAGGGTGGACATATTTACTAGTATATATAACAAAGATTGGCCAAGCGGGTCATTGAATTCTCTAGTATAGTATTTAAACTCTGTGGGTGTTGCTTTTTGACTTGTTTGTTACTGTGCACACTGAATAACGTTACAAAAGGATGAAGTTATAAATTGAAACAGAGATGGGACATGACCGCGCACAGTGGATAACGTCATCTATCAAACCAGAGAGAGATGGGGTAGAGATCATATATGTTTTATCTAAAAGACCGTGACCCGAAGAGAGAGAGAGAGAGAGAGAGAGAGAGAGAGAATCGAGAGGGAGGCTCACACTTTCGTCACGTTTATTAAATGTATAGAGACGGTTGCAGTGACCACCATTAATATAATAGACTTGACCCCTAGGCGTCTAAACAGTTTGTCTATTAAACAGTTCGTTGAGATAAAACTTCAAAAATGATCTAGTTTCCCATCTTTCTCAAGTTCAATCATAGTGTGACGTCATCCAGTGTGCCCATAGACAACCAATATCCACAGTTTTAGTAGCATATAGATTATTGTTTCTCTATCAAATTTATTTTTCTCGATATTATTAAATGACACTTACACATTAAGTGAACGATAAAAGAGTCATGACAGATGATTTGTGTAATTAATAACGCATCATTTTTATTAAATTAATAAAAGCTAAGTGGGATATAATGAAGTGTTTGTAATTGAATCAAGCAGGACAAAAAAACAGTATCGATAAACATACATCAATCGGTAGAACACCTCGTCTAATTCGAACCAAATATTTTCAGGTAAAGCAGCTATAAAATAGTGCGACTTATACATTAGTAATAACGGTATACATGTACATAAACCATAAACACCTACATATATATATATATATATATATATATATATATATATATAAGCAAGCGTTGTTGAACATCACGGAACTTTTGCGTTTGTATATTTTCATCGTGAGGTTCTCAAACCGTCGAGCCATCTTTCTGGTTTCAGGTGGCAATCTGTATAGTACTTCGCCGATAGTTTTTAATTCGGCCATTTTCTCGAGCGCTTTCGACTTTCGTAGTCGTCTTCAGGATTAGGGTTTTGTTTTTTTGTTGTTTTTTTTTTTATTCAAATAAGAAGACTGGAGTAAGTGTTTTATAGTTATCGCTACGGCCGAATGAAAGAGAGAAGACGGTGTGTGGTTGAGTTCATTTTAAATATTAATTTTAATATACATATATATATATATATATATATATATATATATATATGTGTGTGTATATATATATATACTACGCATATACGCACACGTACGTATATACAATACGCATATACGCACACGTACGTATATACAATACGCATATACGCACACGTACGTATGTACAATACACATATACGCAGACGTACGTATATACAATACGCACATACGCAGACACGTATATACGCACACACGTATATACCACACGCATTTATGCGCACATGTATGTATCATACGCATATACGCGCACATGTATGTATCATACGCATATACGCACGTACGTTGATACAACATGCATATTTCGCACGTACGTTGATACAACATGCCTATTTCGCATGTACATTGATACAACATGCATATTTCGCACGTACGTATATACAATATGCATATTTCGCACGTACGTTGATACAACATGCATATTTCGCACGTACGTATATACAATATGCATATTTCGCACGTACGTATATACAACATGCATATTTAGCACGTACGTTGATACAACATGCATATTTCACACGTACGTTGATACAACATGCATATTTCGCACGTACGTTGATACAACATGCATATTTCGCACGTACGTATATACAACATGCATATTTCGCACGTACGTATATACAACATGCATATTTCGCACGTACGTATATACAACATGCATATTTCGCACGTACGTATATACAACATGCATATTTCGCACGTACGTATATACAACATGCATATTTCGCACGTACGTATTGTTGCAGGTGTCCGGTCACCGGAATGATCGGTCTTACAACTAAGAAAGTGGAAACAGGTAAATAACAACAATGGCAAAGAAGAGAAGACAAAAGCAGATGAACAGTTTAAAATATAGAAGTTTATTTACCATAAAGGTTAGTAAGGTGAGTACTAAGACTGATATGATAGTGATGACGTCACTGGAAACAGGAAAGGAGGTTTTCGAAACCTGGACAGCAGCAGAGGCTGGGTCGACAGGAACAGGAATCTGGACAGCTTGGGTTGGTGTCACACGGAGATTGGTGTATACGTCTCCGAGTTGTGATGAAGTGCCTCAGGTAGGTCTGCTCCATGTGGTCGTCACCAAGGCTTCGAACAGTGGTTTACCATAGTTCCTTCTTGTTTGGGCCTACGCTGTCTAAGATCCACACACGCAATTGCATGATAAAATCCGAATGAGAAATACCGTTGTTGTAAAGATGGCGTATTTACTTCTCTCAAGAGAATTAATTATGTGGGCTTATCGGTAAAATCGTTGTTGAACATAGAGCACTTTGTAAAAATAAATGACCAGATATTTTAAACAAAAAAAATATAGCTTTTATTTCTGCAGCATTCCGAAAAACATAAAAATTACCAGTCCGTGAGCTGATTTTGCACGCGACTTCTCTGTGCGAGGAATTCTCCCAACTGCTATTTTGTTTCTCTGTCGTGGAGACTAAAACGAGAGAGAAGGAGAGAGAGAGAGTAAAACGTTTAACAGAAAGGAGAGAAAACAAAAATGTTTAAAATGAAAGAAAAAGAAAAAAGAACAAAAGTCACTGGTTACGTTCTATCAACGAGTTCACCCACCCTTCTCCCGCACGGATTCATTGGTAGTTTCAAGGAGGGTTTTTTCACCTTCAACTGGTAATTTCGAGAACCTTTTTAATTGGAGTTTCTCCAGATGTTTGTATCTGGGGTTGTGAATGATTGGCCGTTTGTGAAGAGGGATTGGTCATTTTAAGTCCTTTCTCGGCCTGAAGATCCTTGAAAAGATACAGTTAAGGGGAACATCTTATTATCCTCTATCACTGATTTTCGTTTTGGGGACTGGGGTTCCATAGCCACGAGGGTGATTCCTCTTCGGCCGTTTATGAGAAGCCGATCTAATAGCGTATGTAGTTGCGCTTCATGGCGGCAACTCCACTTTATTCCTTGGTGATTTATCGCTTTTTACCACTGGTATTACTACCCTCTTACCTTACATTGGTAACATTTATGTGGGCTAGGCTCTTTTTTAACCAGTCTACGCCCAATATTAACACCTGATCCAAGTCTGGAGCGATATGCAGCCTCGACGAAGCTTACGTTGTCCTGACTTTAATGAGTAAATAGACCATGATATTTTACACCATCTTTTGCCATTTTACTAGGTTCATTCTTACGTTTGAACCCCTCAATTCCACTTTTATCTCTTCAAAACTGATGTGTTTAGGAGTGAGATCTCGATCAGTGGCTCTTCCGATCAACCCTTAATCTTCACGATGAAACCTATTTCTAAGCCTTGGTTGGAGAGTTTATATACTTGAGCTCGTCTACTTTTTGGAGTTTTGTTTTTCGGTTTATTTTCTTCTTCTGTTTGTTTGCTTCAGACGGCTTCCACCACCTTCCTGGCACCCATGTCCTCTGGGGGTTCATATTTCTCCGGGTCCTTATTTCTTTGAGGACTTGACATGGTTACATGCCCGTTCACCCGGATTCTGATCAAACTAAGTACGCCGTTGTCAAGACTATCATTTAGAATAGCTTGTTATTTCCTGTTGATACTTTAGAGTCGCTAATAGAGCCTTTCGCTTTGTCTTGCTGAAGACCCCCCCCCCTTTCTGGTAAATTTGCCGGGCTTTATCCGCCAACACCCAACTTAATAAAAGGGTAAACCAGTACATCTATAAAAATTCAGCTATTTGCACTTGGGCAGCTGAATCCTCTCTTAACTCGGATTCCCTGCACGCTAACATAACAAGTCGGTTTCACCTGTTTGTGAAGTCCGCGAATACCTCAACTCGATCCTGCTTTATTTTAATTAAAGCTCTGGCGACTCAGCGACAGTTTATCAAGCAGTCATTTATTTGTAACATTCGAGTGATACTCGAGATATTTTCCGACCCACTCCGATGTCATACCGTCCACTCTTTCTTATTCATAGACTGTTTGCCTGTAAAGGCTGGGGTCTATGATCAATCTGAGAGCACTCTTTTTAATAGAATGGTAAACACCAACCAGAGTTGTCTATTTATGTCTTTTAAGTAGCAAACGGTTTAAAAGCTCTATCCACCAATAGTTTTTACAAATTACTGTCTAATCTTGGAAAGGAAGTAAATAATGACTTTGTTAAGCGCATTTGGCTGTTCCTACTAATAAAATACTAGAATGGACAGTCGGCGTTACTCGTGTGTACTTATGTTCCCAGCCCTGAATCCTATATTGTTAATTGTATATTGTCTTCTTTTTATAATTTGCTATGATTTATATTATTATTTTATAATTTTCTATATAAATTGCAATTTTAAAGGAAATAACGAAAAACGTCGTCTTTGCTGCTTATGGGTGTCCGCCACGAACGCAGACCTCACGATATTCTACTAAGCCATCCTTATGTAACATTACCGATGAGAGGCCAGAGTTATCTCCCCTCAGATATATAAATACTTGCGTTACCAAAGAACTAGAGTTTGTAATCTTGCTCTGATCATGTGCAGAAAATTCAGAACAAAACGCTTTCTCTTTCTGGTGCGTCTTTCAAGGCACATAGACGTTTGTCATCTGTTGTCGTTTCTTGAGCATGCCTCTACATTTTCTGCTGGAGTCAGCACAAATGATCAACTAGAAATATCCAATATTCATATTTTACACCATACATCATAACATTTTAATCGAGTAATACTGTCTTTGATCTTGATATAGGGCATTATTTTCAACTACATCGCTTTACAGACAGAGACTCGGCATTTATGCTATAATATATCATTTATTGAATAAATACTGAACATTTTATACAAATTTGATGATGCTGGTTATTTTCTAGATAAATATAATTGACGCATTAGTTTGCTTTAAAAAGTCTCGTATTATAAATTGTGGGAGACGAGTATGAGCCCATACTCCCCGACGGTGAAAGGGACTTTATGTCACATGCAACGACGTCTATTTCTTATATACGATTTCTTTTTTTGCTTTTTTAGTTTCTTTTAATAAACCTCCGCCATTTTGTTCAAATTAATAATTATGTCTTGACTTTATTTACATTTCTATCGTTTTCCTTGATGTGTTTAATTTTACCTTTCTTTTTACGTTTCTTTGTGTTCTTCTCTCTAATTTAAACATTCACTTATTCTTTTTTCCGTTATGTTTCCACAGTCACAAGACATCACTGTTACGTCAGATACATTATGCCATTCCGTTTTAGCATAAAAATAAGAATACAAAGGAAAAGGAAAGCACTGACATCTTTTTTTCTGAACTTCAAGCTTGGATAATAATGCTGTTAGTGTACTGGTTTTGCTCAGCGCCCAGGAGGTCATCCTACCAGGGATTACATCCTCTTTTTGAGAGCATCGAAGGTGTTCATCCTCCCATCCCCTCGTCTAACTTTAATTGCCGATATCCTGATATGCACCTATCGGGGAATGCTGAGGAGTCCAATTCAGGTAATTTTCATGGGTACTCGAGACCATCTCTGGTTGCCTTTGTGGTGCTCATGGCGGATCCCATCTTAAGCTCGACCTTGTGTAACGTCCGGTACTTGCAGGTAAATAAATAAAACATCAGTGTACTTCCACGATATGAATGCCACACCAGAGGAAAATTAAAAATAAATAACGGAAAATGCGAAAGAGTTAAAAAAGATAAAATTCAAATAATTAAAACATAAATACTTATATATTTGGCTAATTGCTATCATTACCGTATTATAGCTGGCGTAATATTTCAAACGAATCAGGAAAATTGAAAATAATTTCTAATTACTTGACTCCTCACTCAGTCAAAGGGTCTATTAGCCGGCACTTAGGCTCAGATAAAAGTGTAATATCTGTTCTTTCCTCGGTCAGAGGAGAAATAATCTTTCAAGATTGCTGTAATTTTTATCTTTGTCTCAATCCAAAGTGCCCTTTTTGTCAAGCTGGATTTTCTCTACATTGCAAACCAACATTGTGTGTAACTTTGTCATTGTGATGTGGCCAGAAAGTAGGGAGTATGTTTTTACAAATATGGTGTGTCCCTGTTTACCGCCTTGACGGGTTGATGTGACACAAGGTAGGTTTGATCTGGGAGATATCCGCTACCCCCCCCCCCAAAAAAAGAAGCACTCGGGATGAACAGTAATAAATTGCCTCAGTCAAGAAGGCTTTCTCCTTTTCTCACTGAGTACATAACAGATACTGCATTTTGATCTCGCCAGAAAGCCAGATAGTGTTGTGAGCTACCTGCTTCACACTTGCAGAAAGGTTAGATCTGATACCATTTTAACGGGAGAGAGAATAGAGTTCCTCTGATAAGTGTACTTTGGATATATAGAAAAATAGCAGTGAACGAAGCCGTCGGCATTCATATGGAGGGGGGCGCTTCATGCGACCAGCAATAAACAAACCCTTTCTCTGAAGGAGGATGAGATAATGCCCGGAAAGAGGGCCTCTTAGGGGCGAACCAAACCATACTTGATTCAGATACAAGAGTCATGATCTCTAGTGAAGCAGAAAATAAAATCAGAATCTCCTACGGTTGTCCTCTGGTTGGTATGAAAGAAAAGGCTATTACAACCGAAGATGTGTGTCTTGAAAAAGGCAGTCAACTAATTTTCCTTTAAGCGATATTTATCCATTATTTACGAAGACAGGTGGAATTCTAGGGAATTATTTACATATATTTTGTACTTACGAAATAAAGTCAGTATATTTGTGAAACATTATCTTAGATAAAGAATAAGCATTTGCTTCATAGTTTTGCTTTTTAGATGTTTAGTACATTTTGATCAAGGAAGTTGGTTTTATAAACGGGCCAATATACTGATTGACCCCCCAAAATTGCAAAAAGATTTTTTGTGTGTTTTTTTGCTAGGTTGAGTCTAGCCTACAACATACTAAAAGTTGGATAAAATCGGAGTATTTGGAAGTGTTAAATTTCGAATATGACTTTTTTAGTTTACAAGCCATTTCCCCAGTTACATGCGAAGCACTAACTCGGTCAGTTTTCATGATAAATCAATCTTTGATTTCTACCCAGGTTTTCAGGGTCAATCTTTCGCACGAAAGGGTAACCAGTGATGCCGAATAAACCCTTACACAATATCAAGGGGTACCCCTACGCCCATTACCATTGTTCCATATGTTGTGATTCACTAACGTCACAGTACTTTTTCAAAACTTTTCACTCCTCACAATCATCATCCACTAGATCAATTTTAATATTGTCACAATTTCCGTCTTGCACTGGTACATTCTAGTTCATGTCTCCATGCACTGGTACATTCTAGTTCATGTCTCCATGCACTGGTACATTCTAGTTCATGTCTCCATGCACTGGTACATTCTAGTTCATGTCTCCATGCACTGGTACATTCTAGTTCATGTCTCCATGCACTGGTACATTCTAGTTCATGTCTCCATGCACTGGTACATTCAAGTTCATGTCTCCATGCACTGGTACATTCTAGTTCATGTCTTCATGCACTGGTACATTCTAGTTCATGTCTCCATGCACTGGTACATTCTAGTTCATGTCTCCATGCACTGGTACATTCTAGTTCATGTCTTCTGCAGGTACACATTAGGGTATTACATTCTTCCGAAAAGCTGCAAGTAGTTATCTGAATTAGTGCACCTGGAGCGAGCTTTTGTCCGTCATCGCTGGAACAAGTTTGTCTCCCTCTACCTTCCACCTCAACTCAGATGGCACCATTTTATCACGACATCCCATCTACTCCATAACCTGGTAGTAAGAATGACATTTACAGTAGGCGTGCAATTTGAAGGTTAGTACTTTATGAAAATCATATCGATTTTTGTTAATAGCGACACCTATATGTAAGGCCTAGAACTTATTGAGTTGCGTGTTTGATTATATTGTAAACAGTTCCCTCTCTCTCCCCCTCTCTCTCTATATATATATATACATAAAAGCATATATATGCATGTATCTATCAGTGTTTCAAAAGTCTTGGGAACATAACGATTTTTAATAACTCAAAAACTATTAGGAGTTGAAAAATGAAATTGGTACCGTTAGAAAGGTTAAAGTTTCAAGTTTTGTGGGGAATCTTCAAAGTTGCTCAATATGAGCACCATTCGTCACACGGCAGACATCTAGTCGATAGTCCATTTCCTGCCAAACGCGTTCCAGCATCTTGACGTCAATGGTTCCCACAGCTGCCGTTACTCGAGCCTTTAGTTCGTCAATATCTCTTGGAAGGGGCGGCACATAGACTTGTTGCTTGACAAAGCCCCAAAGGAAAAAGTCACACGGGGTAAGATCTGGAGACCTAGGAGGCCAGGGCATGAGAACGTCATCACCTCGCCCAGATCTCCCAATCCATCTACCAGGCAGCCTTGTGTTGAGAAACTGCCTTACTCTAAGACTCCAGTGTGGTGGTGCACCATCTTGTTGAAAAATGAAGTCATCAGATTCTGCTTGTTCCAACTGAGCCATTAACCAGTCTTCCAGCATGTTGAGATAGGATTCACCAGTGATAGTTGCCTCTTCAAAGAAGAACGGTCCATAGACACCTTTCTTGGAAATTGCACAAAACACGTTCACTTTTGGTGAATCTCGCTCGTGCTCAAGAAGTTCATGAGGATTCTCAGTACCCCATATGCGAGTGTTATGCTTGTTAACTTTGCCATTCAGATGGAAGGTCGCCTCATCGCTAAAAACAAGCCGGTCATCAAAGCCGTTATCTTCCAACTTCTCTTGCATTGCAATGCAAAAGTCACGGCGAAGTGGCTTATCAGTGTCCTTCAACTTTTGGACCAACTTGAGCTTGTAAGGTACCATTTGCAGTCGTTTCCTTAAGACACGCCAGACAGTTGCTGGAGCAAGCTGAAGTTCCCTGCTGGCTCTTCTCACTGATTTACGGGGGCTCCGCTGAAAGGCTGTCCGAACTTGCTCAACTGCATTTTCTGAAGTTGAAGGGCGACCTGTTCGCTTACTTGGGCACAAACACCCATCTTTCACAAATTTAGCATGCCATCTGACAATGGATTTTCTTTCAGGGGCTTCTTTTTTAAATTTCCTGCGAAATGCACGCTGAACACATGTCCAAGATTCAGTCTTTGCAAATTGGAGGACGCAAAATGCCTTGTCTTGTTTAGAGAACGCCATTACTGCACCTGGAAAGATAACACTACACTCATTAGTATGACCAAAAACTTGATTAAGCAAGCTTTAAAATGGCACCAGTTTCATTTTTCTACCTGGAATAGTTCATGAGATATACGCATTTGTAATGTTCCCAAGACTTTTGAAACACCCTGTATATATATATATATATATATATATATATATATATATATATATCTGTGTGTGTGTGTGATAAGATATTATTATCTTACCCATTTGCATTGTAGGAAAAGTATATGAAATTAATGCGATAACAAAGATAGAAGCGACCTATACGAAATTGTAATACAAATATATCTCGAATGACAACGATCGATATATTTGCGTTTCCTGTATGTTACCAGCTGGATTTACTCGAACCCCCTCTAAGTGACCGCAATCATAAACCCTTTAAAAGGTCACGAAATATGCCGACATCATTGTTCAAATAGCAGGGTAAAGTTCCAAGACGGCGGCTTTTCTTAACTAGCCACCGCCTTGAGAAACTGCTGCCAAGATCCCAACTGCGCAAATCAATTACACCACTTCGCAAACCAATGAACATTCTTTCAAAAGGCGATTTTATTCTGATTCGGCGACCACTCTCATCTAAACTATGGCCAATCAGATTTGAGCAACTATTAGACTTCGCTCGACTTATGTAATTGGCCGATGTTGTTGACTTCTCACGGCTGGACCCTCAGGAGGGTGGCTTTCTAGTTCGGTCAATGTCCAGTAAATTCAGTAAAAACGCTTACAAAGCAACTGTGTTTGCTGACAGTGAATTACACACTAGTTAGAACGCCATATTGTGTGTTGCCAGGATTTTCGATTGGCGGATTTTTTTTACCCATTTTCAATATTAGCAGGATAGATATTATAGCTTAAAAGGTGAAATAGTATGTATTGGCAATGTTACATGGAAAAACTCAAACCAGTTTTATGTAATAATTTCTTTCAACTGCTTTTCTATAGAATCTTCAGGCAGCAACTGAACAATTTGATTTCACTTATCAAAAAAAGAAGATAAAAATATCATCTATTCTCGGGGCTTCGGATGGGGTATGATAAAGGGAAGAAGGGCATTCATTTATTTCTCATTTGAGGAAAAATGCAGTTATTTTATTTTTGTTAGAAATATTCCTTCTTTAAATCTTTGTTTCGTTTGGAGGGGGGGGAGAGGTTTTAGCTCAGCTACAATTTAAGAATTTCACAAGTGTCAGTTTGCAAGAGTGTTTCCGTATCGAGACGACGCTACAACCCCACACACTCACACATTTTAACGCATACACACATTCATCCGTTTCCAACAGTATAAATACGTAAGCGTGCACACCTTTTTTTTTGTTCAAAATAACTTGGATAAATTCTGTCCTTTATGCTTCTCATCTTCCCTACCCGTTGGCTAAGATCAAAATGTAGTATCTGTTCCGATGGATACTGCACCCCATACTGGTGTTGTCTTGGCCTTCGGGTCTTGTTTTACGCCGGTCAATGGGTCTGTCCTGTACAGTTCTGGGAGGTCCGTCTTCCAGGGCTTTGCTTCCCCTCTTTGGGGAGGAGTAAGTTTATTGCTTACTGCCTGAGGCGCCCCTACCGGGGAATGCCGACGGGGCTGCCCAGGCAATTTTTTAACCCCACTTTTTCGACCCGACCTTGGGTCATATCTTACTTGTGGGAGTAAGATAAAAACTGGCCTTGTGCCTAACTCCTGGAGAGGAGTAAATCAATACCCGTTACCGACTTCAGTTTGAAATTTAGTCATTTCACTTTTAGTTAAACAAACATGAACGCACTTTAACATTACTAAGCGACATTTACCCACTGTTTACAAAATATAACAAGAACATAAATCGTTCGTTAGACTGCGTATCTCCACCTGATAATGAAAGAATGGGCCAACGTTTTATCTGGGGCTTACTTCTCCATATTGTATGAAGTATTCCTGAAATGCCATAGAAAATGTTACCTCAAAAATCTAGTTATCTGATAAGGCTGACATTTTGCATGGTGATTACTGTTATAAAAAGAGAGTATAAAGTGGACCTTGAGTTTACTTTCGACAGACTCGTAACTCTCGTTTCCCTTTTATTTTGTCGTTTAGTCCTCACATTCCATGAGTGATGTTTCTGACAAAGGGGGAAGAATTGCTGTTTTCTGAGTCGGAATCTATCCATCTAACACTTATCGTTGGATAGTTTTTGACCTTGAAGTAATATTTTTGTTAGCTTCTTACATCAAGTGGCTTCATGCCTTGTCTGGAGCAATTTCCATCAAAAATCAACAAAAAAATTAAAAATATATGCAATAGATTCGATAGGATTTGTACTCAGTCTAACCAATTACAAAGTCCGTGGTGGTATCCATTACGCCACTAACTATTGTCTTGTGTGACTCGCCACCTTTCAGTTATTTTTTAAATGTTTTATACTTCTTTAGTATGACTCGTTTCTATCACCTTATCGTGTCCTTTGCATTTAAGATAAGTTTTCCTCTCTTTTTCTCTTGACGACATTGATATAACATGTGTTTATCTCCTTGCGTAATTTATATAAATTCATAAAATTAAAACTTCACCCGCGTGTTTTTCTTTTCTCGCGTCAACACATTGAAGTACTTTTATTAACTAGTAAGCGAATATTTATTAAAAATAGAAAATGCAATAGAACGAAATTTCTCAAATCCTATTAAAAAAAATTATGTTATTGCGAAATTAAATCCAGCTTTTGGAAGTTATATACATCCCATAATTTTATAAACACTGATTCACCCAACATCACATTTGAGAAATTAGTTATAGTTTCATAACAATCTGACTCGAGTAATGATTTAACGAAGAAACAATACCGTAAAAATTAAATTTAACTTTCAAAATCCTATTTAAAATAATTTGCTAAAAAACAAAAGGTACAGTTTAAAAAGTAAAATAAAATAAAACTAAAATGAAAGTAAAAAGACTCCCGGGCAACGCCGGTTAGGTACTACTTACTTTATATTTAAGTTCAATATCTCAATGTTTGTTTTTAACCTGTCCGATATAAAATGTTGATCTTGCCTAGAACTTTATATTAAAGACTAGTCTCTCCATTTGTGTTTACGACACTCATTTGAAATGTGTCTGTTTCTATGCTTGGTTCTTTATATTTGAGATCAGTCTTAGCATTCCTGTTTAATAGTTGAAAATCACAAATTCTCAATCACTAGCGTAAATACTTAAGAAATATATTTTAACTGTACTCGTTATATGATACTATGCGATTTAAACTAAGATTAGCAATCTTATCTCGATGTAACTTTAGCCTCAAAAAGCTGAAAATATATTTATTTAATATCAAGTGTTTTCAGGAATTTTTCTTTTTTTTAACATGGCGGAACTGCCGACTAGCCATGACATATTTCGTAGATAAAAAACAATTTATATTATAGTTGTAAGAAAAATATGCCTCTGACTCAACGGGTCACAACAACTACCGCTATTTATTCTACTTATTCATTAAAAAAATGCATAAACAACTGTCATATCTGTGAAGACATACTTCTTGCATAAATAAAAAATAATGAGTTTCATCAATTATATTATCATCCTTATTGTTATTATAATAATTATCATTATCGTCATCATCCTTTTAGCCAATATCAAAGTGCAGTATCTGTTCCGATGGATACGACATTGTCCTGTGCAGTTCTAGGAGGTCCACCATCCCAGGCTTTGTCTTCCCACCCTTTGAGAAGGGGTTAGTTTATTGCTAATCGCCTGAGACGCCCCTACCGGCGAATGCCGACGGGGCTGCCTAGGCATTTTTTGTAGGCCACAATACTCACCTTCTCGGGCCCTGGCTTTTCAAATCCCACTTTCCCGACCTTGTGTCACATCTTACCGCTGTGGGAGGTAGATAAATAGAGGAGCCTTCACACAAGTCATCATCACTGACAATAACCGGTGGTGTTCTCTGGGGTCTGAGTGTGAACAAGTCTCCCCAAATTTCCAGTACTCTCCATCTATTTCGATAACCATTTCAAATGACTTTGCGTTATTGCAACAGCCGCTTGCTTTTGATTTCTCGCTGGCAACGACCATTGGTCTTCTCTGGGATTTGGGTGGCAATAAGCCCGCTCCCAAGGTCTTAGTACTCTCACTACTCTTCCAGTGGAGGTCTGGTTATTGCTCTCCCTCCTCTGTCTTTCCACCCTCCGTGACTATTATTGGCGAAGAGGGGGGGTTATTAAATTCCTTACAGTTTCAGTTCGGTTGGGTTCATATGGTGATGTTCTTTCTATGATTTTGTTTTATTTCTATCGCAACTTCCATATGACTGTTAGCTTTCGCAGTTTATGTGAATTGGTTTCCGCATTCGAAGATTTTCCTTAAGATGTCAGCTGTTTTAATAATTGCCGTGCGTTGTATGGACACAATTTTCTCCTTTGATTCAAATTTCTCCTAATCTTTTTTACCAGTTTTGTTTTACTGTTCCTAGTGCACCCACGATTATTGGTATTATATCGACTTTCATGTTCCTGATCTTTTCAGTTCCGTGTATTTGCTTGGTTTTTCTGTCTCCTGTCGTCTACTAGGACGGCAAAATTTACAATCTGGCAGGAATTTTCCTTGTTGACTAATATGACATCCGGCATCTTTGCTTGAGTGAGTTTATACCTCCATGCCCCAGAGCATTTTTCAGTACTTTATCTGGTTTTTGTCTGTGCTATTTATCAGCGTGTTCAAAATGCAGTTGTTTGCATAGTTCCCAGTGTATTGTCTTCCTCATACAGTCGTGTCTGTTCTTGTATTCTTTTTGGACTAGTTTGCTGCATTCACTTATGTGATTTACCGTTTTGTCTTTTTGTCCACAGAGTCGATATTTACTGTTTCCCTTGGTTTTGTCTATTTTAGCTTTGATATAGTTAGTTCTAATCGCAATGTTCTGTGCGGCTGTCAGCAGTGATACCGTTTCTCTGTTTAGGTGTCCTTTTCGTAGCCACGTCCAGGTGTATTCGTGAGTCTCTTCTCTTGCCATTCTTATGAATCGTCCGTGTAGCTGTTTCTCTTCCCACTTTTCTTTTCTCGTCTTGCGTCTTGTTTCTCTGTTCCATGTATTGTTCATTTTTACAGTGTTTCTTGCTGCGGTGATTGGTCTTTCTGTGTTATGTATTTTTCCAATTATTTTTTGGTACATTCACAGTCTTCTATACTTACCAGTCCTCTTCCTCCATCTTTTCTTTTCACGTAGAGTCAGTCAGTATCACCTTTCGAGCGTAGTGCATTGTGCATGGTCATTAGTTTCTTAGTCTTATGGCCAAGGTTCCTCAGTTCTTTTTTGGTCTAGCCTATGAATGGTCCAGAATATCTTACTAGTAATACTGCCCAGGTGTTTATTCCTTTTACAAGATTCCTGTGCATAATTTAGTTTCTATGAGTTTTCTGGTTTTCTCAGGTATTCTTTTCCAATTTTCTCATTCATTTTTATTGATTTGATTGTGTCTGCTTCAAGAACTTCAATATTTATAGATATCGCGTTCGTAAAGTGCTCTCATCTCCTCTTAGTTTGTCAGTTCAATGTTCTCCGATGTCTTCAGTTTTCCCCTTTTTACTTCTAGCAGTGCACACTTTCCCCTTTCAAATTCCATTTGAATGTCCCGACTGAAAATTATTATTATTATCAGTATTATTATTATCATTATCATTATTATTATTAATTCTGATATAGAATTTAGATGTTCAAGAAGTGTCATCTTTCGTTTGAGAGTCTACTTCCAGAGATATCTGTTTCATCAGTGAGAAACCTAGCGTGATACGCAAACCTAACATGAAAAGCACACGTGTGTGTAAGAGAGATAGAAAGTAGGGTGAGAGAGAAAGTGCCAGATAGAGACAGGAGAAAGTGTGTGAGTGGGGAGAAGGGGTCCTAAATGCTAAAAACCAGCAGCTCGATTAAAAACATTATAAATTCTTCCTCTTCCTTTTTCTTGCAACCCGACCTCTTTCTTTCTGTGTATTTTTCTCTTATTTGTATTTCTAACTCTTCTTTCGGGATGCTTGCTTGCTTGCTCTCTCTCTCTCTCTCTCTCTCTTCTCTCTCTCTCTCCACCTTTTCTTCATTTTTCTTCTCTCACTCTTCTTTCTACCCCTTTCTTTCGTCACCTCTTTTCTCCTTACATTTTCCTTGCTCTTTACATCATCTAACCTTCGATATCTCATCCATTTTCACCTCTATTCTCAAAACACTGTCTCCTTTTTCTTACACTTCTATGTTTCATCTTTGCCACCTCGTCCCTCTCACAATCTACCTTTCTCCACTTTTTCTACCTTTCTCCGTCTTCCTCAGATGTACAGGGCTATGTTTCATGTATTTGGTATTTGTGTTTGTACAGAGTAAACACTGAAGAGTTTGCTAAAGCGACCAGCCTTAGAATTCGCGGGAAAGTAACCTTCCTATGGTTTCTTGCTTCTGCCGTGATTTCTGATTAGGTATTCAGCCAACACCCGTCTCTTTCCTCTTCACTATTTCAGATGAGATTAAGCCGCTGTCTAACATTTTGCCACTGAAGGCATATGTTGCCCTGGAGTCTGTAGTTTGTCCATCGGAGAATATATAAACTTTTTGATTTCCGTTACAAACAGCAACGTTCCCAAACTATTTCTTACTGCGTTACGGTTGCATCCTGGCAGTTTCCCTATTGAATCTTTTGAAATTTAATTCTGTTTTTATTTTTTTTATTTTTTAGAGGCGGTAGACTTTTCTTTTTCATTATATATCACATGACCCAAAACGAGATGTGTTACTTAAAAAGCCAGCCATGAATGAAATCATAGAGAGATTAAACTCAGGCGCATTGGTAGGGCAACAACTCTAAAAGCAGAAAAACTCAAGATAATAATATCTCCCTCAATTATGGGTTAAATAGACTAGCTCATGACCACTGCAAAATACTATGAGTACCTATTTGTCTCACCACAAGGTTAACGTTAGACACAATGTCTATTTTCAATGTGAGGGGTATCCAGCTCTCCTAAGATTGGCACACTGGATAGAACAACAACAATAATTTCTCCAGTCACTACACTTTGACCCGTGCTCGAACGCAAAGTAATTTGCAAAGAAGGTCGTGCATAGCCAATAAAAACGTCTGGTTTCGGAGACAACAACAAAAAAGAAAGATCGCCGCGATATCTGCAGCCGGTCTAACATCAAAGCAACCAACCAACACCGAACATAATAGCTATTATATACAATCCATTTAACACAAGTTGGCAGTTTACCTATAGTTGGATGGAAATTAGGGGCTCGTGCCGTTTTCAAACTGCGTTATCTATATATTACTAAAACAGCATGGATCTTGTTTAGTCGCTATCTTGTTTTTTGTTTTTTCATACACACCCGATGACGTCACAGAGTGATGACGTTATAAAAGATAATATCACTAAAGGAGGACGTCATTCATGAAAACGGATAACCATGCACAATGGATGACGCCATCCATCTAATAAGAAAAAGGAGGAAGAGACACACTATCTAGACGATCCGTAACCAAAAGGGTAATGGGTCGTCTACTAGACAAACGTAGGGTCAAGTTAATAATTGATCAGATTGATTTTGAGCTTTGCATAGCCTATTTTTATATTCAGCGACGGTATGCATTAGGGCAATCACGCACAATCAGATGTTTTTTTCAGCCGGACTAAATTTAAAGAGTTGTGGCGAGCGTCTAATTTGGCGCTTTTCATTAGTTTTCCTATCTAATGGTAATAAACAGCAATAAAGGGGATACACATTTTATCTAGATGTTATGCACATAGGATTGTTTAAGTGTGTATATAACTCACCATTTATTCAGTGGATGATTCATATATTGGTTTATTCTGACGCACAACTGCGTTTGCTTCAACTGGAGTTATTTTTTTTTTAATTCAGAAGGGATATGAGGGAATTTATGTGTATATATAAAATGTATGTACATAGACGCGTGTCTGTTTACTATGTATTTTTTGTATTTAGTGAGGAATGCACGATTTCCGCATGTTGCTTACTAATGTGTTACCTCACTGTTGTTCTTCGTATTTGTTTTTTTCTTCTTCTTTTTTTTGTACTTCTTATTGTTATAAAGAATAAATAAATTGGGGAGTTCAGCGGTAAAGTACAATATAGTTTAAGATGTATATGTGTTTTGTATTTGGAAAACTATTGAATGAAGACGTCTTTTATTATTTATTTAATTTATTTGTTAATTAGTGCAGCTATGACTAAGTATATTAGTCCTACGACAGTTTTAGGGCGATTAAGGCGCTAGTTTAGATTTGTAAAACTATACAGAGAGAATTACAGTCATTGTTCACACGAGTTATGAAAATTGAGTTTGGGGTGAAGAATTGTTTAAAATCTTTCGCACTGTAAACCGCAGTTCAACTAAAAGCCGCAGGTGTGACATGAGAAAAAAAAATCAAAGGTGTCAGCTCGATAGTTACCACTGTCATAAGTGACAGATGTAGGCCAAGTGGAAATTTGTGATGCAGGAGAAGATCTACGTCATAGGAAAATGAGGCAGAGTAATTGACATGACAATCTAAGCCTCAAAAGATGGGTCGAGGTAGGCAGCGACCGATGAGACTGCATGCTGGCCGAGGCAATCAGATTTCGTCCGGGTGATGCCGAGTGATTTTGCCTGAATATATAGAGCAGTGCGCAGAGGAAATGTAAGAGTATTTCCGTTTTAGTTAGAGAGTTTTAAGAGAAGAGGTGACAGTAGAAGCTGCGCGCCTATCCCCCGTACTGTATCCAGCGGAATGTTTTCCTAAATCCCGGATATAAAAGTCCTTTTTCGTGTCGATCGTACACTGACAAGTTTAAGTCGAATATACCCCAAACTTATTATCCAGCAGCAAAGACACTACCCTCTCTACCTACGAAAGACTTTAGTTTCTATATACACCAGAAAAATACAGATTATTATCTTAAAAACATACCATGTGTGTTGTCGTGTTTTTTAAATACGCATACTGTTCATAATTTGATTTTTATTTCTTCATGTACCTGTTGTTGCACCGTTTGTGAGCCGACAAGCAAAGGCTGGTCCGTCTTTTCTGAGTAGGCAAAACACGGGAGATACTGTCCGGCTGACTAGAATGTTTCGACCCACGTCGCAGAACTTCTTCAAAAAGATGGATGTTATCAGCTTGGCGTCACTGAAGATGGCGAAAAAGTTCGGAGACGTCACATCAACCAACGCCAGAGTTATCAGGCGGGAACGTGAGAGAAATGTTCGAGCATAAACACGACGGTAACTGCTGACCGGGAGGACCGCGTCACACAGCCAATCAAACCAACAATACTAAAACCAATGTTTGTTGGATGCGGTATTTTTATGGAACCTTTAAGACTGCTATGCCCATCTTGGTTGCTGACATGGTCACAACATCTCAGCCCTTGTCATCTCCGTTAGTAATTTTCGGAGAATTTCGAATTGAATCATTTATTCAATTTGTTATGGTCCTCTCAGTTTTTTTTAATGAAAATCGCTCCACACCAGACATGAAGCCACTCGATGTAAAGCGCTACAATGATGCAAGACAATTAAGGCAAATACAGGAGATGCCTATTTTGAAGACTAAGGTTATAGATAGGAGGAAAACAGTCAGCAAGAAGGGAATGTTTCAATCCAGCCGTTCTTGAAAAGAAACCACTGGAATAAAAAGCTGTATTACAACGAGGTACTACCACAGCGAACAGCACTAGACCAACGAGTTAAACCAGCGGGAACAACGGAAGCAGGAAATAAATCAGACAATTCTGAAAGACATATTCCACAATAGTACTTGTTGAAGAGACTGAGACTAACATCACATCTGTGAGACAGTCTTTTTTTTTTTACTAATGGGTAACTTGTTATCAAGGCTTGGGAGCTAGTTGAAGATAAGGATTAAAGACATTATCAGTTGGACGATAAACGTCACCACGAGAGAATTAGAAACAATGAGTGGAATTGGCAAAATTTGATCATCCAAGAGGACGGCTCAACAAGTATTTGTTAACATTAGACTTGAAGACGCCCATGTTGTAGTCAGTTGGGAAGCAGCCTACTGGAATTTTGTTCAACCGATGGGATGTTCTAGGAGAGAAACTTTGTTCTTGGAAGATCTGTTTGGTTTTTGATAAATAGAGAGAGAGAGAGAGAGAGAGAGAGAGAGAGAGAGAGAGAGAGAGAAAAGAAAGTTATTTGCTGTGGCTGTAGCTGGGCGAGTTCTTGTTGTGTATTATTAACAGGGAAAGCATTGGTTTGAGCTGAGTTGAGTACCTACAATGAACATATCGATACAGTAGGGAGAGGCTATCAATATCTCTTCTGTTCAAGAAATCTTTCATTAGGTTGCGAAGTCGGTTTTCTACTGTTAAAGGAAAAAAGAGAGCTCTGAGCTCCCTCATGTATGACAGCAATAATCCATCTCAGGAATTATCTGGATCTTATACAAGAAGCGAATTACGTCAGTAGTGAAGTACTTTCTGGAGCGGTACAATGCTCCAAACATGTTTTCACCGACCTTTACAACAGATTTGATATTCAGGTTTGATTTGATATTCAGGTTTTGGAGTGAAAGTCACTCCTAACAGCTTATCAAAGAATAGGGATTCTTGAATAAAAGAGCCATTCATTTTAATACGTAATAAATAAGGATCCGAGCATTGTTGGTGCTAGGAGAGAAATATCTATCATCAATGCTCTTCCAAGTGCTTATACAGATAATTGTGTCGTCTGCATAGATGTCAACAAATGATTTCAGAATATGACTTAGAAGATCATTTATGAAAATCAGGAAGGGTATTGGTCGCAGAATGAAAACGGAACGGTGGGGATAACTAAATTACAGATACGTTTCTGATCCTTATCAAGAACCCTCAAACGGAACAGAGATTCCTCAGCTCACATGTGACAACAGTACTTCATACAAGATCCGATAGTAAATTTGTAGAGATAGAATAGCCTCAACTATCTGTGGCAGCACTTCGAAAAACAGTGATGATTAAGATCTTTCTAGAGAGAGTAAAAAAAGAAAAACGACTTCGTAATCTATTAGGGGCGTCTTTTTCTCTTCTCTATGGTCTCTTTCTCACAGAAGAGAGTTTGCTTGTAATTTTCTACTCTATTGTTATTTTCATGGTTGGTGCTCGAGTGATCTCTAATCTGTGGTCTCCTTTGTAAAACATTCACAGCAAAAACCCATCTAGCTACACTTACTGTTGTTGGCTCTCTGCTTCCAAGCCAATAACTGATTCAAATCCCAATTCAATTCTCTGACGGTGAACAGCTCTGACGCCACAAACCTCGTGATATCCAGCTTTAACCTTAAGGTCAGACAGTTGTCATCCTGATCGTGGGAACACACCGAACCGAACTGCACGGGGATGACTCCGCTACAATCGCGTAAGTCAAACCCGTCTCAAACAGATGCGTCCAAGCCATTATCTAACACTCCCATAAAGGTTTTTTATAATCCCACAAGTTACGTCCGTCATTATATAACACTGTAAATAATTTTTATTTCTTCCTCTCTGTACCTAAAACTAAACAAAACTTCCAAGAACCACTCGTCTGTGGAACAATACCGCGGGGCTGCTTCCCAGCAAACTTCAACATGGGCGTTTTCAAGCCCAATGCTATCAAATTCTTGTTGAGCTGTCCTCTTAAATAATCCAGTGACCAGTTTCAACCATCATTACCAATCCTAACGGTGTTGTCTCACCGTCTACTTGACAAACGCAGTAATCCTTATCCTCGAGTGCCTTTTTGGCCTTGATAAACAGTGACGTGTTAGTACATAAAAAAAGGTGTGAGAAAGTGTTTGGAGCGATAGAGAGTACCAGCTTTACGATAAGCAGAAAGAGCAATGGATCTAATGCATTAACCCCAAGAAAGATTTAATGACAAAAAATAAATTTAAGAGTCGATTTCTTTTCAAGAACAGGGCCATCCATGAAAATATCAGGAAGAAAAGGGGCACGCATACGATTGAAAGACACAAGCTACGTCTTAAGAGAATTAAAAGAAACAAGCCAGTTCAGCTGATGCTCCATAACCTTTTAGATATCCGTGTCGAGTCATTACAATTCAATACAACCTCTAATAGAATTCATTTTAGAATTGAAATTGATAGATAACTGATTAAATTTAATTTCGATTTAATTTCAGAGAACCTTTTATGAAATTTACGATGGTGCTGGATAATAAAATGAAAACAATTGTCGACAGAAACTGAATTTCCCGAAAGTATTTCCTTTTTAGAGGATACTATAAACATTGTGATTCGGTGGGTCATTTATTAGATTGTTTGAATCGAGAAAAATGTGAGTTTGCAAAGCCAGTTGAAGGTAAAACAATAAAAAGACAAAATCGAATATTAGTCTCTTTCATTTCGCTATATCTTCCCCTTTCGCTGTTTCTCTCCAGCTATAGATTAAATGATATTTGTATCTGGTGATAGTCCATATTGTTTATAATCGACTAGTTTAATATTCTGGTGTATAGTTAGTTTTATTACTTTCCACTTTTAATAAACAGATATATATACAGAGACTCCCGCGTTTCATCCCGGGGGTGAATCTTCAGGCTAAAATGCATTTTAGCCCGGAGATTCACCCCCGGGGAATAAACGCGGGAGCCTCTGTGTAGCTTAATTACCATAAATATATTTTCATAACTTACTACCTAGCTCTACTTTCGTATCGAGTACTTTTGAAGCGAATACTAAAAACTGATACATCAAAAATTATATCTCATAAAATATCATGTGGATACATGAAATAGTAATGTGTATATATATATATATATATATATATATATATATATATATATATATATATATATATATATGAGAGAGAGAAGCGAGAGTGATTGAAACTGTATCAAATAAGAGCAGATGGTAAAACAACATAGTGATTGGTGAAAGTAATAGAAAAACGTAAAAGATGAGTGATTTGGTGAATAAATTGCTAATGACGGCTAATTAGAACAATGAAAATAGATTTGTAAAATATAACTTGATTCCCAAAACAAGGAACAATTTTACATGTATTTTTGTGTGATTAAAATATATATAAATATTCTTTAGGGAATCCAACGTTGATTAATATTTAAAAAAACACAAGTATTGATTTTTATCCAAAATATTATGTGTGTTCAAATCAAAGGGAAGTAACTGTGTATGGACGAATACAGAGTTGCGTATCCTTTCTTTTAAAATAGCGGTAATTTCAAAATAATTCCTACCTGAACAAAGTACTTTATAGAAGATATTTGGATTATTCGAACAATTGATTTCATCTATTCTCAAAACGTTTCGGCCGATGTAACCTCAAACTTTCTTCAGGTGCATCCTTTCGAACTCGGGAATTCTTATGTCGGAATCTGGAATCTGTACGGAATTTCAAATGGAATCCTTTATTTAATACACGCTAAGATATCTCGTGTAATGGATAAAAGTGCGCAGTAATAATCAGTTCCAAGTGACAGTAAGTTACATCTTATGTTTATACGTTGTTATCGGTTTAATAACAACTAAAACATGAATAAAAGATGAAGTATAGCCTTTAACAAATTTATTTAACAAAAATAAACATCGATTAAATGAAATGTAGAAAGTCACTGAACGCGAGATGCTTGTTTGATCGTGGGAACCGTTCGGTTTACTTTTCAACTGTCATGGCAGACGACTTCTTTTGTCATAGGGCGATAACTCTTTTTGATTCAAGGGAAATAACTCGATTCTGTTTTGTTAGGTTGCCCTAACAGTCTTCTGGAGGTTGAAGGTTAAAATTTCGGGCGATACTAATAATATAATTATAGCTGACGGAACGAGGGCAAGCTACCCCCCTGGATTAAATAATGGGTTATATTTTAAATTCCGTACAGATTCCAGGGTTCGACAAGATGCACTTGAAGAAGGGCAGAGATTACATCGCTGAACCGTTTTGAGAATAACATACAAAATGAGAAGAGTAATTTGAATAATACAAATAATACAAATTATCAGTCCCTATCTAAAATGTTTCGAAACATAATACTCTAGAGAATGAACTAAATCGAATGACATTTTATTTTTCGTAATAATATGCTAAAATGATTCCCAAGAAAAACCGACCGATCAGAATCAAATACTGCTTGTGTAGGAACAGGGCTATTGATTACACAGAAACGATAAAGAGACGGTTTTTACTTTATATATTTGATGTTGACTTTCTCAACATGTGAGCATCTGATTAATAAATATCTCCACGCACTGGTGAATTTGATAAAAGTAATATCAGCATTAGTGGACGACATAGTATGCGACGGGTCAGTAAGCTAACTGCTACGAAGTGTAACTTTAGAAGCTTTCTTTAACCAAGACTAGTTGTCCTACTAAAGGAGAGTCTAGTCTACCCTAATATTTCAACCATATCTAGCTTATATACACAAATATAGAAGTGAAATTGACGTTAGATCTTGACATACCTTAAAAAACATACCAGGCTAATTCTGGTAACCACTACATCACATTAATAGTAGATATAACAAATATAAATTGAATTGTAAAAATGCACAATGGGATGCAAAGTCTGTCAACGATGGGTCATTTATGGGAATAATATCTGGCTCGGGGTTTGACCACCCATAATTTGTATTTCTCAAATTGGAAAGGGCATTGCCTCTTTAGATGGGGGTTCATATTGAGAAATCAAACTACTTAAAGACCTTGAAATATTAATGTCTTTTCAGATACGTGGTTCCATGCTGTGATTATGACTCACTTAAGATTTTCCGAAATTAATGTTCACACCAAATGGTGGACTTCATGGTCAGTCAGTTTTTATGCAGAAATTAACATTTGATAATCCCGAGTGTTATCTTGGTGTGGTCCATGTGATAATATATATAAACGGAAATTTAAAATTCTAACAAAAAAGAAAATAATTATTCCACTAATTTGTTTTGATTTTTTTTTTTAAATGTAACCGGATGAATGTAGACTGAGAACAACAAAAAAAATGAAGGGTAGGATAGGTAAATGCAAATCTGTTTTCAAAGTTATGGGAAAATCAGTAAAATGCTAAAAGCAGGATTCCCACAGCAATTCCTTATATGTGATAGGAAAAATATGTATACATAATATATTAAAATGTGAAAAGGTATTAAACAATAATAAATTGAGATGTGGTCAAGTGAAAGCATAACAAATACCTGAAAAATTGTGTCTTAAAAATGGAAAAAAGTTCACCAAAATAGAAGAGCGTTACCATTATAGACAACATTTATAAACTCTCGCCAACCAGGAGTTTTTTTGATTTTTTTATAACTAAGTCCACCCCAAACAAGGCAGCCCGCCACTGTAGACGTAAGGGGCTACTGATAAAAAGGGTGAGAGTTTTTATTTTATTTACGGGGGGGGCTAAATTGGGAGCTGTGCAGCGAGATGTCTGTTTACATTAGTTTTAAATTTCTGTATGTCAGTACCGTCATGAAAACAGGGAGCAGGGAGGGAGTTCCAGAGTCCAATAGCACGAGGAAATAATCTTTTGGAGTAGAAAGCTCTTCGGCATATGTGGACCTCCACAGTGAATGGATGGGATTTGGTAGATTGTCTGGTTGGTCTAGTTAATTTGCGTCGTTGGAAGATTTTTATGTTTACGCTTCGAGTAAACATGTCGGAACTAATTTTTGAAATAACTCTATCTTCTTTTGAAATGGTTCACATGATCAGAAATTCAATAAATGTACAATCGTTAAAAGAGAGGGCGGTTAAAAGAGAAAACTACTGATTAAACAAAGGTGTGAAGGGGATTCCGTTTTAATGCAAAACTTGACCGCTTGACGACACTCTGCGTCCTGAAAATATTGGATTTAATGCCTTCCGGAAGTTCTAGAATTCTAATTTTAGTTGAATACTCCAAGGTTATCCATATTGTAAAATGTAAACAAATGAATAAATACAAATCCTTTACAAGCGATATACATGTATTCCATAACAGAAGCAGGTAAGTGAGCTTAGAGGATAGGGAGTTGGACGGTCATGCTTGGTACTGACTAATGTCCGGGTTCGAATCTCGAAGTTGATGCACTTGTTTTGTCAAGCCACAGTGACGAGTCTTGAAAACACGAAACACGTGATTGTGGATGACTAATATATATATATATATATATATATATATATATATATATATATATATATATATATATATAGGGTCCGTGAAGGATGGAGTGTTCTAGATATGAGATCTAGAGTAGGAGATCCTAATGCATATACAAAGCAAGCCAACATTTAAGCCTCTGCACTACAATTTATTTCACCCAAGCTGGACTTTTCAAATGCGTAAGGCTCACTGATTCCACGTGTACTAAGAAATTAAGAGAGTTATGTCGTATTAGAAATATCGGGAGGGGGAGTATTTATTTACCATTGAGACTGGAAGAGGTAGGTTAAACGGGGTAGGAGAGTGAGAGTCGGCCAATACCTAACCTAATGTCTAGTGACGCGCTTTCCGCCATCTCTCTTACTCCTCTGTCGATTTCAACATGTCTGGAGTGTGCAAGACCTCGATCTCATTTCTATTTACAGCCATGACGTCCTTAGTTGAAATTTGCATTTGAATCTCACTCGCATCATTAAACCGCCGAAGTTAAAATAGAGTTAAAAAATGTAGACGGGTTTAGCTATATAATAATGAATTTATTTAGCCGTAACCATATTTTGTACTAAGGTATTAAGACATGAGGTAAATATACCTTGTATATGTTCGTGTGGAAAACGAGAAAGGAGGGGGGAGTAAATTGCCTCAAAAAGGGCTCATATAGTAAGGATCATTAGTGGGGAATGCGGTGAATTTGAGGTAATCAGGGTCCATCGGAGCAAAAGCGAACGAAGATAGGATCAAACTAGTTATAATGACATGGGAGAAAATGAAGTGTGGGGTTTTGGATGTTAATGATACAAAACTTAGAGGAAGGTAGCGATAAGTTTAAGATTTAAGGTAAATGGTATTAGGACACAGCATCATCGAATGGCCATAATTCTGGGAGCAGTCAAAAGTCCAGGTTACAATGTCATATCGCACATTCAGCCACCTATTATCCGTTTTTAATTCTCGAGTTGTATACAATAAGTCTCATGTCTTTAAATTATATTAACGGTTTTGGGTACCCTTATTAGCTGGTTATCTTATAGTAGGAAATAGTAATATTACACATCTAGACAAGATTAAGTTTACTAAAATAGATACTAGGATTTTCTACAATGTGGCGTACTAGCTAAAGGTATTTGCTAGCAATTCGTTTTAAGTGAAAGAAATTTGGAACTTCAGGATCTATAGGTGATAAAAGCTAAGAATAATATAAAATTAAACTTTTACCCGGTCGTGGTTGACCGAATGAGAATAATCTACCCTGTGGATTAAATTAAGACTTTGGTTTAAGATTCCGTATATGTTGTCGAGTTCGACTAAAGGGTTCTCACTTTTCTAAAAAATAAATCTAAAAAGAGTCGGAGATTAAATCGGTGGAAACGTTTTACAAATACGAAATAGGATGAGAATAATCGTCTGAATAATCGAAATAATACACACAATATAAAGGACGAAACAGCTGTCTGTGAATTTCTATATATATATATATGAATAGTTCGAATGCGAAACTCGATAAATCGAATTTGTTTTAATTGAGACATTAATAAATAAGAAGATAAATACATAGACTTAAACTTAAAAGTTTATTTTAATTGAAAGCAAAAAAGAAATTATCATTATGTAAAAATGATTTCGAGGGCTGGTCGAGTTTTGAAATGCAACACGTTTTATAGTGATTGCTTCGTCATTTTGAAAAAAACTTACTAAAATCGGAACAGAGTCAAATCAATACAACAAACGTTGCACGCACAAAGGGCTCGATATCCTACCAGAGACAGCTTCATAAGAACAATTAAAACGGCTTAACTTAAAACTTTACTGTAGTTTCAAGGTGTTTCTCATTATGCTATGTGAATTAATAAATACTTAACGTTTCGTTTCATTTGAATCGAAATTGAAAGTCTGAATTTGCATTAAAAGGTATGTCATATATAGAACTACGTCACTCTATTTCCTGGGGTTAACATAATAGTCGGTAATCTGACAAATCTCTATTTGATTCTGTCTAGCCCGTCATTTACGGAATTTATCAATTATCGAAACATAACGGAAAGGAATTCGTATATAGACACACAATCGTCTAATAATTATGAACAACACGTTGGGCGTTCTGATTTTATTCATAAAACTGAGAAAACTGAACCGGTGAAAGAAGTAAACATGCACGTTTGAAAATATTGTATTTGCGAAACAACTATGAAACTGAAGTTGACTGTTAAATAATTATGTTCTGATTGTTTTTCTTACGTCCACAAAACTATTATAAACAAGAACACGGAAACAAATCCTGTAGCGGCGAATCGCTTAAAAAAAAGAGAATAACAGATGACTTTGCCTTATTGACGGCTAGGATTATATGATTTTACAATAAAAAATATAAAAGCCACTTACATTTGGTTGCTAAGAAATTTTAATATTTCGTAAGACATCCGTTAGATTTTATTATAAAAGAGTTTTTCTATAGAACGATTCATTAAATTATCTTTCCCAAAAATATAAAATATTTAATAATGAGTGGGGCTCAACGAAAGAAACAAAAATATAAGTAAACAATGCCGGGCAACGACGGGTAAGTACAGCTAGTATATATATATATATATATATATATATATATATATATATATATATATATACATATAAACCTACGAAAATATATTTATAGCAATTAAGCTGCACAGAGACTCCCGCGTTTCATCCCGGGAACCTCTGTGTAGCTTAATTGCCATACATATATTTTCATAGCTTACTACTTAGCTCTACTTAAGTATCGAGCACTGTTGAAGTAAATACTGAAAATTGATACATTAAAAATTATATCTCCTTATAAAATTTTATGTGGATACATGAAATAGTAATATATATATATATATATATATATATATATATATATATATATATATATATATATATATATATATGCATTCAAAGTTTTTCTTTAAACAGAAATTGTATATATTGGAAAAGACAAAGGCCGATAGCAACATCGAAACCCTCGATATTTTTAGAGAATATCCAGATGAAGTAGGTTGGATGGAGGGTTTTCAGCTGCAAATTCTTGTGGCATTCGTCCAAAATAAAAACTTAGTGTCATCTTAATGTTTACTATTCCTCATCAAAAAAGCTATTATATACGGATTAAAGCTGTGTATATATAACCTGGTTATTTATAGGTATTTACTACGTTTAACAGGTCGTCGGCTTGGCGTAGTGGTTCTAGCCACGGATAGTTAAGTCGCAGGTCCAACTTACACCCGTATAAATGTATGAATCACATCGTCATATGGGTTAAATAACGATAGTAACCTAATTCTACTAACATACACTGATTGGGAGTGATCCGACGGATACAAATGGCCAAGTTATCGTTGAAGAAAATGCAGATGAATAAGGAAAAAAAAAGACGAGGAGGTCGATGAAGTTCATGAAGGTGAAGACGGCGATGAAGACATGGATGAAGACTATGACGAGGAAGACGTCGATGAAAATGAATAGGAAGACGTTGAAGAAAACGATGATGATGAGAAAAACGATGATGATGATGAAGACAAAAACGACGAAAAAGACATTGATGATTACGATTTCGAAGATGAAGAGGATCAAGACGAGGAAAACGATGGCGATGAAGACGGGGAAGTTGTCGATGAAGACAAAGATCAAAGACTAAGACGATAAGAAATACGTTGATAAAGTCGAATAAAAAGAAAAATACGAATTCGATGTAGATGATGAATACGAGGAAGACGTCGACAAAGAAGCAAGAAGATGAAGATGATGGGAAAGACTTCCATGAACACGATAAAGGTTTAAAAGGCAATGGCGATGAAGACAAGATGACGAAGATGACGAAGATGACGAAGATGACGAATACGATGAAGGCGGTGATGAAGATAGAGGTTACGAGGTTGATGAAGACTATAATAAAGACTATGAAAGTGACGATGCCGATGACAGAGAAGAATACTTCGTCGAAGAAGACAGGACTGACGGCAATGAAGACGACGAGGATAAAGACAATACAATAGCGAAGATGTTTAACGAAGTCGATGAAAACGATGAAGATGACGAAAATAGAGACGATAAAAAAGAATAAGATGGAAAAATACGCAATACGATGATAAAACAGAAGACTAAGATAAAGAAGAATGGAAGCAGAAAACAGGAGTAGATAAATAAACTAACCTACACGAGACACAAAAGATAAAGATATAAGAAAACAAAGAAATTTCAAAAGAAATACGCCATAAAAACTTCACTGTAATTTAAAAGTAAAATAATATACTGTTACGTTATGATATTTATACGTTTTGGTTCAATTTCAACCCAGAAAAATAAAGGAAGTACGAAGTAGAACCTTTAACAGATTTATTTAACAAATGCACTGATTAATTTAGAATGTAGAAAAACCGCTGAAGGCGAAATGCTTGTTTGCTTGTGATACCGTTCTGTTTAAATTTTCACTGTCCGCAGACGACTTCTTATTTTACTTCAAGGGAAATAACTTGATTTTGATTTGTCAGGTTGACCTAACATATATTTTTTTACTTAAATGAAAATGATTATATATTCGTTCATTTCTGTTCATAGCAGACACTCTATGCGTACAATTCCATTTCCTGTATTATTTTATTTCATAATAAATTATTCGGCTCTCGTTTGAAGTTGTCTGCTCCTCGGGGATTTAATATCCGGATATTGTTTGCTTCTTTGTTTGCTTCTATGTGATGGTATTCAGATATTAACAGCCCCTACAAGTATTTATTGATGAAGATAAGAAAGTCCTATATCTGTCCTAAACGCAAGCCTCGTCTAATAATAGTAAACAATGAGTGACACTTATCATGAACATAGAATATATATTTAAGTAAGTGATGTTAAGATGAGACGGTGAATTTAGCCATAAGTTACTGATGAAGAACCCGAAACTATAAAAATAAAAAGTCGAATACTTTTGTTTGAAAATGATTGAAACGCAATTGGTTTAGGAATTTTGAAAACGCAATTTTGTGTTAGTATATTGCTATGACCTCTCTCAATGGACAATGGAAAAACTGACCATTTAATCGCATAAACAAATGGAATGAATATGAAAAATATTCGTATCGGAATTATATTTTCAGTTGTACACACAAGGAAAGAAGCGTAGAATACTTATGTATGTACACTGTGAGGTAAGTAATATAGATAAATAAAGAGACAGCTAGAGAGCGAAGCGGAGAACCTGAAAATCCAGAGCGGGAGAAAACAGACGAACGATTGTTACGCTAAGCTTGTTACATAGACACTCATTATTGCGCAATCGATTCAACCAATCACCACTCAGTACTTATTAGTTTATTTTATATTGATCTTCGTAGGTAAATAATATTGATAGACGTTGATTATGATAATTTATTACTAATAGTCAGAACAACAAAGTTGATGAATGTAAGATTTTGTTAACTAATAGAAATGTACAGACCGAACAAGGTTAGACTATTGGCTGAATATGTAACGTCATTTTATTTTTGTTTCTTATTTGTAGGTCTGTTTATATTCAGTTGGGTGTCTCAATTTTTGTTATTGAAATTGATTTAGATTTCTGTTGGAATGAAAATCATTTACTATGGTGTAATATCTAATTTCATCTGATTGCGTGAATGGTTGAATTGTCATTATTAAAAGTCGATTTCATGTAATGCCCTGATCATTTTGCGTAATAACTAAGTATGGTATAGGTGTATTTAGATGTTTCACTAATTTATTATCTTTATTTCCAATCAATATGTAATAGTAAGCGTACTGTACCATTAGGTTTGAGTGTAGGTAGTTCGTGTTATTTTTGTTAATTTAATATATGGTAATTATTTTTTGTGATGTTCAATGTTTGTTAAGTTAGTACGTATTTGTGTTCATTAAACTTTTAACTGGTGAAACGTCGTTTTTGTATGGTTTTCACAGTATTAGTAATTTGTGTTTTTTGATGGTCTTTACTGTCTTTTTTTCGTTTGACTGATTATTTGGTCTTGTAAGTATCTGTTCAAACTTCCATCGTTTTGAAAATATCTTGAACGGATAGGATTTAAATTCAGGTCCTCCATCGGATAGAACTATTTGAGGGATTTTCAATTTTTTTCAGTTTCGTCACACCACCAAGAATAACGATTTTGGCCTTGGAAGTATCTATTGTCAACTCCTCAACATTGCAATATCCATATCTTGTTATAAACCCAAACACCTCACAATTACCTCAAAACACTGATTGTTGGAACATTTTTAGGTACTTCCTCGGATTAAGACTCCAACTAACTTTGAAACCAACCCTGACCCTAACGACGAGGTCAAAGTTAGCTCGGGTCCTAATCTGAATAAGCACCAATTTTTATATTTAGCTCCAAATTAAATTTCAAGTTAATTTTAAAACTTACCCTCTTACTATTAAACAGAAACTTAATTTTCTTACACGTCAAATTATTTTTCTTCAGTTTTTCTAACCGCTTACAGGAATTTAAATTTATGACTATAAACCTTGAAAATTATTTTCTTTCAAAATTTATTTTTATTAAGATATCCTTAATAATTCACCTAACCAATTCTATCACTATTAACATTATACTATACAATATACTACTATACTATCGCCATACTAGAACCCAAAACATTTAGCTATAATACCGAACAATAAGCTGCAAAAGGAAAACCAGTTCAGGGTAATAATGCGCAAACTGAATGAAGTATTCCGTCACATTTACAAAAACTGCGGGATTTGAATCGCATAATGGCAAACAGCTGGCGAATTACAGGAATGACGGGATGTCAGTCGTATCAAGACATGTCTGCAACGTACTTTGGAAACCCCTGATTAATCACAGGAACGCCGGGATGCCGATCACACTAACACAAGTCTGCGACGTGTCATGAAGACATTTGATGATGCACAGAAACGGCGAGATGACAATCGTGTTAGAACACAGCGACGTGCCTTGCATAGACATGGAGAACTTAACACGGAAATATTTGCAAACGACGTAGGAAACATCAAGATTGCTACGTTAGCAGCAATGTTGTCAAGTATTCAAAAAACACGTTTACGTCATTCAAGATTGAATGCAGAACTCAATTATGCCTATCATTGTGATTAACACCAGATTTGAAAAAAGGTACTATCGGTAGCAGAATGCAGAACAAAAAAATGAATGTGATGACGTGTGTCCTTCTGGTGTACACATTCGTCTGCAAAATTTATGGACTCCCTTCTGGACTTATGAAGTCAATTCAATGTAACACTCCACCCGATTCAATACGATTTCTACACAATATTCATATTTACATCCAATATTTCAACCTGACTAGTTTAGGAGCTGCGGAAATACACAAAGCGTGTCATATATTTACCTTTAAGGTTTGAAGATAAGTGTGTCTGAAGTTGAAACTCCTAGGTTTCGTCTGATTTATTTTATTGAGCAACAACCACTCGTGTCTACTAGATGTACAAATACCATTGATACAAAATGAAGTATGGTTCTTGACCTCCGACATATGTTTTAACATGAAATGAAATATGTGATGCAGTTCAAAATGGCTATGTACTATGTTCAAAGTTAATATTTCAAAATGCTTATCAATGTTGACAGAACTTAAAGAGGAGATCATGAACAGCGCTTTAATGTTGCACAAAAATCTAAGATTATCATTATAATTATTACCATTATTATTATTGGGAAAGAAATCCCATCATCGTGAAATCATTTTGGATTAAAAAAAAACGAGAAACTTTAGTTCATATTGAAAACAAACCTTGCACTGTAAAAGTCAAGAAGGATATAA
>OY744515.1:24181053-24216053 GCA_963556195.1 Sepiola atlantica | reverse complement strand
AAATGGCGCAATCAAACAGAGTTATAACAACTCCAAACACACAACAAAGCTTTTGATTTGTGGTTAAATTAATAACATGTATTCTCTTTAAAACTGGTAAGTACAAGGACCTTGTCTGTTTTAGTAGGTAGCCCCACATCCCATCCCCCAACTATCAAAAAACCCAACTGCCTGCTCTGGTGGTTCAGATGAAAGAGGCCCAATGTGCCAAAAATCCGCTTACTGTGTCACTTACGTCACAGCCAGGACACGTAGAAAATTCCACTTTACCTAATTGTTGACCCTACATACAAATGTATCATACTAATTTTATTCTTACACATGCATCTCTAATTATGCCACACTTTGCAATATAACATAAAATAGCGTGTTTTGATTTCTTTTAATGGTATTGATTTCGTGTATTTTCAATTCATTAAAATCAAATTACAAGTGAATAAAATTGAGCATCTTTGCGAGTATTTGTTTTTTTTGCATTTAATTAAAGTGTTAAAGCCGCTGATGCAGCCTGAGGTTTGTGTTGCGCATAGAGAAAGAGGAAATCCTTCCAACTGTAAGTTCTTACGATTCAAAAATTAGGGATCTTGATCTCAAAACAGATCACACACTGATCGACCCAGTGAGTAAAATGATTTCTAATAACTTGCCATCTGTGGAACAATACCACAAGACTGCTTCTATGAAATCTACAACATAGTTGTCTTCAAGTACAATGTCAACAAATACTTATCAAGTAGTCCTCTTTAGTAATCAAATTTGGCCAATTCCATTCATAGTTTTCAATCCTCTCATATTATTCATCATCCAATTGACAATTTAATTAACTCTTACTCTCGAGTGGCTTTTGGCTTTCGTAAGTGGAGACTCATTAGTAAAAAAAACAAAACATATAAAAACAGTGATTGAACCCGTTTTATGAACTTCAACGTCAAATGACCAGAAAATTGGCACATGAGATGGTGAACCACTTTTACAAATTTGGCAAAGTTCAGAAGCACTTACGATTTTAGATTGTAAGCTTATTTTAAGAAACATTTTGAGATGAGTGGGTTTGAGTAGTAGATGGGTTTTGTTGTTTTTGCAATAAAAGAAAAGTTAATTGAAGACCATGTTGAATAACTCTTCGGGACTAGGGGCCCTCAACGATTAATTATATGCGATTGGCTCTGATTAATGTTGTCAAAGTGTTATAAATGATCCGCATCAAATATATATAAAAGTAGATAGACTTACTTAAATAGGTGCTTGATGAAGTAGTATCCGCTTTTAAGTAGCTTAAAATGAAGAGGTAGGATTAAATAAAAGTGGGATTAATACAAGTCTACTTTCACACAGCGTATATAATATATATATATATATATATATATATATATATATATATATATATATATATATATATATATAATCCCGGAAATAAAGAGTTGACTATTTATTCATATCTATTTGGGGTGTTGGTTTGAATCTACTCTCATTATTGAGGCAGTAAAATGAATTAGTGCACAGATATCGACTTCCGATGGACATACATTTCGAATTGGTCACCATTACAAGCGAGGATTGATTAGACGCTTAGTTGAAAATGTATTTTCACTGGCATGTCACGATATTATGATTAAAAAGATCAGAAGCATGTGGGCAAATAGCCATGTTAAAATCTTCCTAACCGGTTATACACGATTTATATTCTCTCTCTCTATATATATAAATAAAATATATACGTAATATATATATATATAAATAATATATATGAATAATATATTTATGTTCAAAATATACGTACATACGCATATACACAACCACATGTGGCGCCTAGATTAATTTTTGTTGAAGCCCAAATTTTCTTTAAAATAAATATTTATTTAATTGAATTCAACAAAGTTTCGACTGTAAAATGTCATCTTCAGGAAGCAGTAAACATTTTTTCAATTTTTTTTCCGTGACATAATATCACTAGAAAATCCGTATGGTTTTGCAACAGTGAATTTTTTAAAAAATGTCTTCGTTACTCGGTAGAGCGGACACGCATACATCTCTTAGAAGTTAGTTCTTTTTTGAAAGCGCTGGGTAATATAAATAAAAAAATTCGTTTTGAAGCCCAAACAAAAGATATATTGTCTTTTAAATATATATTTATTCATTTAAATTCAACTATGTTTCGGCTGTAAAGGAAGCAGTAACATTTTTTTCCTTTTACCTTATAAGATCATTCGCTCAGTCGCTACATATCGAGAACACCTCGTCACTCCTCACCTCCCTCTGTTGTTGTATGCACACATTTACATAATGTATGTATGGTTGTCGGCTTTTCCTTTCTTTAAAAAATATTCACGCATTTCCATTAGCATGTCACGTTATATATATATATATATATATATATATATATATATATATATATATATATATATATATATATATATATATATATGTTCCTTTCAGTAGTCGAATACATTAATGACGGCTGCCTTTAAATAGGTTTAATATCTCGCTTATTTATCGGGTTGTTGATAGTGTGGGCTAAGGAGTTGTAATTTGAGTTTGAAATAGAACTCGTTTTCCGGAATTCGAGTTCGACGACGGGTATGAATAATCATTTCTACCCTGACGATTCCTGTAAAGGTGAAACGTATACGTATGTAGATAAAAACAAATATGTATACTTATTTCTCGCCCCCAAATCTAGGCTCAGCGTTATAGTAAATAGTATTAGCACAGCTGTCATCGTGGCTTTAATGTATGTTCCTTACAGTAGTCGAACACGTTAATGACGGCTGCCTATACATAGGATTGATCTCTCGCTGATTTACCGGGTTGTTGATAGCGTCCGTATGAGCTAAGGAGTTAGAATTTGAGTTTGAAACATAACTCGTGTTCCGGGGTTCGAGTCCGACGACCGGTATGAATAATCATTTCTACACTGACGATTAATGTAAAGGTGAAACGTATACGTATGTAGATAAAAAAAAGTATAATATATATATATATATATAATTATTATTATTTCATGTATCGACATAAAGTGTTATAAGGAGATATAATCTTTAATGCATCAATTTTCAGCATTTACTTCAACAGTGCTCAATACGTGAGTAGAGCTAGGTAGTAAGTCATGAAAATATATTTATGGCAATTAAGCTACACAGGGGCGTCCGCGTTTCATCCCCGTAAGGAATCGTCAGATTAAAATGCATTTTAGCCTTACGATTCGCTACGGGGATGAAACGCGGAAGCCCCTGTGTAGCTTAATTGCCATAAATATATTTTCATAAATGATATAATATCTAATATATATAAATATATATATATGTGTGTGTGTGTATGTGTGTGTATATAATAGCAGTACCCGTGTCCCGGCGGGAATATTAAATAATTTAATTAAAAAATATAAGTATTAGAATATTATTTTTTTTAAAGCTGGAAAGAACCATATTTTACTATAATGAATTTAGTTTATTAAAATAAGATTTTGGCGTTAAAGTGGGTAAATATAAAATAATGATTTAATTTAATAAAATTAAATGTGAGACGATAATTGAAAACTAACTCATAAAAGAACCTATGTTATTGTCAGTAAATTAGGTGATTAAAATTGGACATTTAAAATATAAATATTTATTATTTTAAATCAAACAACATAGATTTCTGGGTGACAAGGCTACCCTTCGCTATCGTGTTAAGTAGTGGTTTATCCCATAAATACAACCACTATACCAACCAATAACAAAATGAATGTGAATGAATAATATTCGTGAAGCATTTAGGGGTCAATGACAGAACTCCTTCTAGACTGAAGCAACTGTTATTGTGTTTCCAACGAGTGGACATTCGAAAAATATGTAACCATATAGAATCAAAGAAAATCGTCTGCCTCGAACATTAAAAAAATATAAACTGATACTTATTTGTATGTCCCCACTAAATATTGGCCGATTTTGCAATATGTTTTTTTTTCTTTTCGGTTTACTTTTTATTTTACTTTTCAAAGTAGAATAAATGTTTAGATTTAGTATCTCATCTCGTTTAGTGAAAGAGGAATTCTTTTAGACTGTGCACAATGAATTACCGATTCGTTTATTCAGCAGTTAATTATCTTAAAAAGGAATAAACAAAAAAATGTTGTAAAAATAACTTAATTCTTTCTTTATAGAAAATTGACATGTAGAGTGACATCTTCACAGTAAAATAACAATGTTTCGGTAAGAAAATGAATCAAACTCATCGCTAATGTGACCCGAATCCACGACCTCTGAATTAGAAGCCCAGCGCGCTATCACCTGCGCTACAGGGATTGGCCAACTTGATTATTCAGCAGTTCGTGTTTTAATTTAAATTGTGTTTTTGTTTGTTTGAAATCATATTCAGTTAATTCGGAATAAGATTGTAGCCATGGCGGTATTAGCTATGAAGATTATCCTATGAAGAATAAGTCCCGGTGTAAGTTGTTGTTGGTGGTAGTTGTTTATTTCGTGTGAGTAAAAGTTACTTCGACTTCCTCTATGTATGCTATTTTATGAAAGTCATGTATGTCGGAATTATTGTAGTAAATTATAAAATCGATTAGATCGAATTGATAATTTCCACAAACACACATACAGCGTGACTATATTTAAATCCTATATAGCGCTTGTGTTTACCGAGCTATTGAGTCTTAAAGTAGACAGGAAAAATTGACATTACTTATATATATATATATATATATATATATATATATATATATATATATATATATATATATATATATATATATAAAGAGTGAGCGCCCCCCCCCCTTTTCAGAAATAAACACAAAAGAAATGTCTGGCTATTAAAAATCGAGCCAAGATGAACGCTGCATAGGTTCGAAAATGGAGAATGGAAGTACAGCAGCAAATAAATAAATAAATAAGTCACTAATATTTTACCCGACATATGAATCATATCCTAACAAAATTAGTCTATAACATTAAATTAATTAACTGGGTATTGTATAGTCAGCAATTGTTTACTTATAATAGTTTGATTGTTGTTTTTTATTGTATATTTACATTCTTGAAATTATTCTTTGTAGATTTTTTAAATTTAGTCATTTGAATGTTGTTTCTATCTCGATGTACATGGGCCAAACCAAATAAATAGACATTCATTGCCTATATTTAATTTCTTAATGTGGTTGAACTACACATTATAAATTATATCAAATTTAAATTTAAAATTTAATCCATATCACACGTCGGTAGAATGAATGAGGGAGAGACAATTGTGTGTGAAGTCTCAATTTTATATTTTATTTAATCATCATATCAGATCTTGAAATCTAGAAATATACGTTTAAGGGGAGAACATTTTTCGGATACATGATTTTGCCTCGTTAACCAATTCAAATCCAAACACAAGTCCCATCGCACGTACACTCATGAGGCAAAGGTAGTTGTATAAATTTGAAGGGGAATGGGGTAATTAACTCAAGGAAGGAGCATGGGGTGCAAACACTGATCGGACAAATAGCGATTAAAAACACTGAAATTACCGTTCGGTTTTCCTGGCAATATAAAGTAAATTATAACTTTACTTCATGCCAATACAAACACTATAAGTCTGGCGATTAAAGTGTGAAGTAGCAATATTGTAGAATTGAACCAATTATTTATTGCATGGAAACTTTATCATTTGTTTTCCTTAATGACATTTTCCAATTCGAACGAAAATTTATTTTGTTTTTGTTAAGCGAACACATCCCCCACGCTTTTTATGGGGGGGTTGATTTCTGTGTAGTTGACTTGTCATATTTTTATTATAGTCTCTATGCTATGATTGCAACTTTCCCCTCTCTCTCTGTCTCCCATACAGTATTTCCTCTTATCCGGTTTAAACTTACTGCAAAACGTATGATGTCACTATTAAGTAGAGAACAGACACTACACTTTGAAATATTTATTTGCATAAAATATAAATAATTTATATCTAAAACAAATTAATAACAAGTTCATCAAACGTGTGGGGAAAAACGTTGTCGTTGGTTATCATTTGTCTAAATAAAAATGCCTATCCTACTCTATACAAGAATAATCTTAGTCACCACAATATCACATTTATTCTAGAGGCCGTTCTATTTACGATATACCCAAATTTGTTGGAAATTTTATTTTTTGGTATAGCAATACAAATAAACAGTACCTGTCTTCAACCTTTATTTCAAGTCAAAAATTGCATTATATTCGACAGTTTAAATGTTTCAAATAACAGTCACGAAGTGAACAAATGTCAACCATTTTTGTCTACATTAAAAGTGGATAAAATGGCCGACTTTTGTTCTATATCGTATCCGTTTGGATGTTGATGTTGACACCTCGTAAACTGTCGGACACTGATGTCATAATGTCACTATTCACTCTTTATGACGCCATCAATTTTCAAGTATGGCACATTTTATTAAATAATACGAAGTGTTTTTGTTTGAGACTTTAGAAAAAAAATTATTTGGTTAAGTTTTCCAATAGTCTAATTTAGTATTTCGGTAAAATTTCTGTCTATAAACTCCGTAGGTTTCTGGTTCCATTTCTTTCTCTTTTTCGCAATTACTTTCCATTTGATTCATCAAATCATCATCGGGCGGGGATAGTCTTGGTGTGTTTACAACTATGCTTTTACTGTAAAGTTTTTTTTAACAACTAGTAATTTAGGACTTTAAATGAGCGTCTATAGTGCTGAGATGAGATGTTGTATGCGAACGTGATTACGTGCAATACGTACACAATATTAAAAAGGATGTTGCTTAACGGCTGTTTGGGGCCTTAAAAAATTATTGTCAATTACAAGGTTTAATGTTTTAATCTTTTTATAATAAACTAGCAAGAACCGTGTCTCGGAGTTGCCTGGGGGAAATCGGAAATAATTATTTATCTTTTAAAAAGTAAATATTAGAGAGTCATTTTATGTTTTTATGCTTAGTTGGCTCTTTGGATAAAATCAAAGTGTACGTGTTTAATGTCTGAGCATGGCGCACGTGTTTCCTGGTTTTATCGGACCCCAGCCCCTCTTGTAAGTTGAGCCTCCAAAATGCCCACACCTCACTTGGATTGATTTTTACCTAAGCCTCTCCCAAATTGCATTTATATTGGAAAGACACCATTCATTCTCCAAACTTCATTCCATGTTTTCTTTTTGCTTCTACTTAGATTCCACGCCTATTTAAAGATTGACCTGATTGTTTTCTGTTATGAACAAACCGGAAAACAGAAAGTGGTGTTTTCTTTAGAAAGGGTTCGGTGGGTCTTACTAACCGATTTTTTGTTCTTTCCCCACCCCCAGTTATATTCCAATACATTTTGTGTAGATAAAAACAATTCATTTTATGCCCCCTAAATTCTACTATAAATCCTAATACGGAGAAATATTATGAGATAGTTTGTCTATGATTGAACCCCCTTCCAATTTGGATGCCCAGGACCACAGCCCCGTCGCCCCTCACTATTCCAGTGTTACCAAGTCTCAATTATATTTTATTTCAGAGTAAAATGAATTGTTTAGATTTAATTATCTATGTCAAGTTGAAAGATTTTATTCTCTAAATAGATGTTTCTTATTCGATTCTGTCTACACTTATTGTAGGCACAATTGCTCGGGTTATTTCAAGAATTCGGTAAGCTTAATGAAGCAGACTGTCCTCGCCGAATAATAAAGAGAAGAGATCATCTTCAATCCTTTGATCTAGAAAGATCAAAGACAAATCGTGATAGCTGCAACGAACTGAATAAATCTAGCACATTAAACCTTCTTTTCATATTTGAATAACTTTGTGGTCAGATTCATTTAAATTTAGATTACTACTCTTAAATACGACGCCAGAAAGAAACATATTAATAAATATTCAATAGTCCTGCTCTTTGTTAGGGACACTTGTATCACCATGTATATTAGTTTAGATTTCATGTGAATTTGATTCGGCGGTGTGATCGCGGATTACCGGCTCAGCAAACAGTCTCTTTTTAATCACTCTTTTTTCAGGCTCTTTTCATGCCAGTCTCTTTTATCTAGCATCTTTTCGTTTTTTAGCCTCTGTCTATATTTCAGTCTGTCTGCCTTTTTTTTTCGTTCAAAAATAAACGTAAACGTTATGAATGCCTCGTTGAACCGTTGTGTTACACTATTTATCTTGGTCAGGATATGAATTTAGATTTTATATTTAGAAGTAAAATAGTAAGCTCGAATAAGCTCTTCAGGGGAAACTAGGGGAAGGAAAACTCCGAACACAAACTTGGGGCTTGTTGTTGCGGCAATCATTTGCACCACTTTATCTTCATGTCTTTACCGTCTGCGTGGAGTTGGGAAAACCACATGAAATGGTAAACACATATGGTGGCCCAGACGCGCTGACCGGAGCGAGAGAATTGTATTACACTACCCACTAGCTCGGTCATACCCGAAACAAGTTGGCAGCCGTATACATATGTAAAGATGAACAGGTGATTTTTGTTATAGATGAATAAATATTGTTAGCATTTCTGAAGCAATGGTTACATATTAATTAGCAGTGATATACTTTTGAAGTTAAGTGTAGATATTGTTGGCCAGATTATTAAGGTAACTTGAGCTTCATCTGGTTCTCATGAAGGTAGACGTCTCATCTACCAAGTTGTAACATTTTACAAGATATTAAACGAGATTTATACGTTACGATTTGAGACTTACCAGAAAAATCGTTATGCAAAGTGCGAGCAGATAGGGGCGTTTATCTTACATATTTAACAGGTAGATCAAACAGTGCATATTTTAGTTAGGTGGGAATAATAGGAAATGTGCCTGCCAAGAGATTAGTAGAGGTCAACTTGCTGCACTCGTAGTGAAAATCAGTTAGGCTGTGGGAATGTATTAAAAACGGAAATAACACCACATGAATCAAGATGGAGAGTGTGCAAACACGCAATATCGTCAGACGTATAATGGCATGAGCGGACAAGATATAACAACTTAGTGATTTCGATCCCCCTCTTCCCTCCCCCCCCCAAAAAAAAAATTGCCAATAATTTGGAACGAAGATAATGTTGAATAAATAACTCGCTTTCTTCCATCAGATGTATGTAGAGTTAGTATTTTTTAAAAAGGTTTAAATCAGAAACTTTAATTACAGGACACGAATTTCCTCGGTCTCAGAAGATCATGTCAAACGCGCACACGATGAGACAAACTAGCCAACAAGGTATGAATAACCATTGGGGACTTTAATGTGTCTGTAATGATGACGGCAACGTGGTTGTTGCACGTATAACAAGTTTGAGTACACAACACTTAGCACTTGCGCCTCCGCTTAACATAGTCAAACGAAATTCCTTGATAAAGGAATACATTCATACTTAAGTGAATAAGATATATATTTCAAGTTACGTTTTTCAATGAGTGCCCATTGAGTTGTCCGAGGAAAAACTACCCAGACAGCATTGTCAACCTGGGACTCCGAGAAGGGAAACACATATATACTCCCCTAAAAACGATGTAACACAAAGAAATTAAAATGTGTTCTTAGTAATTGCACCATATGCCTGGATTTTAATTTAATCTTATACCTCGACTAAATTTGGTTTTCGTTTGGTGACAAGTACGCTGATGGCGGTGGCGGTTAGATGATGCTAGTAGCAAACCGTTTCTCCCAGTTCGCCATCTTTTATTCGAAGGCCACTTGTCATACTGAAAGAAACTGCTCTCAAAATAAAACTAGAGTTGACGTCGACACGGTTCACTAGTTTATTAAAGCTCTCTGGAAAACTAAAAGCAGAAAAATATGGTCGTTTAAAGTACTACAGAGTTGTAAACGCGGTTCACCGATCCAACCCCGAGTCTTTGGTAAACGCGTCCGAACTCGCAATATCCAGCAGGACTAATAGCGAGAAAGACAGAAATCGAAACCTTCATTCGGCTATGACGTTACCTTTCCTCGATTATGTCGTGAGAACGGCAGATAACCATCTCCTTCATCATCTAACACATCTACCTGAACTATTTATCGTATATCGATTGACCCTTTTTTATGAAACCAAGATGATCTAAGTGCATTCATGACTGGCTGAATGGATACCCGTGCATCCTATAAAATCGGCTATACCGACTTCAAATTTTAATAGATACTGTTGTAGTCACTTACGTATTAATAATGTTAGGAAAGGTATGAACCCCCAATTTTCCTTAATTTCGGATAAAATAACTAGTTTTTAATTAATCGAATACAATGCATAGTTTGTAGTATGTATTGTTTCAGTATTAGATTAATCAATCAGGTTGAGGATTCTTCCTGTTCCTTACAAGAACTATTATGTGAATTGATGTATTGGAAAATGCACTTTCCGGTTGTCCTGCAAAATAATTTCCACCGGATGCCATCACGTTCTCTGCCGGAGCATCCATTTGTCGATGATTTACACAAGAACTACACCAACTCGTTAAGGATAGAGGAATCTTGATCGAGGTTAGACTCCTCGAGATCCACCTTATTCTGACTACGATTATGCACATTAACAGGGGTACCCTGTGAAGGGTGTGACTCTTCGCCACGTACGGTCATTCAATATAGAGATACTAACTACAGACTATAGCTGCACAAACCGGCTTTGAGACACATTGCATAGTGCTAGGTACATGTGGGTCAGAAAGACGTCATGGAAAGCCACTTCTGAAAGCTATAACCTCTCTGTATGAATAACCCCAAAAGGTTAATTTATCGTTAAACAGAAACACAATATATAAGTGTCTCCTGTAGTATATTTCAACCAAAATAAATGATTCCTCTTCTATAAGTAGACACCCTTAATACTTTGTCTCAAGAATAAACCTGTAAATATCGACCTATTCACGAGTATATACGACCATTCATTTCTACTAAAAATATTTTTTTGAAAGTTTGATATTTTTGTAAAATCAGCAATGCTTTTCCGTTGCACAAAAATGAGGCCAATTAAATTCATAACTTTTACGTTAATTTTGGAGTGAAAATAATAGATAGACTGAAAGACAGAGAGACAGACGTTAAAAGCAGAAGAATATATACATATTCTTCTGTTTAGTAAAAGTGTAATATCATATCAGATACTACACTTTGATCTTTGAACTGTGTTTGGTTCGAACCATAAAATGAGGAATTCTACTCCGGACGATTTAACCATGGACGCATCAGTTTTAAAAACGTGTTAATACATGATGTAATCTTTGATGTAACGTTATTATTCTTAGATATAAGAAATGAAAGGTGTCAGGATTCAATTATTGTCACGCGTTTCCCGTAGAAGTTAGCAAGGGAGCAGTAAAAGTAATTCTCATAGCAAATTGTAACCATAAATATATGTGCATGTGTCTTATATAACAATTTTGAATATTTCAATGTGTTATTTCGCATTAGTACGATTTCTTAAGTTTTGATTAGAAATAAGAATCCAACTGAACAAAATGACGTATATTTAAGTGTAATATAGCATTGAATTGGTGCATCGAGATCTTGTTCGCCTCTTTCTATCATGGGAAATATGTTGTCGAGACGCGGGTCTGTCTGCTAGGCTAGTATCATAAAAGGTGGAGACGGCGACCATATTCAATTAAAATACATCAATTTCCCCAGCTAAGATTTGATTCTGGATATCTTCAAGGCGAACACGAGGAGATCATGCGCTATTCTACCTATTAGGATCCTACACTAAAAATATTTAAAACTGATATCTCATTTCAAATGCGTTCTATGTCACATAATCAAACCTACCAACCAATCTTCCCGTGTGTATGGACTCATATGTAATCCCGGTGCCAAAGCTTTGTCAATCGCACCTAATAACATTCGACATCTTTATTCACGTAATGTTATCAAACTTTCTTGAAGACAATAAAAAATATATCGCTCATTTGGCTTTTTTTTCAAAAATCGAACTTACACATACTAGGTCTCGGAATTTTTTTTAGATGAAAATTGATAATTTGGATTATTCGGAAATTCCTGAATTCGACAAGACGCACCTAAAGAACTTTGGGGGTTACATCGGCTGAAATAATGCGAAAATAACATCCAAGATGTGTGAGTATTATTTAGATTATTCGGACTACTGTTCTTAGTAGTCCGAATAATCTAAATAATACTCACACATATACTGACTTTTTATTATTATTTTTTATTAAACAAATCTTATTAATTTCTCGCAAATATTTTCTACTTTTTGAAAATTTCAGAAAAAAAATCTCAATCAAAGCGAATGTTTTTTTTTATTCGAAAAAAGTTATTCAAAATTCGCTTATGAAATTCTTTTTTTGTAGTCACCGTTTGCTACAGACATCCTCATGGTGACGGAAAAACTTTGGAGGTTCACAGAATAATTTGGTTCCTTAATATGGTTATTTTCTTTCTTTGTAACCAAAACTCAGTATCTAAAACTATATGTGGTATATCTGCCTGTCTGGTGATGTAATTGACAAAAAACCCTATACCAAGATCAAACAAAGTTTTTCTAGTAAAATTATACGAGGAATGAAACGTCAGTATATGGCAACAACAATTAAAAAACAGGCAGTACCGCACTTGTAAAACTGTAGCAGAGTGAATTCGGTTACGCCACACGAGCATAAACCTCGAAGGATAGTGGGGTACAGATATGCGTTTTGTATTCAGGTGTTGACAATAATATCGCGAGGCCAGCATTCGCACCGGGCATCTATAAACATCAAAAAGTTCATTTATATCTTAACAATTATAGAAATAAAAAAGCACACAGAGTACAAATAATAATATTAGGTTCAGGGATGGGGAAAAACAATAGACAGACGTCCCAATTAATTCCCGGGCAACGCTGGAGGTGTCTGCTAGTATTATGTATAAACACGGAAAATATGTTAAATAAGACCCGTCATAAAAAAATACACATAATTGTTGATTCGCTGAATCTTCGCCGATTGTCATCGCATTAGGTTTTTCCATTGTCATCCCTACCTGATGTGTGACTTCCATCGTAGATTTTAGACCAGCTTCTTATGAGTATGGCCGTTAGCACAATTGTCAGACAAACATAATGCTGTATATTCTTGCTGCCTATACGTCTGTTTCTAACAGGGTATATTTGCACGATTCGTCACTTCTCCATGAACCAGCTGCAAATCTGCATGTCCTGTAGCACATTTGGCGGAATAAATTATACTAAAGTGAACAAAACACAATTATATGTACCCATGATGGTTCGCTGCATCTTCGCAGATGATTGTCGTCTCATTAAGTTTCTCCACTGACATGCCTTCCTCGCCGGTAACTTTTTAAAACAGCAGCAGATCTGCAAAGCAGAATTGTAAATGTGCTCCCAACAGGTTATATCTGCACATTTCGCCAAAGCTTCATCGCCATATGACGTTTAGTATGTTTAGCAGGTTATATAGTTGCAATGCATGCGAATAGCAGATTTGCTGCAAGTGGGAAATATTTAGCTACGGTAAAAGAAGCCCCGCAACAAAATGGGGAGTATCTCTGATTTAGGGTTAGGCCAACCGAGAATTCAATTTGTTTACTTGAAAAAATAGGATGTTCCTTCAAATATCAGAGTCCCTACTGTGGTTATGAGCCACTTGAGTGTTGTCAAAAATAATAAGCAGGACCCCATAGACATTCCATGAAAAATGGCAATATACTGAAATCATATACACTATTTGTAAATGTACAAAAGCAAGGAAATTCCCAAATTTTTACACTTTTATTGTCATTAAAGGTATGCGAGCACAATAGGGCTATGTATTTTACTGGTAGGGATTTTTCTTCAGCGCACCTCACACACTTCATCCACTCATGCATAGAGATTTATACTGTAGTGATGTGATAATGAAATGGTTTGGTTGATATGTAGGCATACTCTTAATGACAATAAAAGTGTAAAAAATTGGGAATTTCCTTGCTTTTGTACATTTACTGTATATGAATTTTCATCTTAACCCTATTAAGGGCATATGATTTCAGTATACTGGCATTTTTCATGGAATGTCACTACTTTTGTAAAGGCTATGCCTCAATACAATGCCTTCTCATAAGGTCTTTTTTGAATTTTCTGGAAAACTAAGGTATATGGTACACTGAAATTAAAATGCCATCAACTAGAACCTAGAACCTCTATCTCTGCCAACAATCAGCTGAATCCATCAAATAGTTGATGAGATACAGGGTGGCACATACGTACGTACGTACGTACACACAGATAACATGATTTCATGATTGAACTTTCTGGATCTCTGGGTTGCCTTGACTAATGATGTTGAAATTCTACACACTTATAGAACCTATCAAATAAAAATGTTGTACAAAGTTTTAACTAATTTGGTTTATTGGTTTTTGAGTTGTGATTGATCAGAGAAATGAGATTTTCAGCATAGGCCATTCGTTAAGTATATTAGGGATAGAGCGCTCGCACCTCCCTTGATTAGGTTTTTGATGTCCATAGATTGGCAGCAGATTAGCCTTTTGAAGTGGATTACTGGGTGTTTTTCTGGTGGTCCAAGAATATCTATATATATTAAAGCAGATGGGTAGGGGTGTCAGTCAGAGTTAACCCTCTTCGTGTCTCACAGGAAGTTGAAGTTTGTGAGATTTTAGTTAATGAGATGTGTTCCTTCGGCTCATGCTTGGATTCGGCCGGGCTAAAAGTTTTGATTTGCAAGCCTGTTGTTCAGTAGAGGAAAACGAGTATAATTGTAACATCAAAAAGAATAAAATTTTGTTATTTATTATAAACGGGAGTTACGATTTTATTCAGATGGAGAAGCTTCCTGTTACAGAACTGAATGAGACTACCGAATTGTCGCTGTAACCGATGTTGGAATCTAACGACAACTTTGGACCAGCAAAATGAGTGGACGATCACGGCTTACACAGTAAAAGCACTCTAATATATATATATATATATATATATATATATATATATATATATATATATATATATATATATATATATATATATCTCAACACATTCTGAAACTATGGTCAGGGTCAGCACTTTGGGAAAATACAAAAATAACCGAGAACAGACATGTCGACATTCCCGGTAGGAGCGCATCAGGCAACCGGCAGTAAATCAACACTCCGATCTGTTTTAGGAGGTAATACCTTAAAGGATGACCTGCTAGAACAGACTCCAAACTAATTCAGATAAAAGGGTCTTGCTCTCTAGTGAACATAACCCTTACCCTAGTATCAGAATGTGTCGATCTGCCCCTGCCGCTAGTATTAGAATGTGTCGATTATATATATATATATATATATATATATATATATATATATATATATATATCGACACATTCTGATACTAGGGGCAAGGGCAGGTTCGCTAGAGAGCTCGACCCTATTATCTGAATTAGGGTGGATTCGGTTCTAGCAGGTCATCCTTTAAGGTACTACCTCTTCAACCCGATCGGGTGTTAATTTATTGGCGGCTGCCTGAGGCGCATCTACTGGGAATGTCGACAGGTCTGTTTTCGGTTATTTTTGTATCTTCTCAAAGTGCTTCTCTCGAGAGTAAATTTGCCGACCTCATTAAACTGACTTCATCACTAAAACTTCCTGCAAGTTGGAAGCCGGTAAAACACCAGAGAGGAAACCCCTCGGCAATCAATCTTGCTACCTAGGGAATGTCTTAAGCTTTTGGTCGACTCTTCATTCTCTAAATGAGATATGGTGCTGTTCCATCCTAGAAGACCATCCCCCAGACAGTGCCTTCTTCGGCAAAGGGGTAGTTTATTGCTGGTCTCCTGAGTCGACCCTACCGGGAATGCCAATATGCCCGTTCACAGTTATTTCTGTACATTTTCGGAGAAGCTATATTTTCATCACACGAAGCAAAGAATTTACATTATACCTTTCTGCTGCGGAAGCACGTGGCCAGGATCTTCGGCTGCCATGACGTGACCTTTTTAAGGGGACGCTTCTTGTACGCTTGTTGTACTTCGGACAAACATTAACAGCTAACACGTTTGGTCGTGACTAGTGCAATTTCGGTCCAGCAATAGACTTACTCATCTGCTTTTGCTGATCTTTTAAGCCCCTGCACAGACTGCCACCTCAGTTCCTGCTAACATTCCGAAATGTTAACCCGCTGCTCCTGTTCACGTTATAATGACTTCGTCTGACTGTCAACTAACTCCCGCCTGTCTAGCCGTTAACACGACAGCTAATTAACTTAGCACGTTTCCTGCGACGCCTGCAGCAGAAACTAACCATCAGCATCTATCGTTACCTTTATTAAATAATAAACCGGTTGTTTATTATTTACACATTTAATTCAGGGGTCTGTTATCTTTCTTTGCCACTGCCGTATTTATCTTGTGTTTCACAAATAGTTGTTGGGACGACCTTCAGTTGGCCATAGTCCGCCCCGCTCCCCGCAACAGTATCAACATACCTTTTGATACAGTAATTCGTTTCCATTTTATTCGCTGACCTTTCTTCTGACTTGTACTGACCGGCCAGACATACACGACCGCGTAACACTTACTAAAGTGTTTGTGGGGGTGGTGGTGGTGCTGGTCATCTTTTGGCCCATGATTAAATATGCCATTTTCCACACAATTATTCTGTCGCGCTTGTCGGAAGCTGCGGCGACAACAGTGTTTTAAGCAAGCCCCAGACGTAACGAAACTTTCTCTTCTCCAATTGTTTTGAAAGAAAAAGAAATCGATTGACATTTTATAAGGTGTGCGACCTTAGCTTTCTTGTTGAAATCACCTTGCGCAGAATTCGTGGCAATAATAACAGAGCTGACCAAAATTGCACGATACGTACCATGTCGTTCGAAAATGAAATTACGTTAGAGAATTTAGTTGGAGACGCACCGCCTCTTCCGGAGTACTTATCTCTCGACATTTTCAGAACGGAACCTACGCATATCAGCACATCTCTGAGAGAGCCAAACAACACTTTTTTTTTTTAAGGATTTATTGAATCTTGTTTTTCCTATTTAGAGAGGCCTTTCATACCGAATTGTTATTTCTTGTATACATATGAAGGAACATCTATGATTCAACACACATTCGTTCATCATTCAATTATATAACTTCAATGAAGATATTTATTTAGACTAAAACATGATAGTTGGTAATAGTCTGCAATACATGCACAGACAAGAAGTACATATCACATTTCCAATGCAGACAGAAAATTGTTACAATTTGTGAACAAAGACTAACAGATCTAATAGATATAGGATGTATAACGAACTTTGTTTATAATAAAGTAGATGCATAACTACCCTTACCTTCACATACACATTTTACATTTTACTCACCCCAAACAAAGCATATTGCCATTGCAGCGTTTTGGGCTACTGTGATATGGGCCAGATTAATAGAAACACAATCTGGGTGGGAAGTTGGACAGCAAGATGATTAAAATGTTCTGCATGTTAGTACTGTCAGAGAAACAGGAGGCAGACAGGGGATTACAAAGATAAGCGGTCCGAGTAAATAAGTTATCAGAGTAGAAAATCTTCGAACATATCGGGACCAAAATAGGGAGGGTGGAATTTTGCTCCGAGTCAAGTGGGTTGCGCTATTTTCGTTTAGGGTTACAAGTGTAATAAGTTCATCGGAGCACATTCCATGGAAGTACTTATAAAACAAACATAATGATGCAACACTACGATGATGCGACACGGGCTAGATATGGTAGATAGTACGGGACCTATGTGGTCGAACATTCTTTTATACACTCCGTTCAAGAGGGAAAGACTAGTGGTTGATGCACCAGTCTAGATATGGCGGACGAATAGTGTTATTGTATAGATATAGGATACTGGCAGGTGTGAAATTTTTCATTTTTAATGAAATCGAATTTCAGTAGTATTACGCACAGCTTGTCTACAACCAATTCAGCACCCAGCTAAATTTTAATGACAACCACGTATTACACAAATAAGCACTTAGACAAAATATCAGTTAGCCTAAGATCTGAGACGGATAATCCACGAAAGAGGTCTTTAACTGTTACGGTAAGATTATTTCAGTATTTGTGATATCCTGAAACAGCTAACTTTACAAGAGAACAATATTTTCACTGTGACTGCAAGTTTCATGCCAATGCGAGCATTAGAACATGAACAAAAATTCAGATAATGTAAGCCTAGTAAGTGACACGTGTCCGCTAATTACATTCAGGCCGACTTGACCGTGATATTATATAGGGAAGGTTTGTATCACATAATTAAGCTTGTACCTTGCTTCCTTCGTTATTTTTGTCACGCTATCAGCAATACATTAGCATTAAAATAAGTTACAACAGCTACAACCAGGTATCAGAGTCACAATTTTGCTAAAATATTCCATGTAAAGTTATATTGCTTTATTAAGTTGTTAATACTCATAAACAATGTATTCCTATCATATTTATATCGCTATCTCAATCTACATAATTTAAATAGCATACCCTATTATGTATACAGCAAAATCTTGTTTCAGAGAATGAATATTATAGCTAATTAATATATAAATTATTTAAAACTCATTTTAATAATACAGGGTGGGCAAAAATAAGGGTCCTATTTTTAAAAATTCATAACTTTTTTATTTATTGATTTTTTTTTTTTTGTTTAGAATAAGTAAAGGACCCCTTCCGAAGCAAGCATGAGCCGTATTAGCCCTAAGGAACGTACCCTCATTTAGAAAACATTATTTTTGCTTAAAAAACTCAAAACAGTGTAAAAAACAATACTTTAGTTTTTTGTAAGTTTTAAGAAGTGTTTTTCGGCTAAAATTTGGTTTGTTTATTTCAAAAAATCTCGGAAGGGTCAGTCTACACACACATAAAGTTTGGTGAGTTTAACTTTTATTTTGTGGAAGTTATTCAAATTCAAGTTATTCAAATTTAAAGATAGGACCCTTATTTTGGCCCACCCTGTATATTAGTCATTTCGAATTATTTGCTTTTTTAATATATATTTACTATATAATAAGATTGTGTCGACTTTTCCCGTACAACTTCAGTCACTATGGGAAAATAACCTACCACTTCTTATGATAAACTGTTCCGCTAACCAATTACCGTAAGCAGTCATGTTTTGCAGACATTTTGCATTTAATTAAACCATCAGTCCATATTTTGTCCGTTCTCCCGGACTCTCCCAAACAAACCTTTCATCAGCTATTAATTTTCTATTACAACCGCAACCAGTTATGCCGTGGGTAATTCTTTTCAGGGGTAATAATTAAATAAACACCGATTATTCCAGAATACAACACGCCCGCATTTCCTGAAAAACAACAACTGCTCATTTAAAATTTATATGTCTGCATCGCTAAAATTATTTTGTTTTTACAGTTAATTCATTCTATTTACTATACTATTATTCATGTTACACAAAGAAAAATCTCTATTTACTTAGAATTATATATTAAATTACGTCGACCTTCCTGTCACCATATTTAGTTAGCAACATTTCGATATTCCGGAATAGAAAAATTGCCAAACTACTTCACTACAGTAAGTCTTCTGCTCTCAACATTTGCATGCGCAAATTAGTAAGAATTTATACATTTCGTTTAACATATACTACACTTTTGTATTTTTACCGACGGCATTTACATCGTAAGATAAGCATTTCCATAGACGCGCTGGAAACACGTAAAAACACGTTTTTTTTCGTTCAGATAAATAATTTATCAGTATAACGATATTTTTTATTACTGAAAATATAGTAGACTATTCTTTCAAATTATGAACAACATATTACACTATTTTTACAAGAGCATGATTTAAAAAATCTTTTGATATTATTTGCAAAAATATTATGAATAATTATACATAAATGCTTGCTAGATAATTTGTCAGAAAATAAATCATACATATTCAAGTAAAAAAATCTGTTCCCTTTTCTCCAATTCATGACTTATTTTTATTTTTTAATTTTTTACTTTTCAAAATAAAATTCACGTTAAAGTGTAATATCTGTTACGATACTATACTTATTCTTTTCTCTCCTCGGTTAGTGAAAGAGAAATCCATCTAGATTTCGGACATTTTTATTTTGGTCATAATCCGAAGTGCTTTTTTCTAGGGATATGGATTTTCCCAACATTAAAAACTGACCTCTAGGAAGTGTTCAGTGAGACTTAAAAATATAAAGAAATGTGATACTTAGAAGGCGTGCATATGCACGCTTGAACTTGAGTTGAGCACGGTTCTGAAGAAGTGAAGAGTTCCCGAAATATTAAAAAAAGTAGTATATCATACATAATTTCCACCAGACCATCTTGATACAGGTATTACATAACATTGTAACATTGTGTAGATAGACAGATATAAGTGTGCTTGCGAAAAGAAAATAATAATAAATAAACATATAAATATATATATATATATATATATATATATATATGGGTGTGTGTGTGTGTGTGTGTGTATGTATACATTGTATTAAGGGTGAAACTATTTAATTTGTTCCACAATTATATGTCTTGTTTGCTCCAACTTGTGTCTATCCGTCATACCTCTGCATTGTGTTGCCTTCTAAGTATCACATTTCTATATACTAATAAACAATGCTTCAAGCAAACTACATAAACCTCTTAAAAATATTAATTTACTTTATTTGTTTTATATCGAACAATTTCAAAAATATATATGTTTACGTAAATATAACTTTGTGCTTCTACACAATACAAACCAAACTGAACAGACTTTTGCCGAACTAAACGTAAAACTTAGTTTACGGTTAGGGTTAAAAAAACAGTTTTGTTCGTATTTCGTAGAAGTATCTATAACTTTACTTATATTACTTTGTTTTTGAATTTAAAAAAATAGGATCAGACTTTTCAGATCAATAAAATGAGAAATTGCCAAAATTTAAAAAGAACCAATTTAAACAAAAAATATAAAATATTGTTTTTGCAATTTATCAAATAGCACACACTTAATGTCATGAGAACATATGCTTATTTTCAGCCAATAAAAACTTAACAATCTCCCCCAAAAAGGGCACTCCGGATTAGGACAAAAATAAAAATTGCCACAGTCTAGAAAGATGTGTCGTTCACTACAGGAGAATAGAAAAGATTAAGTATAGTATCAGATTATATACTACACTTTATCGTAAATTAACCGATTTTTTTTTAATCGAGAGTTAGACAAAGGGTCGGTTTTTAATATTGGGAATATGCATCAACGCTAATTCTATTTAAAGAAATAACAAAATAAGAATAAAAATGAACCGAAAAGAAAAAAACATTGTAACAACGGTTATTATTCAGGGGGACGTAAAAATAAGCACAAACTTGTATTTTCTTAATATTGAAGGCAGCCCATTATCTTTATTTGTTAATAGTTGCGATTGGTGGCGCCCAATGGTTGTTAGAGGCGGACATAAAGAGTTCTGTCGCTATAATAGTTAGTTTTAAATAGTTAAATCATTCTTTTATATCCACCGGGCCCTGTTAGTCATAAATAATTTCATTGTATGACATAGTAATTCCAATCTATTTCATCGCTTACATATTCTGTCCGGTGGTACACATTTTTTAGTAGCATACAGTGTGCGAAATTCACAATTTGCTACGAATGACAAAATACTTTATTTACGAATACATTTAATCCTAGAAAACAATACTTTCCTTCCAGTGTGTGTATAGACGAAATTAAAAATTACCCGCACCCTCTAAAAAATACTCGCATTGTTTATTGCTACGTATAAATTTAATTATTAAAGAACTAATAATCGATACTAATAAATAGTTGAAATTTCAATTAACATTACTTATATAGGGTTCATTGGTGGGAACAAAAGTTTCTTAGGTTTCTAAATATTCACAATTTGCTACGAATGACAAAATACTTTATTTACGAATACATTTAATCCTAGAAAACACTACTTTCCTTCCAGTGTGTGTATAGACGAAATTAAAAATTACCCGCACCCTCTAAAAAATACTCTCATTGTTTATTGCTACGTATAAATTTAATTATTAAAGAACTAATAATCGATACTAATAAATAGTTGAAATTTCAATTAACATTACTTATATGGGGTTCATTGGTGGGAACAAAAGTTTCTTAGGTTTCTGAATATTCACAGGTGACACCAGCGCACAGGTTCCGGTAGTATAATATATAACGCTAGAAAGATATTGGACGTTTCTCTGATTGTGGTGGAAGAAAACACAAGCGTAAATTAAGGACTAAAGAGTAACTTTTATGAGTACATTCCTTTTCAAATGGTAGGTTATGCCCCTTTTCTTCCCTGAAAAATAAATTTAAAAAACTGATGACTCCCCTTTAATATCTACTATCTACGATCTAAATTCCATACGTACATATATTTTCACGGTGAGCTTTCTATCCTCTTTGCAAGTCTTAAACACCGTTCATTACACTCGCTGTTCAAAATTTAAAAAAACCTCGAATCAGCAAGGTTTTTTTTAAATGTTTGGGGATACTTATTTTCAATGGAAGGGGGATTTTAGCCCCCTTTGCTCTCGAGAAAACTACATTTTGAGGGTTATCACTTTGCTTATCGCCTGATGCTTCCTCATTTGGCAGGGTGAGTCGATGGCACTATACAGCTATTTTTTATATCTAGAAAGACTATTTGTGGAGAGCTGGTTTCTCGATCATTTAGAACCGATCTTCCGCATGTCTGAACTTGAAATATCATACAAAGAATTTTAAAAAATTAGTGGACAAAAAAAAAACTATCGAAAAAATTTAACCTAAATAAAATATTTTTTTTAAGAACAAATAAATATTCAAACAGAAAGTGTTGTTACTACGTATTATGTAGCAATTTTCTGAAAATTCGGAACATCTGTTAATTTGAAAATTAGAGAATCTTGCTTTATTTGTCTTCACATATCATGCAAATAGAAGATATTTGAATTTTAAAATGGGGTGCACAATTTATGTACTTGTACTCATACTTTAAAAAATCAGGAGGTTGTTAAATTTTTGGAATCGTTTTTACTTGGTCTCTACCGTTCGGAGTTTTTTTTTAATATAGTTCACTCCAAATAAGGCTAGCTGCTACTGTAGACGTAAGGGGCTACTGAGAATTAGAATGACAGTTTGGGGGGGCGGTAATGTGCAGGGAGATACTTGTTCACATTAGTTTTAAATTTCTGCATGTCGGTACAGTCGGGGAAACAGTGAGCAGGTAAGGAGTTTCAAAGGCCGGCAGCTCGAGGAAAGAAGCTATTGGAGTAGAAGGCTATCCGGCATCTAGGGATTTCTACAGTGAATGGATAGGATTTAGCCTATTGTCGGGTTAGTCGAGTGTATTTACGTCGAGGAAGCACCAGAGCAGCAAGTTAATCGGAGTACATTCTATTGAAGTACTTCTAAAACAAGCACAAGGATTCAACATTGCGGCAATGGGACCGAGGCTGGAGCTTGGGTAATAGTGAGGGACCTATCAGATTAGAAACTCTTTTTTGGACCTTGTCTAAGAGAGAGAGAGAGAGAGAGAGAGACAGACAGACAGACAGACAGACAGACAGACAGACAGACAGACAGACAGACAGACTAGTCGATTATGCACCTGCCCAGATGTGGCAACAATACTCACTGCCTGGGCGAATGGTAGTTTTTTATAGAGATATAGGATACTGTCAAGTGTGATAAGTTTTCTAGCACGGTATAGGGAGCCCACATTCTTTGCAACGGCATTGGCAATGAATTCTATGCATTTATTCACATTCATGCTACCTGTGAATATTGAAAAGGTTTCTTGTAGTTGTTTGAGGAGAGGATCTTTGTCTTAGCAAGATAAAATGTTACCATCCATTTATGATCCTATTCCACTGCAGTCTGGGAGTCATTTGCTAAGTATTCAGCCATTGCCTCGGATATGTGCGCGTCCGTTTTGCCTACATGACGAGAATAGAGCGTGGTGTCTCTAGCAAACATACCCAAACCAGACACAATGTCATCGAGGAGGTCGTTTATGAAAATCAGGAACAATAAAAGGCTAAGGATCAATCCCTGGGTTAAAACATACATTTATGTCATGTTTGGATGAACGGCCATCTAGGACAATCTGAATCTTTCTTTTTGTTAGGAAGGATCTGATTATATTAAATATTCGTCCAGTAATAACGTATTAATGAATTTCTATGAGAAGCCCTGTATGCCAGACCTTGTCAAAGGCTTTGGATATATCAAATGCTACCGCCCTAGCCTCACCTGTCTTGTCCAGTGTATGGTATATGCGTTCAGAGATAACCGTTAGGATATCCGCAGTAGACCGTGCTTGCCTAAATCCATACTGATGATGAGGAACAAGTTTAGTATTAACGAGGTGTCGGACTATAGCTAGATTGATGAAGGATACAAAGATTTTAGCAAAGATCGGGAGTAGACTGATAGCGCGATAATTATGAGGGTTAATTATATCTCTAGAATTTTTCAAGACTTGTACCAAAGAGGCAATTTTCCAGCTATCAGGGAAGCAAGAGTCGGCATGTGTTGTATAGTTTGGAGAGGGCAGGGGCCAGTTCAGCATAGCATTTTTTATTGCAATTACTGGTATGAGATCAGGCCCACATGTTTTGGAGGTGTCAAGGTTGTCCCTAACATGAGATAAGTTGATGACCAGGTATTCAAGTGTGGCTTCAGTCCGCAATGTGAATTTATGTAGGGGTGGTTTTCTGGGCAAGAATTTCTACCTCATCAGTTTCCGTGCAAACGACATCATTGTGGTTTGATAGCGGGGGAAATGTTAATTGTCCATTGTTGACCACACTATTGAAGATTTTCCACAAATTGCGTGTACCTAGTTCCTGTGACTGAATGCGTATTCTAGTCATCTCTGTATACCTTATCTTTGCTTCACCTATCACTGCCGTACAATTTTTTTTACGCTATAAATTTCTGTCTATTCTTAGTTGACTTGTGGCCACCGAATTTTCGGAATGCTTGTTGCCTCTCAGCAATAGCAGCTGCACATTCCGAGGTAAACTCTTGTAGAGAGTGGGGCTTGCTGTAGAATGTTTGCATGGGGACATATGCTTCAATGACGGCTTTGCCCTATTCGATTACCTCATTTGCGCACTGATCAGCAGGGAGAGAAAAAGTTTCACTCCATGGAGCGTCAGTGGTGAGATCTCTGATTGATTCCCAATCAGCCTGCTTGTTGTATCCCGTCGTTTTGAGCAACGGCTGATCAGCTTTGGGATGAGATTTTAGGGTTATATCAATCATTACCACAAGATGATCAGCGTTCCCGAGCGGGATATTACGATCTACTTCTAAATTGCGAGTGTTAAGGGCAATTGATTCTTTCTTTTTCTTTCTTTATAGTTCATCTAAAAGATAAATACATTCGTATCGAAATTACCAAAATGTTAATGTTAATCTATTTATATAAATAAATGAGAAAGATTTTTTTTCGTATTTACAACAAAGTTATGATTTAAATGTTTATTTTAATATTCCAAGTAGCACACATTTTGAAGCGAGCTGGCAAATCCAGCTAGTAACATATATATATATATATATATATATATATATATATATATATATACATATATATATTTATATATATATGTAAATTATAACTAAAAGGTAAACTTTTAGAGAGTTGGACCTATTGTGAAATAAGGAAAGCTCAATATACTGGATAGAGCAAAAATATGGTACGTCAATGAAAATTAGTAAGACCTGCAAATGGAAGCAAATCGGTATTTTCAGTTGTTCAAAACAAGGAGTAGTTTAGTTAATAAAAACATTTATTTTTCATCTCTTTCTTTCCTTAAACCAGGCTTTTCAAAGATTAAAATCTTATCATCAGAGGAAAAATTATGATTGATAAGTTGACAGGGTAGGACTGTCACAGTTCCAAATTTGAAAAAAGTTTTCTTTTAAAAATTAGAAATTAAAGAAATCCAAAAAACTTCTTTAAAAAATGTTTCCAAAAGGTTCAAACGGGCATGGGAATCACCAATAACGAAATCCAAAAAAAACAAAAAACGTAGGGCTTAGAAATATTGGTAAATCCGGAGGAATCTGCATAAAAATCCAACGACGGCGATTTCACTCAGGTCTGTTGTCCACGGAGAGGAATCAAATAAAAACGGCCATTTCAAGGAAAACAATATTCTTCCTGTTTTCAGTTAAGCGTATTCCAAGGCAAAAAGCTCCAACGGGTACAAAGACGAAACGTTGCGATTTAAATGTTTATTTTAATATTCCAAGTAGCACACATTTTGAAGCGAGGCGGCAAATCCAGCTAGTAATATATATATATATATATATATATATATATATATATATATATATATATATATATATATATATATATATATATATATATGACTCTTAATAATCGTATTTTTAAGTAACATTTTCACCTATAAATTCTGTATAACGTTAAATGCCTGATACGTGGTGTTTATTATATTCTTTCCGTGTGCGTATGTATGTGGGGTTTTTTTTCCAATGAATGTGTGTACACTCACTCTCCTTCTCCCTGAGGTCTCATCTCGTAGGTGTTAAACGTCATTTTTAGTCGTCCTTCCATCTATATTCATGCGATATCGACGGACAGATTTATGTACATTGTGCTTTATGCGTGCAGTCATAAGCTGTTCTCTTCATCAGTCATCTTTCTCATCTGTTGATGCTGAGAGTGTCCGTATCAGGTGGGGGGTAAGGGGGGATATGTTAAAACTGAAGTAAATAACCGGTGTTCGTTACATTTCCTCGTCCGTCGGCGTAAAGTTTCTCAAGCTCGAGTTATTGAAAGCCTCGTCATGGCTGTTATAATAAATCTTTTTCGTTCCTCGGTGAGTCATAAAAACGATGAAAGGACGAAAACAGACGAAGGGAAATAAAAAATAATTTTTCTTTATTAAATGCTGCTACGCCTGTCCGAGTATAGTTATGACATTCGTCTATACGTATCTTTCACTAGATCTAACACCTAGTATTGGACAGGGGTCGTGCATCTTCCCTTTTGCTCAAAACAACCCGAGCTGCGCAAATATTGCGTATCCAGCTACGAGCTGAAGTACCTCTCGACATCAGATGATAAATCGAAAAGTAAGTAAAGTAAAATCTAAGTTGAAAAAAAATGCGTAGAATTTGAAAACGCTATTTTGTAACAAAAATCGGTGCTTATTTACAACAGGGTCCTTGGAAAAAATTATTTTCATGTAAAATCAGTATTTTGTACTTACTCAGGCATAGTTTCTCACTCACGGTACGCAAAAGAATTTTAAAATATCAAGAAGAACTTTAATTAGAACGATTTTTCTATTTCCATAAGGGCGATGTACAACGTCTATTCGCCGACATTTTGGGTGTGAGCGATCGATGGAATAGCCAAGGGCAATAACTCCGTTGTTATTGTTAGAATTTTAAAAAGAAAGAAACACATATGCAATAATAATAAAATATATATTTATTGAATAAAAAAAAATGAAAATTAAATAATTATTTTTGATTTCTTCACCACGATATAATTTTATAGATTAATAAAATGTAGGTGCTTATTGCCCTTGGCTATTCCATCGATCGCTCACACCCAAAATGACGTTGTACATCGCCCTTATGGAAATGGAAAAATCGTTCTAATTAAAGTTCTACTTGATATTTTTACATTCTTTTGCGTACCGTGAGTGAGAAACTATGCCTGAGTAAATACAAAATACTAATTTTTCCAGGGACCCTGTTGTAAATAAGCACCAAAAAATCGACTAACACACAAAAGTCAAGTGACATAACCTGGAACTCAAAGCTTTTTTCGATTTAATATCCTGTCCGATCATCCGTTCTGTCATTCATTTACTATATCGGTTCAGAATGTAATTTGCGTACAATCTCAAGTTTATCAAAAGGGAAAAAATAAAATTCAAATAAAAATAGGGAAAACATGAATTACTAAATTTTCATTATCGACTTCTGCAAGTCAACACTCTTAGTGACAAATTGCTGATGCATCAGCGTTACGAATAACGCATACAAGTTATCAGCTTTTTAACGCTAAATTCATAGAATTCTGTTAGGAATATTATTTATTGAGATGGTTGATGAAAAGCGGGATTTGTTTCAAGTTTAGGCAGCACTGACAGCTAAATGGTAAAATTTCACAGCATCTCATTCGGCGTATTAGTTCGTCCGTTTTTTAATTAATTTAATAATGTATCCATTCTTGCTAGGTGTTGGAATATTCTTAAGTGATGTTCCTAAGTTAACTTTTTCCATATTATTTTTCAGTAGTGAAATAAATTCTTGTGAAAGTGCTCAACTGCTTGAGGAGCTAAATATTTTTATTTCATGTATCCACATAAAATGTTATAAAGATATATAATTTTTTATGCATCAATTTTCAGTATTTACTTCAACAGTTCTCGATACGTTAGCGAGCACACTTCTTCCTTAATGATATAGTTAAACACATAGATGCAAAAGAATTCTATAGATTCAAAAGCTTAAAAAAACGCAAAACCAAGAGATCTTATGATTAGCTTTGAAAATGACGCCTTAAATGTAATTAAAGATTTAGAATTTCAAAACATAATAATTTCCAAAGACAACTACACAACATCGTTAAAAACATAAACAACTCTTGCAAAATCTTTGTAAAAGCGGATAAGACGAGGAATTTTTATGAAATAGATAAGCAAGAGTATCAGAAACTAGTCACAGAAAACATAATAAAAACTACAAAAAATAGATACAAGCGAACGTAATTACATAGATATAATAAAAACTGAAAGTAAACAAATCACCGATAAACCAAACATTAGCGAAATAGTTCGTAAATTAAAACCTGAAGAAGCCTATATTTTATTTAAAGACCACAAAAGTAATTTTAACAATAACCCGAGCACTTGTTTAATTAATCCGACCAAACCAGAAATAGGAAGAATTATTAAAACAATTCTATCTAGAAGTAACAAACAAATACAAAAAAGACATAGAATCAAACCAATGGGTGAATACTGGCGAAGCAATTACTTGCTTTACTAATATCGAAAATAAGAACAAATGTACCTTCCTACAATTTTACATAGTGGATTTCTATCCATCTATATCAGAAGAACTCAACATCGCCCTAGAATTTGCCGAGACGTAACTGATATATCCAAGGATGAAATCAACACCATTCGAGATCAGTTTGAAACAATAATGATGAGCAATGGATTAAAACAAATACGACAAACACCTTTGATTTGGCCATGGGTGCCCTTGACTCTGCGAAGGCATTATATCTGGTAGGATTATTTATTTTATATACACTCACAAATATATATTGTATCATACAGATATCGGTCTATATATAGATGATGGGTTAGCGATAATAAAAGATTCCAACAAAATGAAGGGAGAAAACTTCAAGAAAATTATACATATGGAAATGAAAAAATAGGCCTAAAAGTAGAAGTACTGGCTAACATAAAAACAACCCACTTTCTAGATGTCAAGTTAAACTTAAATAAAAATACTTACGAGCCATACCTAAAAAATATCGCCAATCCAATATATGCAAACCCAAAGTCTAATCAGCCTCCATCAATCATCAAACAGATTCTGAATTCTATCGAACGTAGGCTTATCAATAATTCTAGCAACGAATATGTTTTGCTTTTTAATCAAGCAACATTTACAATACAGCTCTAAAAAATAGTGGTTACCATAATACCGAAATTAAATATAAGAAACAAGAGACCAATAATTATAATAACATTAAAAATAAAAGAAAAAGAAATATAATCTAGTATACACCGCACTCTAACCGGATGCTAAAAACTAAACTGGCAATAAATTCCTAAATCTGAGTGAAAGATACTTCCCCGTAACCAATTTCCTGCATAAAATTTCCAATAAAATAACCTAAAACTGTCCTACAGCTGCTACGAAAACCTAGAAATTACAATTAAGGCACACAACAAAAATACTATGAGAGAAGAGAAGAGAGGTTTAAAATGTTACAAATTACATAAAAAGTTACAAATATAGCAAATATAACACTAAGAACAATAAAAGTATAAACACCACAAATAGAAATAACCAAGACCCTAATCATTCGAATAGAAATGAAAAAGTTAGCATTAAACTAGAAAATATTTAACTGCATAAATCGTACACTGTGTCAACTGCAAAACAATTATCAAAAAATTTATCAAGCCAAATATTTGCCAAAGAAAAGACCGAATAACAAGAAGAACTATGTGAGTATGACCGCCCTGATTAAAAAAAAATCCAGATATTATGACCACAAAAGCACATTTAAAAACGGAGGACTTAGAATAAAAACAGCACTAGAAAACAACTATTGAGCACTCAATGAAAATGGACGCTCAATAAAATTGAATGGGAAATAATACGAAAGGCCAGTACATGTAGAAATCAAGACGACCCGTGTAGATTATGTCTGAATGAGCAATGTTAAATACTAAACTTTAAAGACCCGCCAAAATCTATTAAACTGTAGAACTGAGATAGCAAACAGCTGCCTGCACCGAATAAAATTTACCTTTAACTAACAATAAAAACATAAATAACAAATATTTAAAACAACTAAATAGTAATACAATATATATATATACAAATATACGTATATATATATATATACAGATATATATATATATATACATATATATATATATATACGTATATAAATATACAAATATATACATACAAATATATATATATATATACAAATATATATATATATATACAAATATATACATACAAATATATATATATATATACAAATATATATATATATATACAAATATATATATATATATATACAAATATATATATATATATATACAAATATATATATATATATATACAAATATATATATATATATATACAAATATATATATATATATATACAAATATATATATATATATATACAAATATATATATATATATATATATACAAATATATATATATATATACATACAAATATATATATATATATATACAAATATATATATATATATATACAAATATATATATATATATATATATATACAAATATATATATATATATACAAATATATATATATATATACAAATATATATATATATATACAAATATATATAAATATACAAATATATATATATATATATATACAAATATATATATATATACATTAGACCTCTTCAAAATTTACCTTTTTCTTCACAGATATGGAAACTGCTATTATTCCCATTCTCCAAGGTCTAACTTAGCTAAATATACCAGTTATTGTGATCTTGGACCTTGGCTATGCCTGCCTCAAGAGCCATGTAATTTTATTGTTGACGTTTTTCAAAAACGCTGCAAAATATGGGATATTATGTCCTTATTTTCATTGTAGCTTTCCAGAGGTTGATGCTATAGCATTGAAAGTGGTACCAAATTAAATCTAATAAAATGTGCTTGCATATGGTAGTAAGCACAATAAAACACATGAACACCTGTGTAAATTTTAACTAATTTTAATGCACAAACAGCTGGGACACTACAAAAAATCAGTTTGGTAGTATGATAGCACTGCACTGACAAATATATTGCATAAGAAACTGTCAGATAGGATGTTACTAATACATGTAATATCACTTGTTCAATGTGGCTATTTTGAAACTGTCAAATTTTTTCCTGTGGTACTCCACAACTTGTAGTAAGCAGCTTCTTTGCTCTGGGTCACTTGTGATCTGAGTTGCAAAGTCACTCATTAGTTTCACACCTCTCTCAGCCACATCATTGGTCACTTTCACTGACCTCACAAACTTCTGTGCATTCCTGTAGCTGTCATTGTCTTCCCAGGCGTCAGCAGGAGTAGTGAGCCAGTCACATTTCACTCGAAGAGCATCAAACAGAAAGTGAGACTCTGGCCCTACCAGGTCTGTGAGAACTGTAGCTGCATTGATGACAGGAAACACTGGCTTGCCTTTCCTGTAACTCTCAGGTTTCTCTGTTTCTGACAGCTTGACTGCGAGCTTCTCTTTTGCAGACTTGGTCATGCTGGCATGTGAACTGAACAAGGTGAATGGCACTAGTTCCTGGGTCAGATACCAGCGGTGGTTGTTCATTTTCTTGAGAACAGAGGTTGCCAGTTCATAGTCATACTGCTTGTATTGCAGCATGTTCTTCATAAGCTGGAGGTCATGGATAGGTGCATCAGCTGCAGATGTGGTGGTCACCCAGTGGCTGGTGTAGAATAAGGTCAGGAACTTGTTCATCCTCTCCAGCTTGAAGATAGTGTCCGTGTTGTATTTTAGTTCCTTGGAAAACATGAGCATCTTCATACAGTAAATGTTCCTGGCCATCCAGCGGGCTTGGTGAATGGCACCTGGCTTGGCCCAGTGGATACCTCGAGGAGGTTCCTCACCAAGCAGGATCAGGCACAGCTCTGCCACCTCTCTGTAATCTGCCCTCGGACTTGCTTCCTCAAGGAAATTGCTTAAGACTGCAATTGTGCTTGTCTTCTTCTGTTTCAAGTCTTGTTCAACTAGGCCCAGAACTCTTGAGCAGTCCTTAACCAACTTGTCCCACTTCTCTTTCACATTGCTGAACATTGGGTTGTCAGGACTCTTGACCTTGCTGAACACAGCCTCCCATACACTTCCAATTATTACCTCTGATATGTGATGGCGACAAGCGAAGTAGAATACCTGTTTGCCTAGTTTTTCTTCAATAAGCTTCGCTGCACCCTTGTTGATGCCACTGTTGCTTGCTGTGGTATCAAATACCAAGCCTACAATGTTGTCTGTGAGACCCCATGCTTCTATCAGTTCCAATGTAGCATTACACTGTTGGATTCCTGTGGAACTTTCTATGAAGGGCACTCCAAGCAGCTTCCCTTCTTCATACTGTGGAGTACCAGAGACGAGCACTGCAAGACTTTCCACTGGGTATCTTTCACCAAGAACATCCCGTAGAAGTTTTCCATCCCAGTGTAGTGTGCAGTAATCTGGCGGACTTTCCTTGAAGTTATTCATGTAACTTTGGCACAAGTTATGACGAGTGTTTATCCTATTTCGTCTTGTAGTAGAGGCTGATATAGCAAAGTCATCAAGATCTGCGCCTCCTGCCTTCAACACTGCAGACACCATGGCTGTAGTCTGGTTGTGAGAGTGACAACCGATCTGCAGTGCTACAAATCTCTTCACTGGTCATAACTGAGTGTGGAAAGTGTAGGGTTATCGTACTTGGTTTTGATGAACAGCTTGGTGTTGTCTCAGTGTATACTGAACCCTCACTAGTACCAGAGCCTTGACTGTTCTCTGGGTCTTCATCACTTGAAATTTTCCCAACTTCTGCTGCTGCAGCAGTCACTGATGATAACATTCTCTCTTCTCTTTCTTCTCGGAAGCTTTTCTCTCTAGACTTCTTCTCAAACACATTATCATGACCTGACATGTGTGCCAGGCGAGTTGTCTATTGGTCCAAGTAGAAATTGACGTCCTCTTCCTTGGTCTCCTTTGTGAGCAGCCTGTTGCTTCTTATCTCCTCCACAACATCCTTTGCTCCAATATCAAATAACTTGTCTAAGTCCTTCAGAAAGTTAGCTCGTTTCTCTTCCTCTGGTTTTTTATTTCTTCCCTTGTTTTTAACAATTTTCCTGTACTTTTCATGGAGGATCATGAAACGGTTGACTGCATTTGGTCTAGTTAGTGTTTTAATCCTTGCCATATTCCAGAATGGCAAAACGACATCCACTGTATCATGGGCTAAAGACCTATTGTCACTGTTGGGATTATCATTCCTCAAATGCAGGAAATACTGGAACACCTGGCGATTAGTAGGAAGTTGAGAGCCCCTGATGCTAGAGCTGGGTTGCCCAATGAGATACACATCAATGAATGATCTTGTGGCAGGAGTTGCCACCTTTCTTCTCTTTTCAGTTGCTTCATCCCGTTCACTTGTATCGCTGACCACTTTCCCACAGCATAGTTGTCTTCCAGATGCCATGTTGTCAGCAGTTCACAAATCTTAACAATTCAGCTTAAACTTACAATCTGAAATGAAGAGATAAAACATACTTAGTGATAATAAATTATATACATGCATTAAGAGTAACATTTTTGAGATAAAGTTATGTATTATATGATGGCATCCTTTCCAAGCATAAAAAATATATATGTTTGTGCATTAAAATACATTAAAATTAACACAAGTGTTCCTGTGTTTACGACCATATGCAGGTAAATTTTATTAGCTTTCATTTGGTACCACTTTCAATGCTATAGCATCAACCTCTAGAAAGCTACAATGAAAATAAGGAAATAATATCCCAAATTTTGCAGCGTTTTTGAAAAACGTCAACAATAAAATTACATCGCTCTTGAGGCAGGCATAGAAAAGGTCCAAGATCACAATTACTGGGATATTTAGCTAATTTAGACCTTGAAGAATGAGAATAATAGCCGTTTCCATATGTTTGACGAAAAAGGTCAATTTTGAAGAGGTCTAATATACATATATACAAATATATATATTTGTATATATATATATATATATATATATATATATATATATATACAAATATATATCTATATATACAACTATATATATATATACAAATATATATATATATATACACATATATATATACAAATATATATATATGTATATATACAATATATATATATACAAATATATATATATGTATATATACAATATATATATATACAAATATATATATATACAAATATATATATATATACAAATATATATATATATACAAATATATATATATATACAAATATATATATATATACAAATATATATATATACAAATATATATATATACAAATATATATATATATATACAAATATGTATATATATACAAATATATATATATATACAAATATGTATATATATACAAATATATATATATACAAATATGTATATATACAAATATATATAATTATATACATATATATATATATATACAAATATATATATACAAATATATATATGCAAATATATATATACAAATATATATAATTATATACATATATATATATACAAATATATATATACAAATATATATAATTATATACATATATATATATACAAATATATATATACAAATATATATAATTATA